>JANAVB010030219.1:2012455-2176164 GCA_029216955.1 Iris pallida | reverse complement strand
GGTCCAAGAAGAGGCCATATAAGGGTGCCAGCCGCATGCAGAAAGCTCATGCGGCCACAAATGCCAGCCGCAAGCAGAAGGCTCATGCGGCCACAACTTCCAGCCGCATGCAGAAGGCTCATGCTGCTATAAATTCCAGCCGCATACAGAAGGCTCATGCGGCCAACAATCTCAGCCGCATGCAGACTGCTCATGCGGCCACCTATCCCAGCCGCATGCAGAATGCTTATACGGCCGCCAAGCCAGCCACAGGGAGATGGCTTATGCGGTATCCAATCCCAACCGCAGGCTATCCACCCTATGCGGCTCGGGTTCAGTCTTCGACCGCCTCTCATGCGGTCCTGACCTCAGAAGCTTCTATGAGGATGTGCCAAACTCTGTGCGGCACAGCTTGGACTCTTCCTACTATGCGTCCTTGGGTGCTAGGACGAAGAAGTCTAGAACAGCGCAGGCTCATCGAGCTCAGTCAGCTGTCCCAACTTCTGACCATCAGGGAGTCCCGCTAACTGTTATACGGGCCTCTGATGGAAAGTTGTACAAAACCATCCTGTGTCCAGCCCCCGGCGGCTAACAGGACAAAGTGGTTCTCAAGAGTCTCCCAACAATGATCAAGGGCAAGTACTTTTACTAGCCCTGTATCAGGGAGCAAACATGATACCAACGTAGTCGTGTGCTCGGGACTCCCGGGCCCACAAAATGAGTGTAAAGGTTGCTCGAGATGCACTTAACTTGCGTGATGTGATCCTTCACAAGCGCAAGAAAAGAGAGAAAACCTTGGTGTACAGAGATTCCTTCCATGGACATCATTGCACTCGAAGTCATTGTCAACTGCTGCTGCAACAAGACATTAGTACAAGAGGACCGGCAGTCCGTCTTCCAACGACTGCAGCAGCCAGGACTGATCCTAGAACAAAGCTCGGGAGACGAGGCGCTTCCTTTCGCCTCCTGCAATTCTGTCCGTAAGGTCCCTACCGCAAGAGGAGGGAAGAAAATAAATGTCTCCAGCCCGATGATCTCAACCAGCATGGCCAGGAAACTCTCATCTAAACGATTGACCACAACCACCATATGAGGAGTTTATCAAGGCACCCGCTCGAAGATGAAATCTTCAACACTTGGAGATTCATCATCTACATCCCTGGGGGTAGCCGAAGCAGGGGATAGCACTCCCCGGAACATCCACAATAATCCGGTGTTCCAAGAAGATCAACCTGAGGAGGCAATCCCCCCAACAGAAGCAGCAGATTCTGACGTCCCTGAAGATGTCCATAAGTGCCAAGATGAGGCAACCTCCTATACAGGGGGTTGTACTTCCTCTGAATCCGAACCAGAGGAAAGCATTCCCATATACCCCGACGACTTCTCTATTCAGGGGTATGATTCGAAAAGTACGTCTTCTACAGTTCCTTCTACTGCTCCTCATGCGAGGACATTATTCATGACTGAGAATGTCCAAGATGGTCCCAGTGATCGACAGCGCCTCAACACTCTTGAGGCCATACTTCATACATTGGTTAAGTCAATAGACGAGATCAAGGCAGCTCTACCGGCTCTCCAAAGAAGGACACTTGGCCAAACAAGTTTGGGTTCCACCATCAATGCGGACTCAAACACAACCGCACCAACCCCGGGTGACAATCCACCCGGAATGTCGGCTCCCACTACCGCAGAATAGGTCAGGGAGGCGAGAAGAGAAGTTCAGGAGCTCCGAGCAATATTTTACGCCCGAGAAAACTCTCAGGACCTCAGGATACGACAGCCGTATTCCGTCGCATGGAGAGATGTCCCCTTCCCTCCACGATACAAACCATTCAATATCAATCTATATGACGGGAAGACCTCTGCGAGCCGGTATATAACTTACTTCGAGGTCACAACAGACCATCTGTCGTATGACGACGCTATCCTCACGCGATTATTCATCGGGGCATTGGAGGGGGTCACATTCGATTGGTACCGTAGCCTGCCGGATAACTGTATCCATTCCTTTGCCGACTTCAAACATATGTTCTTGGAAAGATTCTACTAGGTGGGACAAGATGTGACAATGTCAAACCTCATGGACGTTGTTCAAGGAGAAAAAGAACTGACAAGGAATTATATCGAACGATTTTTCCAAACCGCGATGAAATTGCCCTCTGGTAACCCGGACTCTTCTTTAATTGAGATTTGCCAAAAGAGGCTGCTTCCTACAATCAGCCTCTAGATGTGCGAAGATCAATTTAAAGACTGGAAGGCCTTCATCATCAATGCCACTAGTGCAGAAGCAAAATTGAAGAAGGGTAAGGGCAAATGCCCTAATACCAACAACAACAACGGCAAGTTCCTCAAGAAAAATTATGTCTAAATGACATCTTCTAACTATCTCTCAGATTGTGAGTTATGTACCCTCTGGTACCGCTGAACTTACACTTTGACCACAAATCTCTCAGATTGTGAGTTATGTACCCTCTGGTACCGCTGAACATACACTCTGATCTCAAATCTCCCAGATTGTTGAGTTATGGACCCTCAGGTACCACTGAACTTACTCTCTGACTGCTCCATCTCATCTCCTAGTCATAACTAGGAACCTCCACATTAAATGCTTTTCTTCTCCAGAGTTTGTCTCAAAATCTATTACCTGCACCACCAGTGCGCAAAAGGGTAATAGGTCCACAAAACTTATCCTAATCTATTACCCGTACCACCAGTGCGCAGAAGGGTGATAGATCCACAAAACTTATCCTAATCTATTACTCGTACCATCGGTGCACAAAAAATGATAATAGGTCCACAAAATTCTCCAATGGGAAAAAACAACCACGTCCATATTACCTCTAAGTTGTTTTCCCGTCCATCACAAACAAATCACCCAATACATAAAACTTCCACGTTGATAACACCTCTGAGTTGTCCTGTGTATCCCCATTTGGCCAACTCCTACCATGTCCTCATTACCTCTGAGTCGGTAGGCTTTACATTAACCCATATCTACCACGTCCTCATTATCTCTGAGTAAATATGTCGGTTCGCTCAACTATTATCAGTACTCGCATCGCCAGTACACAAAAGGGTAATAAGTCCACAAAAATTATCCTAATCTATTACTCGCACCATCGGTGTGCCAAAGAGTAGTAGATCCACAAAATATCATTCAAATCTATTTGCTCGCATGTTCAGATGCACAAAAGGGCAATAGGTCCACAAAATTCCCCAAACGGGAAAAACCACTACGTCCATATTACCGCTGATTTATTTTTCCGTCCATCACAAACAAACTACCCAATACATAGAACTTCCACGTCCATATTACCTCTGAGTTGTGCTGTGTATCCTCATTAGGCCCACTCCTACCTATGTCCTCATTACCTCTGAGTAGGAAGGCTCTACTTTAGACCCATATTTACCACGTCCTCATTATCTCTGAGTAAATATGTTGGTTTTCTCTCCACTTATTATCCGTACTCGCACCGCCAGTACACAAAAGGATAATAGGTCCACAAATGTCCACTGTTGACCACAAATGCTGTATTAGGTCCTCTAGTACATGTATCCCTTTCTTCACAATCACTAGACTTCTGGAACCCAGTTGTCCTATGGCATTCATTACCCGTTACGTAGAACTTCACGTCCATATTACCTCTGAGTTGTTCTATGTATCCTCATCTGAGTCCACTCCCACCACGTCCTCATTACCATCAACCCCATATTTACTATGTTCTCAGCACCTCTGAGTAAATATGATGGTTTCCTCTCTCAACTTATTATCCGTACCTAAAACCAAGGTACGCCAAGGATGATAAGTCCACACAAAATCCTCAGCAGAAGTACCCAAACCTATCACGTCCATGCTACCTCTGATAGGATTGCCACACCAAAATAACTCTACTTTCTATGCTTCTTATTCAAAGTATTCCAAATTTGTAATTTGAAAACTTTGAAGGGGTCTTGTTGAAGCACGTAAAATATTGCTTTTAGTCCCACATCAGAAAGGAGAAGAAGAAAGGGCTCACTCCATTTCTATAAATAGAGCCCCCTTGTCTCCTTTGAAAAGGGCACCAACTTTCCTTCCCTCCTTCCAACTTGGACTCTTCCTACTACGCACCTTCGGGTGCTAAGTTGAAGAAGTCTAGGGCAGTGCAGGCTCAACAAGCCCAGTCAACTTTTCCAACTACTGACCATCAGAGAGTCCCGCTAACTGTTATGCGAACCTCTGATGGAAAGTTGTACAGAACCGCCCGTATCCAGCCCCCGACGGCAAACGGACATGGTGGTTCTCAAGAGTCACCCAACAAAGATCGAGGGCCAGTACTTTTACTAGCCCCGCGTCAGGGAGCAAACATGATACCTACGCACTCGTGTGCTCGGGATACCCGGACCCACAAAGCGAGTGCAAAGGTTGATCGAGATGTCATTGACTTGCGAGATGTGATCCTTCACAAGTGCAAGGAAAGAAGGGGATTCTCTATGCGGCTCGAAATCAACATGGAGCCTCATGCGGCTAAAAAAACCGAGAAAACTTCATACGGCCCAAGAGCAACGGGGAGCCTTATGCGGTTCGAAATCAGCCTAAGCAATAAATGTTCCCTTGGGTAGCTGGCCATAATTACTCTGACATAAAGAGGACAGCTCTGGCAAAAATGACAGCTCTGACACAAAGATAAGGCGTGACATGCTCCTAAAAAGATGAAAAAATCATAATGACATCCCGTACAGATCACGAACCAAAGGATTCTCTTCATACGGCTCAACTATAAGACTCTCCATGCGTATCGCCTATGAGACACTCCTTATGCGGCTCAGTCATGAGACAACTCTCATGCGGCCCGATTGTGAAGCATCTTTCATGCGGCTCGGTCATGAGACGTCCTTTATGCGGCTCGGTCATGAGACATTCTTCATGCGGCTCGGTTATGAGACGTCCTCCATGCGGCTCGGTCATGAGAAATTCTTCATGCGGCTCGGTTATATGACGTCTCTCATACGGCTCGGTCAGACGTCTCTCATGCGGCTCAGTCATGAAGCATACCTCATACGGCTCGGTCATGGGAAGTCTTTCATACGGCTCTTCACAAAATAGCAGTTGAGATACGTGACAGAAATTGGCCAAGTCTTGACAGTTTAGATTTACTACAACAAACAGATCATGATCAGTCTCAACCAATCCCCAACTGCCCACTTCTCAAGGCACAGTTACAAGGATTCCTATAAATAACAAGGTACTATTCCTTTGCATACACACAGAGACACACAGAAGGACACACACATATATATATATATATATATACAGAGAGCATTTCTTCGCCGGAGTCGAGGTTGCGTTCGATCGTCCAAGGAGTAAGGCAGAGTTGATAGCACTTTTCCGAGCCTCTGCCGTCACCCGCCAGAATCCAAATTAAACAATTATACTTAGATTGCTTTTCCTAGGTTTTGTTCCTAGGCTCTCTTTTGTACAAGCGAGTTTGTAATTGTGAATCAAAGTTCAGTCCTTCCATAAAACTATTCTGTTCTTAGATAATCAATGGCAAACAATCATCTACCATTTTGGGGTACCCCGTAAGATTATCTACGACAATGGTCCACAGTTCATCAGCCATGCTTTCAGCAGATTCTGTGACAAAAATCGTATTCAGAATGTGGCATCAATCGCCTACAATCCTGCAGTGAACGGATTGGCCGAGGCTTTTAACAAGACTATCGTCAGGTTACTCAAAAAGGTCGTATCATCCAATAAATACGACTGGGATGAAAAACTCAGCAAATGCCTGTTGGCCTATCGCACAACGGTACGGACTCCGACGGGCAACACACCGTTCTCTCTGGTTTACGGAAGTGAAGCGGTACTGCCTCTCGAAATCCAGATACCCTCACTCCATGTTGCAATCACAAACTAGTGGACGGAGGAAGGCATTCTACGTCGCCGTCTGCGAGAGTTAGAAGCACTTGATTAGAAACGCCTCTTAGCTCAACAGCGTATTGAACTTTATCAAGCCCGTGCGTCACAAGCTTTCAGCAAGAAGGTCAAACAGAGGACTTTTCAAATAGGTGACCTGGTTCTGGCAGTCAGGAGGCCGATGGTGTTGACTCATAAAATGCCAGAAAAGTTCAAACCCAAGTGGGAGGGACCTTTTATCATAGAGACGGTATACTCAAACGGTGCTTACCGCCTCGCCCGACCCAACGGAGACTTGTTCATGATGTCCATCTACGACAAGTTCCTAAAGAAGTACTACTCTTGAGATAAACCCAGATATGTACTTCCACCCTTACCCAGCAGGAGAGTCAGTGAACTTAATACTCAGAGTTCACACACTTCTCTTCTGCACAAATCCTGTGCTCCTGGAACCTAGCTGTTCCGTTGCGTTCTATCTCCAGTAGAAGAACAACCACGTCCACATTACCTCTGAGTTGCTCCTCTACGCCCTACAAAGCATAATCTTACACTCCGTAAGATTACGCTATCTATCATGTTTACCATGTCCACATTACCTCTGAGTAAATATCCCGTACAAACAACCTCTATGTTGTTGTACATCTACCACAGAACTTCCATATCCACATTACCTCTAAGAAGTTTCGCGTACCTCCCCCCAGAGTCGTTCCTACCATGTCCATAATACCTCTGAGTAGGAAAACTCTACCAGAGGAACCCCATATTTGCCACGTACACATTACCTCTGAGCAAACATATCGGTCCTCTCAAACTTATTATCTGTACCTCAAAACTAGGATACACAAAAGATAATAGGTCCACACAAACCACAAACACATCAGAAAATTCTTTATTCTTATCAAAAAGTGAGGGATTACATTTCAAAAAAAAGAGGGGGAAATCCCTATACATCACGGGGAATAGAAGAAAGTTCCTCGATCTGGTGCTTTAAGGCTTCCGCACGGGTATCCACAGTCGCCAAAACTCGTTGTTCGGACTCACCCCGTATCACCACTACGGCCTCGGGAGCAGTATCGGCTTCATATTTAGCATCCAAGACTTTTCGTTGGCAAGATAGAGAAAGGATGTGGCACATAAATTTTGCTTCCTCTTCCTTAGGTATCACATGCTCAGCCTGGGTGCGTTCAGCATCCAGTAAAAGTTGAGCCTGTTGATCCTCGAGGTGACGAATCTTGGCAGTTATCTCCGTTATGCTGGTATCTAGGGAGGCTCACTGTTTAGCCTTCTCATCAATGGATTGAGTCAGCCTCTCCGCTGCAGCCTCAGCGTCGGCCACCTAGTGGTTCTAGATGGCCACCATATCCTGATAAGACAACTCAACCTCGGCAATCATTTTTCTTTATTCTTCCTCTATCAGAGCGGAAAAATTATTTTGCTGAATACTCTGGAGTTCGGAGAGATGTTGGTCGAGCTCAGCCACAAAAGCCTCCAGTATGTCGGCCATATGATCATGGCCCCGATGCGACCGTATCAAACCGATATAGGGGAGCGCCATGGCTTTAGCCGTCGCAAAACTCCTGTTCGCATTCAGCACTGTCGATACTCCTTTCTGCAGCATCTTATACACTGCCTCGACAGCAAACTATACATACTCATCCGCATCAGCCAACACTTAAGGCGTCATAGCAGGAGTTGGAGGAGCTACTGTGATAGACGGCAGACCTGAAGAAGATCCATCGACCTTAATCCGTAAGGCTAAAATCTCAACATCAGCAAACCCTCCCTCGCCGGGGACTTGGACTTCGTCGCTAGCCCGATGAGCCAAGAGGGCGGAAGGAGTCGAATGGGGTGTCGATATCGTCCCCCAAGTAAGAGGAGCAATAAAGGGTTCTTTCACCAGCAAACCCTTACCCTTTTCGATCTCGGAGGGACCACCTACGTCTGGGGTTGTCTCCTCCGCCTCCAAAACACCACCTGCAGCCAACATAGGGCCTTCCTCCTCCGGCAAAACAGCAGGATCAGCACCCGTTTCTTGACTTGACATTTCCTCTGGAGTCGGGCTCGGCAGACGAGTCTCGTCTCCCTCATCAAATCCCTTTGCGGGAATAGAGTCTGTCAGTACCTCCTAGACGTCAGCCAGATAGGCTTCCACTGCTGGATCTAGAGTAGGGCTCGGCAACGGTGTAGCCGACCTCCCTTCATCATGACGAAGAAAGAAATCAACCCTCTCCTCTGTTACAACCACGTCTGTTGCCCCTACTGTAGGCTCAGGGACCTCTAGAGGAACGTCATCTGAAGAAGACGAACTCCATTCCTCTTCCTCATCCGGAAGCACAGCTTCTGCTGGAACCTCGATACCAGAGGCCCCCACGGCAGCTTGTACTATCCCGGGAATTATTGTACCTTTAACTTCCCTTTTTAGCACAGTCCGAAGATACTAAAATCTCTACAGAAGTGACATCATCAGGGTTCCCTCTATGGGAGATGCCACAACCAACGGAATGCGCTCGTCAGATGTGCTCGCTACCAACTTCGGTCTGTTATCATTCGATTTCGAAGCTTGGGGTTTCGTCTTCAGCGTCTCCTACAAAAAGAAGACATATGTCACAAGAATGGTCGAATGAACCAGACTATGTGGGATGTCCTTACCTCTACAGGAGCTGATTCTGTTGACACTACCGGCGGGACTGCTTTCCTCTGCCTCTTCGACGCAGAAGAACCGGCCATCGTGTCAGCACGTCTCTTCGGGTTATCAGCCGAGGGCTCTGCCTGAGTACCCGCCGTGGATACGGCAGGGGTATCTCGGTAACCAACCTCTGGCGGGCGGTACAATCGAGCCTTAGCCAACATGTTTCCAGTCACTTCTAATTGGGTGCCGACAATGAAACTGGTCTCCCTATCATATCCAGGGGATACGGTGTTCATCGCACAATAAAATTTGGCAGCTGAGAAAAGAATCGGCGATCGTGGATTCAAAACTGGCATGGTAAAGCGAGCTCCGGTGCATCCGGTATTGTATTAATGCCAAGCTCGTGCCCCATCCAACAGACTCCCAGTATACTCCAGGCTAGTACTGGGGTTCCCCAACATCAATTGAGCATAGCCGAATTGACGTATAAAATGACTCGGCAAGTACGGCTCCAAGTAACACGGGTTCTTATTCCGGTACACCAAATGGGACAGCCGGATGCTTTGCAACCAACGGAATCCTTACAGAGGCAGAGTTGTTGCGTCTTCACCCGAATCTGCTAAATCTTTATTAGCCTCGAAGCCTGTAAAAATGGGACCAACTTTAGTGATCTCCCATCCCTTAAGGTCGGATAAAACTTTCCTACAAACAGGAATGCCAGCATGCAGCCATTTCCTTTGGTAGAAGCGGCGGAGGAATGCATCTTCGACCACGTGATCTTCTTCCTGGCCCGGACTCATTACATTGGGATGGTGCAAAATCAACTACCCCATCAGATAATGAAACAGCAGCTCGGCACGGGGAAAGTTGCCATTCTTACCTCGTTCATGAACGACATTACCCGTGAATTCTCGTAAACCTCGCAGCAGGTTATACAGTATCGCAGGGAGTAGAGCCAAGCGACGGCCAAAAACCAACTTCACAGCTAGCAGGATTAGGTTCCGGGTCACCCTTTCCATAGAGCCTGACCCGCCTGAAAAGACGTAATCCCGGAGCCAAATCATCAGATAAGCAGCCAACACTGCTTTGGACGACATCCGATGAGTACGGTGCCAGAAACCGCTATAAAGACGCTCGTTCGACTCCCGGTCCTCATTTTTGTGAGGACTCTTCTCCTCTAGTCTGCTCATTTCAGATAGCACTTCAGTACTGAAGAGAGGTGGCGGCGTCGTGAACCGAGAGAAATCTACCGTGTCTTGCTTAAAGACATAATCCCTCCAAGCAGTCACATGGGGCTGCGTCCCGCCCTATCCTTCTTCTGTATATAATAGTGATGACTCGCCACTTCTTTGAAGATAGCCATGATCTCCTTGTCTTTGTCCCCCAGGACTAGGAACTCCTCGTTAGTCGGGAAGTACTCCTCGTCGGGTTCTGATCCCCAAGGAAGCCTCGACACCTCATACATTTCATGAAGTGCAAGTACTAGCTCCCCTACCGGAGTGAAGAAGGTCCCGGTCTGGGTATTAAACATCTCTAGGAGCGCAAAGAACATATGCCTGTTGATGTCGACGCCCGCCTGGGTGGCACGGATAGCTGCAGTCAGCCCAATCTCCCTGAGTTCGGTTCAAAACTTCGTCAGAACCCAGAGTGTCAGCCCATCCCACTTGGATACATAATGACACCAACCCTCTACCCAAAATTAACCCTTTGGGTACGACCGCTTTGATGACAGCATACGATTAACGAAAGTCGAAGCATCGAAGGCAAAAGTGTCGGCAGGGACGTCACTATAAATACTCCCAGGATGCAGAGTTCCCCAGATAAAAGAGGACCCAGCCCGCATGGCGACCAAAGTATCCCTCTGGTTCGAGGTAGCATCGATCCTGATGGTGCCCGCCACTGCTCTCCCCTGAGACGGGGTTAGCTCCCATGTTATCCTCCACTTGGAAGCAAGACGACAGAAAGCTGTCAAAGGCCATTGACGCTCGAGCAGCTTAATGAACATGTTCACCCCCTTGGCTATGAAGAACCAATCTTTCTTGATCCTCAACACCTTCGCTTCAGTAGAAGTGAGACGATCCCCAAACAGGAACTCAGGCTTCAAGAAAGTCACATTACCAGATTTTAAGATGCCACGCTCCATCATCCATTGAAGGAACATATACTGTTGTTCCTTGATTTGGGTCATTCTCTCGGGAGGCTGATCCAGCATGATGGCAGCTCGGACAGGATTTATCACCTCCTCATTATAGTCAACTTCCATCTGACAGAGAGCAGCGTCTAGAAGTACTTCGTTCAAAAGTGGGACCGTCATCGAAATTGGCGGTCAGAGAAAGATGACAATGACTCAGATATAATAAAACAACAAAAATATCTGAACCGCGTTCTCGTCAGAAGCGCATACACTGAACCAAGGCTCAGGCACATCTGAAAAGAATCTTCAGCGCATCATCAGGACTCGAAGTCTATGCGCATCAGCAAGATGCTTCAGCGCATCATCAGGACTCGAAGTCCATACACATCAGTAAGAAGCTTCAGCGCATCATCAGGACTCGAAGTCCATGTGCATCAGCAAGAAGCTTTAGCGCACCATCAGGACTCGAAGTCCATGCACATCAGCAAGAAGCTTCAGGGCATCATCAGGACTCAAAGTCCATGCACGTAAGCAAGAAGCTTCAGCGCATCATCAGGACTCGAAGTCCATGTGCATCAGCAAGAAGCTTCAGCACATCATCAGGACTCGAAGTCTATGCGCGTCAGCAAGAAGCTTCTGCGCATCATCAGGACTCGAGGTCCATGCACGTCGGCGTATGTGAGTTCTAAAAAAAATACTTAAGTACAGAAAGGTACGGCAAAGAATGACAAACCCACCAATCACCGTCGGCCAAACGTCGGTGGGCGTCCTGGGGACATCGTCAACATTGACCTTCATAGGCTCTTTTCCTTTGATTCGCCCTCGGCCAGCACCACCGCGAGTAGTCTTAGGGGCCATTCTTCAAAGTTTCAAGAGAATTTCTTAAAGACACAAAGAAGAAGAAAACAAAGAAGAAAGACTCTCTCTCCATCAGATGCCTATTTATAGGCTTGGTCACATGCGTGAACCGATGACGGGTGACGTCAGCCGCCGCTTGTGGTTCTACGAAATGATAACTATGGATATTCCAAAGATCATCATTAATAAACCGAGGCCTTATCATTTGCATTTAAAGGAAGCATGCGCCTCATCATATCATGCGCGAAGCAGTCATGCGCCCAGAACAGTCATGCGCTCCATCGAAGACATGCGCCCACCATGCTTCTTATTCAAAGTATTCCAAAACTTGACGAAAAGTTTTAAAAACTTTGAAGGGGGTCTTGTAGAAGCATGAAATTTCTGGCGCATCTACTATGTGCCCTAAAATAAACATGCACCGAGAGTTCAATACATCAGAAAACAGCAAGGGATAGTCAACACAAAAAAAGGCTCTTGACTAGAGACTATTTTTTTTACATAAAAGATCCTTTACAAAAAGTGAAAGAAAGTCTAAAAATAGCAAGGCACATTGAAAAAGCTGCTGCGCAGGCGCATCAGCTAGACGCATCAAGACAGCAGCTGCGAGGCGCATTACTCCAGCATCTCAATCAGGTGCATCGTCTCAGCGTCTCATTCAGGCACATCACGTTGATGTCTAAGTATAGGCGATTCACTTCGTCTCAACCAAGTGCCTCGGCTAAAGGAAGCAGTCCTTTGAACATAATGCGAGCGGGCGATCAACCCCACTCTAGCAGTAGGAAGAGCTCTCCAAAGCCCAAAGAAGATGGAAGCACCACAATTCCGATCTGGGGCACTTCCAGCATAACAAAGACGGGAATTGAATGTCCCGATCTTTGGATGTAACAGGCACCTTCGGCCTGCATCGGGACCCCGTGCTCCTGACTTTTGGATGTAACAGTCACCTTCACGAGTGCGTATGAAGATAATTCGACGCATCTTCACCTTCGGGAGCATCTCGTCGACAGAACGTACTCGGGTAAAAAGGCACATCTCTACACTGAGTAAACGGGAGAAAATAGGGAACAAAACCCTCTCCTTGCTGCTATTTATAGCTTGGACAAATCTGACCCATGCGCCAAGTGGCAGGCTCTCCGAAGTCCGTGCAACGAATGTACATTTATGGAATGAATCTGTCTTTTTAAAATCAGCCCAGTCAACATGCACAATCAAAACATTGGAAACCCAATAGTCGGACCTAGGTGGATGCGCCGTGTGGAAAATCCCTATGCCTCCTTCTGATGTGCCCAAAACAGAGATCGAGCCCATGCGTTCACGATTCGAGCATTTAATGCTGAGTGACAGGCTGGACAGAAGCCCATACGCCTATCACATCGAGCATTTAATGCCGAATGATAGAGGCGACAACACGTCACCCGAAGAGTCTCCAACCCTTAGTAGAAGATGAGGGGTCGATGACATCAGCACATCATTTTGTTTGTTCGGTCGAACTGCCTTGCCACGTGGCCAACCAAAGCGCATGCACCACCACAGCCATGTGTCCAAATCTTTGCGTGTGCCCCAAAGTCATGTGCTTGGACTCACTCTTGATCCCTAAAGATAACAGCTAAAGTCTTCTCTATGCACCCAATCCTAGGCACATCCTGTCAGATCGCTCTCCACCAAATCCGAGGTTTTTGAGCCACGGACATACGCCACGTGTCCTTTGACTCAGTTCAGTCTACGAAAGGGTGCTAACCATCCAAGATCTTAGCAACCGAAGAATCCTCTCAGCTGCCACGTGTCACCTCTTCCGCAGCCCATATGCGCAACAGGAAGGATTCTATCCCCAAAATAGGGTGCATCAACCATGCGCCCCCGCCAGTATCAGCCATGTGGGATTCCCACGTCCAGGCACATTCGACATATGCGTGCATGAGCAGTCAGCCTACAATTTATAAATAGAAGGATTATTTCTTCATCATACAGACACAAAAAAAGATAGACATACATACTCAGAGAGAAGCACCTCCATAGAGGCCAGAAAAGATACTTAACGTCCGCTTCTCCTCGTAACGCTCCGGCATCCAGAGCAACCCAGACCTTCAGAGAATCTAAAATCGTCGTCAGATCGTCAACGGAGTCAACGCATTACCACTCGCTCCATCGACACTGTACCCAGATAAAAACAAAAGTGTTCTCCTAGGACTACATCTGAGTCCTACATTATAATACTGTTCTGTTTGTGATTGAAATTTCAATTCAAAGATTTTAATAGAAAACAGATACTTGGTCATTTTATGATCCATAAATTGTTTTGAAGAGCCTATATAATCATCTAGGAACCCATCTATTTAGTTCGTATCGAACCGATCCAAGTTCAAAAAGAAATTGACTCAAAGTCAGAGATTATTCTGTTTGAAAAACAGAGAATCGGGCAGCCATGAACACCTATTTAAAGACTCGTAAGTCCTTGCACAGTCGATCGATCTGGGAATCGATTCCTGGTATCTATAGATGAACTGACCATCTATAATTCCCAATAAACTGTTTATTTTATGCTGTATTAGAACAGTAGATATATTACCTATAAATCCTTAAAAAACTAGTTTTAAAACCATAGAAATTATGAAAAACCCTCGATATGACGTACATCCCGCCAATTCGGGCGACGTGGTCGCAAACCTAAAGCATCGAAAGGTGCGTATCGGCTTCGTGGACGTGTGGGCTTCGACGTAATTCAAATTTGTCGCGTGTGCGTGACGAATTTGATGTGTATCCGTCGAAATTTACCGTATCGGCCTCTGTGCAAAATTTTCAATTACTTTGTGCAAGCTCGTCAGATCGAGACGAAACTTGTGCCAACAGGACTGTATCATTTTTTTGGTCCTGTATGCCAAGTTTGGTCTAATTCTGAGACAGTAGATTGGATCACCGTTTTACGGGCCCCACGATCTGATTCAACAGGCAATTTTATGTACGGCCCACCGAAATCCAAAATTGGACTTACCGTTGTGTTCATATCATCAAAACAAATCCGTAGACATGTAGTTTGACGAATTTATAGACCATTGACTCTGGCACATTTTTTGGTGCAAAACGGGTCCAACAGCGGACACCGTTTTGGCCCAAAATTACCGTTTTGCCCCTGTGTCTAGAATTGGACTTAAGGACAAAAAATCCTAGCCAATTTGACTATTCTGAGAATGTTGGCAATGTCTGTTTTAGCTTTCGGAGACAGTTGTGATGATTTGGACTTGATGGCTTAGCAGTTGACTATAATTTGTTGGATCTGCGTGCAACCTCCAGGCAAGTATACCTTGCCTCCTTCTACAGTTTATTTACATGCATATTTCTATTATTATATAGTTTTACTAGTTGATTATTGACATATGATTTGTACATCGTGCATGCTAGTATATATGTTGTCCTTATTATAGTTAGCTTTATAGTTCATATTGGATATAGGTATATAGTTCTTGTTCATAGTTAATTTTGTAGTTCATATTGGATTAGTTCTCTCATGTATCGTGATTGGGTCATGTCATGTCATCACCTGTACTTGGACTAAGTCGTATCGTGTCATAGGATGAATAAGTCATAACGGAACTGATGTACCATGAATTCTTGAAGCTAACCTACGAGTCCATATTAGGGGCGAGGGTTAGTAGTTATATATATCTTGATTCTTGAACCTAACCTGCGAGTCCACACTAGGAGCGAGGGTTAGTAGTTGATCAAACCTGCGAGTCCACACTAGGGCGAGGGTGATCTTTTGAAGCTAACCTGCGAGTCCACATTAGGGGCGAGGGTTAGTAGTTATCTGTTTTGCACCTTCGAGTCCACACTAAGGGTGAGAGTGATTCTTGATGCTAGCCTGCGAGTCCACACTAAGGACGAGGGTTAGTAGTTGATCAAACCTGCGAGTCCACACTAGGGGCGAGGGTGATCTTTTGAAGCTAACCTGCGAGTCCACATTAGGGGCGAGGGTTAGTAGTTATCTGTTCCACACCTGCGAGTCCACACTAGGGGCGAGGGTGATTCTTGATGCTAGCCTGCGAGTCCACACTAGGGGCAAGGGTTAGTAGTTGATAAAACCTGTAAGTCCACAATAAGGGCGAGGGTTTGAGTATTCTATTGGTTATCCGTTGACATCGTGACATCGTGTTCTCTTGTTCTCTTCCAGTAGTTCGTTTATGCGTAGTGGTTCTTCCAGTTGTGTATAGTCATGTTTTTATGTTGATTGGTCTTTTCTCGTTTATTTCCTATATTTTCTTTATTGCATGATAAACTTCTAGATAGGCATGTTTTTATGTATCTTGCTATGTCCCCTGAGGACCTGATGATCTTTTCAGGTTTAGTGATTGCATAGAGTTAGCTAGTAGTTTTGGATGGAGGATGGGATGATACGCTTGCGAGATTCAGTTATCGTATTACATTTATTATCCGCTCGTGCTTTCATACCTTATCATGGGATATCCTGTTTCTTGATTCAGCTTTATGGACTCTTGTTATATTCTTTGGATTCTTATCAGACATTTATGTTAGTGGGCTGCAGACCACGACCCATAGTGTTCATTCATGTTTTATACACTTATTGTGGATTGAGATATAGATTTGTTTGCCATAATTTGGCAGTATACCATGGCCTTGACAGCGTTTACGTATTCGAGTTAGGCTGGAGTCCGCTTGATGCGTAGCTTGCTTGCTCACAAGCTCACGTCCGACTGGTCGTGACAGGAGCTGGATCCTACCCCTTGCAAGAGCATATCGAAGATAGGTTTGACATGAATATATTTAAATGAGTAATTCACCTTGGGCCATTGACCTTCCGCCTATTTTTGTTCAGGCTTCTTGGTCGCATTGACAACCATGGCTTGTTGGCTTTTATTATCCCGGTTGGAGGTGCCGCAACTGTTGTTGTCGCTGGAGGTGGAACCAAGACGTTTGCCCTTGTCCTCTCTATCTGGGATGTGTAATCCTAACTGGCGAGCCTTCTTCAACTTTGCTTCCGTATTGGTAGCTCTTATGATGAAGGTTGTCCAATCCCTGAACTGATCGTCGCCCATCCAAAGGCTAATTATGGGGAGCAGTTTCTTCTGACAGATTTCAATCAAGGAGCTCTCGGGATTGCCTTGGGGCAATCTTATTGCGGTTTGCAGAACTGCTCGATTAGTTCCTTGTTAGCTCCCTCTCTCCTTGAACGACGTCCATGAGAGATAACATTGTCACATCATAACCTACTTCATAAAACCTCTCCAGGAATATGTGCTTGAAGCCGTCAAAAGAATGGATGCAGTTGTCGGGAAGGTTGCAGTACCAGTCGAACGCAATCCCCTCCAATGCTCCGATAAATAATCATGCGAGGATGGCGTCACTATGCGGCAAGTGGTCGGTTGTGACTTCAGAGTAAGTTATGTACCGACTAGTAGAGATCTTCCCGTCATACGAATCGATATGAAATGGCTTGTACCGTGGTAGAAAAGGTACATCTCTCCACGCGACGGGATACGGCTGCCATATTCTGAGGTCCCGAGAGGAGTCTCGGGTATTGAACATTGCTCGAAGCTCCTGGACTTCCCTCCTTGCTTCATTGGCTTCATCTGCAGCTGAAGGAATGGATGCTCCTAAAGGATCATCACCCAAAGGAGGGACGGTCGTGTTAGAGTCCACATTGACTGCGGGTCCCAAGCTTGTTTGTCTGGGCATCCTAGCTAGTTTGAGTTGGCAAGGCAGCTTTGATTTTGTCTACTGACTTGACCAAGGACAAGAGCATGGCTTCAAGTACTTCTAGACGTTGTTGGTCAGTGGGCACCTTATGATTATCGTCAGCCATAAAGACTGACCGTACATGGGTAGAGGTGGAAGGGACCGTAGCAGAGGTGCTCTCTGTGTCGTATTCTCGTACAGAGAAATCGTCGAGCAATATCGGAATGTCATCTTCCTCGGACTCGAAAGGAGTACTATCCCCTGTGCAGGAAGCCGCATCGTCTTGGCGAGGGTGGTCGCCCTCAGGGAAATCCAACTCTGTAGTATAGTTCCGGGGAATCTCTACCCCCTGTGTATACTCCTGGTACACCGGGTTGTCATATATATTGAGGGGACTGCTACCCCCAGCTTCATCTACTCCCAAGGAGGCGAAAGGTGCACCCCTAGGTGTTGGAAGCTTCTTTCTGGATCGAGTGCCTAAATAGACACCCCTTGTGGCTGTCGGCAATAACCCTCCAGATGAGAGTTTTCTTACAGTACTGGCTGAGATTGCCGGGCTAGAAGAGCCTGTCTTCTTTTTTCCTTGCCGGGAGGAACCTTTCGAGTTGAATTACAGGAGGCGAATGAAAACTCCTCGTCTCCCAAAATTTGTACCTGTTTCTCGAGTCGTTGTCGGACAGGTGCTGGCTGCTGCAATCGTTGAAAAATGGACTGCTGATCTTCAGGTGTTGCCGATTTATCGTAGCAGCAGTTGATGATAACTTGGGTGCAATGACATCCCGAAAGGGACTCATCGTATGCCAAGGTTGCCACTTTGCGTTTGTGAGTGATCACCTCATGCAAGTCGATAGCAGGCTGATCTACCTTTGTACCAAACTTGTGGACTCGGGTATTTCGAGCACACAAGTGCGTAGGTATCATGTTTGCTCCCTAATCCGAGGCTAGTAAAAGCACTTGCTCTCGATCGTTGGCGGGAGACTTTAACGACCCACCCTATCCGTTAGCCCTGGAGGACTGGATACCGGTGGTTCTGTACAACTTTCCATCAGGAGCCCGTATAACAGTTAACGGTGCCAGCTGACGGTCCGTAGCTTGGACTGTTGACTGGGCTTGTTGGGCCCGCACTGTCCTGGACTTCCTCAACTTAGCACCTGAAGATGCAAGGTAAGACAAGTCCTGATTGGAATTTTCTACATTCTTAATGGGCCGCATGGAGTCGGGTCCGTATGAAAGACGGTCGAATACCGAGCTTCTGACAGGGCCGCATGAGACACTCTATCTATGGCCAGGATTGGCTGCCGCATGGGCCATCTTTCTGCGGCCAGAGTTGGCTACCGCATGGGCTGTCTTCCTGCAGCTAGAGTTGGCTGCCGCATGGGCCATTTGTATGTGGCCAGAGTTGGCTGCCGTATGGGCCATCTGCAAGCAGCCAGAATTGGCTGTCGTATGGATTATCTGCCTGCGGCCAGAGTTAGCTGCCGCATGGGCCATCTGCAAGCAGCCAGAATTGGCTGTCGCATGGATTGTCTGCCTGCAGCCAGAGTTAGCTGCCACATGACAGACTGCCCATTTCTCTTATACGGCCTCTTCTTCGTCCGTATGGATTTCCCTTGTGCTCCCAAAAACATAGCATCGTAGTGTTTTCCTTTGCTGGATTTGGGGACAGTGGGATCCTTTGTGGTCGAAAGCAAAGCCACAGGAGAGCTTCGATCACCGTCTTGGGCCGCAGAAGGAGCTTCTTCGAGAACTTGGTCAGGGGCAATAATTTTGCGTGCCGACATCATACGAGTTCTCTTTGGGTTGGATCGCTTCTGTGACGGGCTGGCGCTCCCTTCAGAGAGCATTTCTTCGAAGGCTTGTTGGTCAAAACGAACCACAAGCATTTGCTGCGTAGAGCCGAGCTTGGACGCATCGAATTACGTCACCAGCTTCTCATCAGAGGAGAAGGACATCCCCAGCAGAGTCGCCATCGTGTTTGCCATTAAATATCAAAAATAGGTATTACAGAAACACTGAAATCGATTACAAACTCTTTTGTAGAAAGAAAAGCTTAGAAAGAAATCCTAGGAAACAATCGAAGTGAAATTATTTAGTTTTTGATTCTGGGGGGTGACGGTGGAGGCTCGAAAAAGTGTATCAACTCTGCCTTACTCCTTGGACTATCCGACGCAGTCTTTAGCTCTTGAAAAAATTACCTTTCGAAGGTTGCCAGCCTTTTGCAGTGGTGTGGCACCCTGCTATTTATAGTGATATGTGTTTTGAGCCACATAGGTGGCCCATGGCCACGTGGCTAATCAGTATGTAAAGACCCTCTCTTTGGCCGCCAGCTAGCGATTTGTTAGGATTTTGTTGCAGCAAATCTGGGTGGTTGAGACTTGGTCAGCCTGCCACGTGTCCTATCGCAAGATAGAAATCATTTTGAGCCGCATGAGTTTTTCAGTTGTCAGCTATGTTGGGCCGTATAAGACTCATGCAGCTTAGGTCGTAGTCTTCCTTAGTCCGCATGTAGCTTAAGGACTTTTGAGCCGCATAGATTCTATATTTTGGGCTGCATAAAGCTCATGCGGCTTAGGTTATAGTCACTCTTGGCCGTATGAAGCTCAGAGACTTTAGGGCCGCATAAGGTTCATACGGCTCGGGTAGCAATCCTTCTGGCCGCATGACTTTGTCTGATCACGTCTTATCTTTTTGTCAGAGTGTCAGAGCTTTCATTTTTGTCATATTTGACAGAATTTGTCAGCTTTATCAGACGGACTGACCAACTTGGCCGTATATCTTTCTTCTGCAGCTCGAATCAGAGACGAGCCACATAGGGTGCAATATGTCATGCGGCTCCCCTTTATGCGGACTATTTTGGCCCGAAGTACTTATGCGGCAAATTGTGACCCGCATAAACCCCATATTTTCTATGCTTCTGCTGTCCGGGTATGGATATCCTGTATATATATATATATATATATATATATATATATATATATATATATATATATATATGAGGAGTATATGTGTATAATTGGAAATAAAGAGATAAGTGGCATGTATCAGACCTAACATTGAGTAACAGTTTATATTATATATTGTATTAGTCCCTCTTTATTTTTAGATGTTAAGTCTCATTATTAGTTCAGTTTTGTATCTTTGTCGATGATCAAGTCCTTGGTATACATGTGTTCAACCCATCCTATGTACTGTCCTGTCAATTACTTTTCTCCAGATTCTTTAAATTATGTCCAGTCTTCATTAGAGTCGCTACAACTATGTTGTTCTGTCCATATGGATTATTATCCCACCTGCATCAGATGTATTAACCTATATTGATTCATCTGCCCAAATATCCATGTCTAGATACAGTAACTTCATTACCAGACCCAAATTCATGCATCCTTGAGTTTGCAGCACTAGTTAGTATCAGTCTTCGAATTGGGGGCATATGCCTTTGCCTCTGCAAGTAGACCAGTGGGAGGGATCCTATGTGTGATTTAGTATCCTGGAGTGAGGTGAGGGTTGTAAAGTCTGAAGTCAAGTTGGGGGTTTTCTAGTAGCTCAATTATTGAGGGTGTGAGGGTTAGGTTGAGGTATCAGTCGGTTAGTCGGGAGGGGGACATGGTTCTGTTTATATGTGCTTGTTAATTAGCATATTGCATTCATATATATATATATATATATATATATATATATATATATATATATATATATATATATATGTTCACACATATATTAAGTTATTGAGGAGAAGCTCTAGCTACTGTTGGTAGAGAAGGATGAGGGGAGTAAGGTTTCAGTGTAGGTTTACCTATAGGTGTATGATAATGAGGCTCTGCGGCACTGGTAATAGAGAGGCCATGTTGGCCATGGGCTAATGTTCTAGTGCAGGCCATAGGCCAATTCAATGAGGTATGGGTTATATATATATATATATATATATATATATATATATATATATATATATATATATATATATATATAAATAAATATATATATATATATATATATATATATATTTTATATATATATATATATATATATATATATATATATATAATGTATACACATAAAAAATAATAATATATATATATATAATGTATACACATATATGTATTATGAGAGTATTTGTAGATAATCTAGTAGATATTAGTATATGGAATAAGAGTAGGCATCAACCAAGTATAAGAGTTTGTGTACTAGTCATATGGAATATAGGTTTATATATATATATATATATATATATATATATATATATATATAAAATATATATATGAAAAATATATATATATATATATATATATTTTATATATATATATATATATATATATATATATATATATATATATATATATATATATATATATATATATGTGGATATATGTGGTATGTAGGTTGGGCTTGGCATATGGTGTCTTGGTAAACCAAGGACTTGGGGTACATTGATGCATGGGTAGAGATAGGTAGCTGCCTAGGGTACTGACCTAGATTGGCTAGCCTTGACTTAATTTGAATTCCTTGACCTAGAATTAGCCTAGAAGCATATAATTAGTGCATCTAAATACACTGCTTACTCTAGAACATTAAAATAACCATGTATATCTCATATATATAGGTTTGTGTGATACCACCTTGGACATCGATCCTCATTCATTGCTCTGGACGACAGGCGAGTATATTCTCTGAGAGTTTTCATTTACTTGATGATTATTATGACTCAGCTTCTAGTAATGTTCTATTTGATTCTCTGTCACAACAGAATTGATATTTCTGGATCCATTGTATGTGACACACATACTTTACTTGTCTGGCCTCTATTTCTGGAATCACTCACTGGAATCACCCTACTGGAATCACCTACTGGCATCACATTATTCTGGCTGGACTTGTATTCAATTTACGTGTCATGTTATGGATTCACTTATACTTGTTGGGCGAGAAAATACTCGAGTAGACATGTAAACATTTCCAATCATGCTGGAACCACCCCTAGTGGTCTAGTCTGGAAAGATAGCCGTCGTACGCTTACCAAGCGTACGATGTGTCATATTTACCCCTAGCTGTTTACATGTCGAAAACGGTATTTAAAAACACACTGGCTTAGTGTCATGTATTGGATTCACATTGGACTCATATTGTACTGTCTGGACTCACATCACGTTCATTCTAGTTCAGATATCCCTATTTACTATCTTCATTGCCATGCACTTCTAATTCCCTATATTTACTCTTCTGTACTTTAGTTAACTACTGGTCTATTTTATTCCTGTCTTACTCTTTCCATGTTCATTAAGTATTACTTGCTATAAATGTTTTATAGTCTTTGTCACTTATTTAGAACTGCTAGAGGAGATGTGCTCATTCCATCCCTACTGGAGATATTTTTCAGATGATTGCTCAGAGGATAAGTGTCCAACCTACTACGGATCCGAGGAGGGGATAGCTACCTTAGGTCCAGACTCTCAGGAGTAACCGAGAGACCTAGTTTTAGTTGAGTTGGTTTAGATTCTCTGTTTTGAACTTGATTTGTAATAAATGGAGATTTTGACATTGTGTTTGAGATTTGATTTGAATATTATTTAGTAGTTGTTGTTGATGTTTAGTTTTTATAATTACTTAGACTTCTGTGATATCTTATCGTGCTTTAGACTGTGATTGAGTGTTACCATATCTTTATACTTATCCTCCATTCGGAGTTGAGATCTATGACAGGTACAATATTATATCATTGTGTGAGTTTGATATTTAGTAACCTAGAACAGCGTTCTACCGCCGATTTTGTGGCGTAGGCTGGGCGCTGTTTTGAACTCGTGCCCCTATACCGGGTTTAGTTCGTGACACGTCGAGTGCATTCTCAGTGAAAAATTGGGTGAAATGAGAACAAACAAACTCTCTTCACCACAAATACTTCCATTTATAGGCCGAAGCTTGGATATCCATACGCCAAGTGGCAGCTCTCCCTAAAATTATTGCGATGAAGCAAGCATTAATGGTAATGAATCTACCATCTCCAAATCAGCTAAGCAAAGTCATTAAATCGATCCTCGAAATGCTCAAACACAATTGACTGAAGGTGATGTGCCTTGCAGCTGATGCCCCCCTCAGTTCTATGCGCCTCACATTTGATGCACTCAGTGGAGTATGCGCCCCATAAACAAATATGCCCACCTAAGCATATCTCCCATCAATCATTTAATGCTAAAGTCAGGAGTCAGCAGCACGCGTCTCAAAGTCTGAACAATTGACAACTTTTTCAGAAAACGTAGAGCCGCTAATGTCAGCATCATTATTACTTGTTTGTCAGTTATGCTCTGCCATATGGCCAGCTAAACATTCGCATGTGCCTCTATAGCCATGCGCCCAAACTCAGCATGCGCCTCTGAAGCCATGCGCCCAGTGTTGCTACTTCCTTAAAAGTTATATACCAAAGTATCCTCATGCGCCAGATCCTAGCTACATACAATCAAATCATCCTACAACAAATCAAAGATCTTTGAGCTCTTGTACACGCACCACGGGCCATTGACTCAGTTCTTCTTACAACGGGTGCTAACTACCCAAGATCTCAGCAACAAACAAAACTTAACAACTGCCACGTGTCAGCTCATTCGCAGCCTACCGTACAATTTTAAACAGATTCAGTTCAAGCTTCCTGGTGCAGCGCCCCTACGTCCAACAAGACCATGTACGTAACTATTATCCCATTAGTCATGGTCAAACGTAATTTTAATAATTGATCCAACCCTGTCTCGATATAAGGGCTACTTGGACGACTGCTGAGAACTGCTAATGCTACCGTTCAAGACATGAAGTCGTTTTTGCCATTGAGTCTGTATTTCTATTAACAATATATTTTTTTATAATTTATTGAGTCTAGGAATACAATATATACCAAGTCGTACTGGCAGATAGGCTACCCCAAAATGTTTTCAAAATATCCCTTTATTTGAAAATAAACCCATTTACAAAAAGCTTCTAACTGCTCAACTTCTCAAAAGCCCAAAACCTAAGTTTGCAAAACCCTAACCAACCCATTATGGACCAACATAATTCAGGGTGAACTTGCCCCGAGTTCGGCCCAAATTCGGTTAGTGGAACGTTGTATTTTGAACCCAGTCTTCCCGCAGTTACGGATGCAACGTTGCAACTGCCGAAATTCTCTCAAAGAATTCTGCCAAATTCTGCCTGAATTTTCCCTTTGTAAAACATATAAATAGAGAAGAATTTCTACCATTTTAACACACCAATTCATTATCTCTTCTCTTCTCTCTAAGCTTACTATGTTCTTCTAAAGTGTTCTAAGCTTTTCATTTTCAAATCCTAAGCCAGTTACATTCCTCTAGTCGATTTGTCAATGCGGTATGGTCTAAAAGTTTCAGAGTGATTGTAATCAGAGGCTTGATTGAAGAAAAACATTTCACAATTGAAGTTGGTAGAGTACTTCGAATCAAATCTCTCATTATAGATGTTGCAAGAACTTTGCATGAAAACTTGTAGTGTTTTTCTATAATAGATTTCAACTGGAAGCTGGAGTTCTTTCGACTGAATTAGTCCTTACAAGAGAGAAACCAATATACATCCTTATGTTTGTGCTTGCTCTCTTCTTTCTACTTTTACATTTACATATCTGTGATCTTGCTACTAACTATTTTTAATAGCTAATTTTCTGCTGCCTACTCTATTTACTCCCCTTTAGAGTATAGCGCTTTACATCTCGTTCCTACAATTGGCATCAGAGGGGGTTATATATGTAAAGTAAGGTAACATTGTTATTATAATTCTTATCAATACAACTATTACATAAGATCACTATATCACTATATGATATACATAAACTCTGAAATTCATAAGTGAAGGCCAAGCCACAAATAGACCCCTACTGTTTGATGGTACCAATTACACATACTGGAAAACATGCATGAGTTTCTTCATGAAATCGTTAGATTTTAACCTATGGTCTATTGTAATTGATGTCTGTAAAAAGCCGCCTCCTATCCTTGTTGATGGAGAATTAGTTGAGAAACCACATGACAAGTATACTGAAGCTAAAAAGAAGCAGGCCAGTCTTGACGCACGTACTATTTAACGCATTATTTTGTGCTTTAGACATGACTGAATTTAACAGGGTGTCTATATGTACAATATCCAATAAAGTGTGAAAACTTCTCGAAGTTACTCACGAAGGCACAACTCAAGTCAAGGAGTCAAAGATTAGTAGACTTAGTCAAGAGTATGAGGCATTCAACATGAAGCCAAACGAATTCGTCACTCAGATTTTACAAAAAATTTTGATATTATAAATCCTTTGTCTTTCTTAGGCAAGGAATACAATAACCATGAGAAGATTCATAAATTGTTACGAGGTCTCACGAAGAACTGGATTCCAAAGGCTACTAAAACACTCATGGGAAAGCTACTCACTCACGAGCTGGAACTTCAAGACTTTGAAGAAGCTGTACCAAAGGAGAAGTCAATTGCCCTCAAAGCTCAACACAGAAGATCTGTCGAAGAAGATTTCAACGATAGTCACTACAAGCAAAATGACATTTGTTGACAGTTTTTTTATTGATGGTCAGTAATCCCCATAAACTATTCTGTTTTACTTGACAGATAAAGCCTTGTGTCAACAAAACCCCTATTTTGTGTTACTATAAAATATTGTACCAGTTTAGTTGACGGGTTTCGGGAAACCGTCATATAATCCACCACTTTTAGTTAACAGCTAGTTTGTTGCCGTCAACTAAAGTGGGGGGAAGGCGACTATTTCATATGCCATTATCATAATTTTTTTCAAAATATTTGGCTTAGTGACGGTTTTCATGTTTAATCCCCTGCTGCTCAAAGCCCCATCCTCTCTTTCTTAAACATTAGCCCCCTTTCGAAAACCCCTCTTCTCCTATATTCCTCTCAGAAAAACCCTACTCTCTTTCTGTTGATCTCTCCTCTTCTCCTCTCCTTTCCTCTTCCTCTCCCCCGTTCCTCTCAGAAAAACCCTAATCTCCCTCTTTTTATTTTAGCAAAAGTCATGGGGAGACCATCACCGAGAAAAGACCAATGTTTCCTCCTCTTCCGTTGAAGAACTCGTCGAACTCCTTCCAGACCCTAACCCTGACCCTAACCCTAACCCTAGCCTCCCCCCACCTCCGGGTTGCCATGCGCGCCGCCATCGTCCCTTCCCATCCTCCTGTTAGGGTTATATACTAAAAGCATCACTTTTGTAGTAACCTTATTTCCTTAAATTTTGAATGAGAATCATATGGGCAAATGTTTGCATATTGTATTTGTTGCAAGTGTTAATGCAAATATCTGATATTCTATATTGTAGATAATATGGTGTGTGGTATCACACAGAAGATCATATTATCAGTTCCCTATGGAGTATATAAATAGTTCACAACCTAGATGGACTTGGATAATCTATTGGAAAGGTTGTAGTGTAATCTAGTATTAGTCTATCTTGATTGTAGGTTTACACTAGTGCACTTTGTATGTATTGAACAGGACCACTTGAGATTTTTCTCTTTGTACTGACTATATAAGTGAACAAACACCTCTGTTATTATAGATGCTTGTGCTCTTAATCCGGATATAATAACATACATGTATATGCAGTGTGCATTACTTTGACTCATGAAAGAGTGAGATTCATTATGGATCAACAACCTCTATAAATTGGGTAATAACATTGTACGTATGATGGACTGTTGATTATAGATGGAATCCATGTCCCGATACATCGGGAGCTCATAAGGATTGTCATATAAACCCTGCAGGTAGATTATATTCGACATGACAAATAAAGTTGAGCGGTACTACTTAAAGATAAAAGATGTCGAATCAATATAGTTGTCAGTAACTTAATTTGATCGACGAACATACGATATCTTAACATGGGGAGCCAAACGAGCATATAATAATAGGAGCCCACAAACATAATTTGGGATTAGGGAGGTAGTGCAACAATAGCTCATTAGTGGACCGAGCTATTGTTAATGGGCCTGGATTGTGTGTTCGGGCTGAACACGGGATATCCAGATCCGTTAGGAGGCTTAATCCTAATTTCTCCTCATAGTCCCTGCCATAGCCCATATATATCATCTATTCTCTGGCCGCCAAATTATTGATCAAAAATCTGAAGCTTTCTCTAAATTCGTGATTAACGTAAGGAGTGAAAGAGAGGGCTGCCAAAGAAAAAAAAGGTTGGGAGATCGTCGCCCACACGACGTCCAACTCGAGGAAGGAATACGTGTAGAAGATCTTAGGGTCGTCCGCTCGAGATTGCCAGGAATTACTTGCCTTCTTTCCATCGCAGTTATAATTTGTCAACCCTAGTTTCCGCCTATGAAGGGTTAGAACACGTATTAAATATGTTTAACTTTCTATCGATCAATACGCACACCAAAGTAAGGGTCCTGGGAATCCCCAGTTCCATCAATTGGTATCCGAGACACTTTGGATCTGCGAATTGATTGATACGTCCATGTTGTCCAATAAAACCTCCGCTATGTAATAGTCGGTAGATGTAGATCTGTTCTAACTCAGTTTTGCAGGCATCTTAGATCAAACTATTATGGTCCAATGCATGTTTTGATTGTGTTGTTTAAACCACAGACATGTCGTGGATGTTGTTGTTGCTGTGGATGTAATTAAAATCACGAGGGTTGATCGAGCTTATTATTTGAATTTTTTAATCTAAATTATGTGTGAACTCTTTCGGGAGGCATAGGATTGATGTAATTTTAATTATTTTTGATCAATCGTGATGGCGGTGGTGGCTGTTTCTGACGTCGGACGACATGCTGGTTTTAAGCAGTCCAGAGACAGATATATGATTTTCGATAAAGGAATCGACAGCCAAAACCTTTAAAAAATTGCCCCGATTAGATCTACGCAGCGCAAGATTTTGAATTCGGATAGTTTAGGACGGAGCATGAAAGATGACCATAATAGTTGGATATTTTTCTCTTATTTGTTGTCATTTTACTTTTTCTGATTATGCATGTTTATTATTGTGTGAATGTTTTTTTTGAAAAAACAGGCCTACATTAATAATGGATAACATGGACATTATATCAACTAGTAGAAAAACCCTCATTGTTAAATAACTAAGTGGGAGAGGATTTTTATTTATTATAAATCCTATGGTCTCCATTACTGGTTTGTAATTGATTTAATTATACTTGCACGTTGGCTTTAGTGCCTTCCTCCATATCGGATGAGTATAATTATGGATCACCAGTACAAACTTCCTTAGGGATAATTGTAGAAAGTTACCTAGCATGTGTTCACTTCTCCATCTGAAGGAACTCATTACAAGGTAATGGACTTAGTATTAAGTAATGGTATAAACATAGATACAAATAATGGTATCCTCCCCATTGGAGTCACTGCTATTATTTGTATGACCAGAGCAAGACCAACATATTAATTTTATTTGTCATAAAGTTATGTTGACATGATAGTAAAATTAATAAGAAAAACCTACTTGAACAAAGTTGAATTTGTAGACGTCCACACTATCGTGGAATGCTAAATTCATGGTGTTCAAGGTGTTGGTGAATTTGTTATTATTATTTTGAGGAAATTAATATTTAATTAATTCAAAAAGTTTTTTTTGCCCTACATAATTTTATTTATGTGATTCTCAGGATTTCAACAATGGGTTCTTTCAGTCCACTTATGGTGATTCTTAAAGAAAACAAACTTACTGGACCTAATTATATTGATTGTAAACGTAATTTAGACATTATTCTGACTGCTGAGGTGTACAAATATGTACTTGTTGAGGAATGCCCACCTAAGCCTGACGCTAGCTCTGATGAAGAGGTCAAAGAGGCTTATAAGAAGTGGAAAAAAGCAGATGAGATGGCGCGGTGTTACATTCTGACATCTATGTCAAATGTACTGCAATATCAGCATCAGGCCATGGCCACAGCTTATAACATGACGTATAACCTCAAGGAACTCTTCGGACATCAGAGTAGAGCAGCTAGGCAGTTTTCTATGAAATGTTTGATGAACACAAAAATGGCTGAGGGTACACCAGTAAGGGATCATGTTCTCAAGATGATGGGTCATCTGAATGAGACGAAGATCCTTGGAGCTGAAATCAATGGAGAATCCCAGGTCGATATCATTCTCGAGACTCTGTCTAAAAGTTTTGACAATTTATGCCTTAATTACAACATGAACAAAAGGCTGTATAGTTTGGCAGAACTTGCAAAAGAGCTACAGGATGCTGAATCTCTCTTTAGGCAGAGTGGTCATGTTTTTATTTCCGAAAAGCCTTCTACTTCTAAGCCAAAAGGCGGTAAGAAGAAGAATAGCATTCAGAAACAGGCAAACTCAGCAAAGAAGGGCATGGGACCTCAAGGCGCGGTAAAAAAAGCCGAAAGACAAATGTTTCAAGTGCAAAGGGTCAGGACATTGGAAGACTGATTGTCTACTTCTCAAACAAGAAAACAAAGAAGGTATATCTTATTTACTAGTAGTTGAAATATGTTTAGCGTTGTTATCTACCGGTACCTGGTGTGTAGATACAAGAGCCACTAATCATGTCTGCAATACATTATAGGCGTTCCAGGAAACCAGACGGCTTAGTGATGGAGAGAGATGCTTATTCATGGATGATGCTACAAAAGTTGCGATCGTTGCATTAGGAGATGTTACTTTATCTTTTGGTAGAAATAAGTCTTTGACATGGAAAGATTGTCTTTATGCACCTTCACTTAGAAGGAATTTAGTTTCTGTTTCTATGTTTGTTAAGGATGGATATTCAGTTTATTTTAATGCCAATATTGTTATTAGAAAGAATAAACATTTTATCTGTTTTGGTGCATTGGTTGATAATCTGTATGTCATTAATCCTATTTCGCCCACAATGCAACTTATGGAAATGAATAATATGTCATCTAACTTAAATAAGAGAAAAGAACCTTCTTGTATGAACCAAACATATCTTTGGCACTTACGATAGGGGCATATTTACCTAAGAAGGATTCAAAGACTGGTTGAAGATGGACCTTTGAGTTCATTGGAAGTGGAGGCACTACCACTCTGTGAATCCTGCTTGGAAGGTAAAATGACCAAAAAGCCTTTTACGACAAAGGGGTATAAGGCCAAAGATGTGTTGGTTTTGTAAATTTTGATTTGTGTGGACCCATGACTATCTAAGCTAGAGGTGGCTTTGAATATTTTATCACATTTATTGACGATTATTCAAGGTATGGATACATTTATTTGATGCGACCTAAGTCTGAGTGCTTTGAGAAATTCAAAAAGTACAAGGCTGAAACGGAGAAATGTCATAGAAATTGTATCATGTCATTACGATCAGATCGTGGTGGCGAGTACCTCTTTGGAGGGTTTAGAGATTATTTATCAGAGGCTGGGATTGCATCCCAATTGACTGCACCTGGAACGCTCCAGCAGAATGGTGCAGCCGAAAGAAGGAATAGAACTCTTATGGAGATGGTTAGATCAATGATGAGTTATTCGGATTTACCAGATTCGTTTTGGAGATATGCCTTAGAGACTATAGCTTATATTTTGAACTTGGTTCCTTCTAAGTCAGTACCTCTTACTCCCACAGAGATGTGGTTTAGGCGTAAGCCTAGTCTAAAACATGTTCGCATTTGGAATAGTCCAGCACTTGTGCTGAATGGAAAAGCAGATAAGTTAGAATATCGTACAGAAGTACGCTTGTTTGTAGGCTATCCAAGAGGAACGAAAGGAGGTTTATTTTATAGTTCTAAGGATCAGAAGGTCATTATTAGCACCAATGCCCGATTCTTAGAGGAAGACTATGTGATGAACCATAAACCCACAAGTAGAGTTGTTCTAAAAGAACTGAGAGGTGAGACACCAAGTACTTCAGTACCAACAGTACAAGAGGATGAACCACAAATAACTGCACAACGTGTCACAAATGTTACACCACAACCGATAGTGCCTCGTCGTAGTGGGAGGGTTATGATACAACCTGATAGATATATGTTCTTGGGAGAGTCGTCAGCCTTCGTCCCTGGGGAACAAGATTATGATCCCTGTACCTATAATAAAGCACTCCAAGATAAAGATGCAGAGTCTTGGCAAAAAGTAATGATATCTGAAATAGAATCTATAGATTCTAATCAGGTCTAGGAGCTTGTAGAACCACCCTTGGTGTAAAAGCCATTGGATGCAAGTGGGTCTATAAGAGAAAAAGAGGATCAGACGGTAAGGTTGAAACCTTTAAAGCTCGACTTGTAGCAAAAGGTTTTACTTAAAGAGAAGGTATCGATTATGAGGAAACCTTTTCTCCAGTAGCCATGCTTAAGTCTATCCGGATTCTTTTATCTATTGCAGCTCATCTCGATTATGAGAATTAGTAAATGGATGTCAAGACAGCTTTCCTTAATGGAAGTCTTAAGGAAGACATCTATATGAAGCAACCAGACGGGTTCATTGAAAAGGGCCAAGAGCATCTTGTTTGTAAGCTCAAGAAGTCTATTTATGGACTTAAGCAAGCTTCCAGATCTTGGAACATATGTTTTGATCAGGTGATAAAATCCTATGGATTTGATCAATGTCAGGATGAATCATGTGTATACAAAAAGTATGACGAAAATGTGGTAGTGTTCCTAGTACTTTATGTGGATGACATCTTGCTCATTGGAAACAATATGAAGGTGTTATCTGATGTAAGGGTATGGTTATCCAAACAGTTTGATATGAAAGACTTGGGAGAAGTAGGTCTCATCCTTGGGATCAAAGTTCTACGAGATCGCAAGAAAAGGATGTTGGGCTTATCCTAAGCTTCCTATATCGATACTGTACTAACTCGTTTTAGTATGCAAAATTCTAAGAAAGGTTTCTTACCTTTTAGACATGGAATTGCTCTATCAAAGGAGCAGTGTCCAAGGACACCTAAAGAGATAGAGAACATGAAGGCAGTTCCTTATGCTTCAGCAGTAGGAAGCTTAACGTATGTAATGCTATGTACGAGACCAGACATCTACTTTGCCGTAGGCATGGTCAGCAGATATCAGTCTAACCCAGGACAAGAGCACTCGACTGCCGTAAAGCATATTTTGAAGTACCTGAAAAGGACTAAAGAGTATATGCTAGTTTACCAGGCAGATAATTTAGTTCCCTTGGGGTATACAGACTCAAATTTTCAGTCAGATAGAGATTCCAGGAAATCTACCTCAGGTTATGTGTTTACTTTCGGAGGTGGAGCCATCGTGTGGAGGAGTATCAAGCAAAAATGTTTTGCTGATTCCACCATGGAAGTCGAGTATGTGGCAACCTCTGAGGCAGCCAAAGAAGCAGTTTGGCTCAAAAATTTTTTGTTGGACTTGGATGTGATACCTAGTTTGCCTAAGTCTATTATACTTTATTGTGATAATAGTGGTGCAGTTGCAATCTCGAAGGAACCACGAGCCCATAAGACAGGTAAACACATTGAGCGCCAGTACCACCTGATACGAGATTTCATAAAGAAAGGAAAAGTTGCTGTGATCAAGATAGCATCAGCCGACAACTTAGCTGATCCCTTTACAAAGAGCTTACCAGCTATGGCTTTTGATAATCATGTTGAGGGAATGGGAGTCAGATGTGTAGCAGCATGGCTTTAAGTATAAGTGGGAGATTCGTAACAGTATACTGAAAAGCAATGCTTTGAGTATAAGTGGTTGATTGTTAGGATTATATACTAAAAGCATCACTTTTATAGTAACCTTATTTCCTTAAATTTTGAATGAGAATCATATAGGCAAATGTTTGCATATTGTATTTGTTGTAAGTGTTAATGCAAATGTCTGATATTCTATATTGTAGATAATATGGTGTGTGGTGTCACACAGAAGATCATATTATCAGTTCCCTATGGAGTATATAAATAGTTCACAACCTAGATGGACTTGGAAAATCTATTGGAAAGGTTGTAGTGTAATCTGGTATTAGTCTACCATGACTATAGGTTTATACTAGTGCACTTTGTATGTATTGAACAGGACCACTTCAGGTTGTTCTCTTTGTACTGACTACATAAGTGAACAAACACCTGTGTTATTATGGAAGCTTGTGCTCTTAATTCGGATATAATAGCAGACATGTATATGCAGTGTGTATTACTTTGACTCATGAAAGAGTGAGATTCATTATGGATCAAAAACCTCTATGAATTGGGTAATAACATTGTATGTATGATGGGCTGTTGATTATAAATGGAATCCATGTCCCGATACTCCGGGTTGATGATGTCCCCTTAAGGAGCTCATAAGGATTGTCATGTAAACCCTGCAGGTGGATTATATCCGGTATGGCAAATAAAGTTGAGCGGTACTACTTAAGGATAAAAGATGTCGAATCAATATAGTTGTCAGTAACTTAATTTGATCGACGGACATACGATATCTTAACATAAGGAGCCAAACAAGCATATAATTGTAGAAGCATAGAAAATATGGGGTTCATGCGGATTACAAAATTGCTGCATAGGTACTTTGGGCCAAACAAGTCCGCATAAAGGAAAGCCGCATGGCCTTATGCGGCCCGTCGACAAGCAGCTGCAGAATAAAGATATGCGGCCAAGAGGAGCAGTTCGTCTGATAAAGCTGACAAGTCCTGTCAAAACTGACAAAAATGAAAGCTCTGATACTTCGACAAAAAGATAAGACGTGATACGTCGCCCAAAAGCAGGGTTCGTACGCCTTCATGCGGCCAGAAGGAGTGTCACCTAAGCCGCATAAACCTTATGCGGCTCAGACATATGCGGCCCCAAAAGTCTCCAAACTTCATACAGCCAAGAGTACCGGTGATCTCAGCTGCACGTGCTTTATGCGGCCAAAATATAGAATCTATTCGGCTTAAATCCTTAAGCTATGTCTGGACTAAGGAAGTTTACTACTTAAGCCGCATGATGCTCATACAACCGTACATGGTCGAAAACTGAGAGATCTATGCAGCTAAAAAATGGTGATTCCTGCGACAAGACGCGTGGCAATCTGACCGAGTCCTAAACTATCCAGATTTGCTGCAACAAAATCCCAACAAATCGACAGATGGCAGCCAAAGAGCGGGTCTTCACGTGCCAATCAGCCACGTGGCGACAGACCATCTATACGGCTCAACATACATTCTATTATAGATAGCAGGGTACAACACCCATGCGAAAGGCTGGCAACCTTCAAGAAAGTAATTTCTTCAAGATCTAAAGACTGTGTCAGATAGTCCACGGAGTAAGGCAAAGTTGATAGCACTTTTTCGAGCCTCCACCGTCACCCCCCAGAATCAAAACTAAACAATTGTGCTTAGATTATTTCCTAGGATTTTTTTCTAGGCTTTTCTTTGTACAAGCGAGTTTGCAATCAATTTTTGTGTTCTGTAATACCTGTCTTTGATATTTTATGGCAAACACGATGGCGACTCTGCTGGAGATGTCCTTCTTTTCTGATGAGAAGCTGGTGACGCAATGTGACGCATCAAAGATCGGCTCTACGTAGAAAATGCTTGTGGTTCGTTTCGACCAACAAGCTTTCGAAAAAATGCTCTCTGAAGGGAGCGCCAGCCCGTCTCAGAAGTGAGCCAACCCAAAGAGGACTCGCAAGACGTTGGTGCATAAAACTGTTGCCTCCGACCAAGTTCTCGAGGAAGCTTCTTCTGTAGCCCAAGACGGTGACCAGAACGCTCCTGCGGCTTTATTTTTGACCGCAGAGGACCCCATTGTCTCGGCAATAAAAACACTATGATGCCGAGTTTTTTTGGGCACAAGAAAAATCCATGCGGACAAAGAAGAAGCCGCATAGAGGAGATCGACAGTCTGTCCATGCGGCAGCCGACTCTGGCCGCAGGCAGATAACTCATGCGGTAGCCAGCTATAGTCGCAATGGGGTCAGATAGGATGTCTCATGCGTCCCTGTCAGAAGCTCTGTGTTTAATCGCCTCTCATGCGGGCCCGACGCCATGCGGCCCGCTGAGGATGTAGGATCTATCAATCTGGACTCCTTTTACTATGCGCCTTCGGATGCTAAGTCAAAAAAGTCTACGGCAGTGCGGGCCCAACCAGCCCAGTCAACTGTCTAAGTTGCTGACTGTCAACGGGCCCCGTTGACTGTTACACGGGCTCTTGACGGAAAGTTGTACAGAACCACCCGCGTTCAGTCCCCCAGGGCTAACGGACAGGGTGGTTCTTTAAAGTCTCCCTCTAAAGATCCAGAGCAAGTGCTTTTACTAGCCACGGATCTGGGAGCAAACATGATGCCTAAGCACCCGTGCGCTCGGGATATCCGAGTTCACAAGTTTGTTGCAAAGGTAGAGTAGCTTGCTACCGACTTACGTGACGTGATTACTAACAAATGCAAGGCGGCAGCGTCAGCATACAATGAGTCCCTCTCGGGGTGTCGTTGCACCCAAGTCATCATCAACTGCTGCTGCAATAAATTGGCAGTACCTGAAGAGCGGCAGTCAGTTTTCCAACGACTGCGGCTGCCAGCACCTGTCCGACAACAACTCAAGAAACAGGTGCAAATTTTGGAAGACGAGGGGTTTCCTCTCACTTCTTGTAATTCAGCTCAGAAGGTTCGCAAGGGAGGAAAGAAGACAGGCTCATCCAGCCCGGCGATCTCGGCCAGTATTGCGAGGAGACCCTCATCTGGAGGGTTCCTACCGACGACCATAGGGGGTGTCTATTTAGGCACTCGATCCAAAAAGAAGCTTCCAGCACCCGGGGGTACATCTTCGGCCTCTTTTCAGAGTAGATGAAGCTGGAGGTTGCCGTCCCCTCAATATATGCGACAACCCGGTGTACCAAGAGCACACACAAGGGGTAGAGATCCCCTAGAACTGTGCAACAGACTTGGATTTTCCTGAGGGCCACCACCCTACCAAGACGATGCAACTTCCTGCACAGGGGGTAGTACCCCTTCCGAGTCAGAGGAAGATGATATTCTGACATTCCTTGACGATTTCTCTACACAAGGGTACAACACAGAGAGCACCTCTGCTACAATCCCTTCTACCTCTACCCACGTGAGGATAGTCTTTATGGCTGACGATGATCATGAAGCTCCTTCTGACTGACAACGGCTAGAAGTGTTGGAAGCCATGCTCCTGTCCTTGGTCAAGTCCGTAGACGAGATCAAAGCCGCCTTGCCAACCAGCGAGGATGCTCGGACAAACAAGCTTGGGACCCGCAGTCAACGCTGACTCCAACACGACCGCCCCTCCTTTGGGTGATGATCCCTTAGCAGCATCCGTTCCTTCAGCTGCAGATGAAGCCAAAGAGGCAAAGAGGGACCTCCAGGAGCTTCGAGCAATGTTCAATGCCCGAGACTCCTCTCGGGATCTTAGAATACTTCAGCCGTATCCCGTTGCATGGAGAGACGTGTATTTTCCTCCAAGGTACAAGCCATTCCATATCGATTCTTATGACAGGTGTTTCACTTAACAAAATGCCTAAAATTGGCTTTTGAAAGAAAACGAGAAAAAATACAAAAGTATAAATTATTTCTGGGAAGTATTGCTATGAAGTCTGATCTGAGAGCGATCACTTTGTTCCTTGGACCACACGATGATGATGAAGGGAACTGCTTGAGGAAGATGAACAATCGGAAGAACTAAGTCACCAGAAAGTTATCGACACAACGGTACTGATGGCACAGTCGAATGCTTTCCTTCACCCTGTTCTTGAGAAAAAGTTGAAGAAATGCTTCTGGGAATATCACTCTGAAAGTACGAGTTTTCTCAGAATCTCCTTCTCTGTATCTCTCTTGATAATTTTTTGTGTTAAAAATAAGTCTATTTATAGACTAGACCCTCTGTGCGTAAAAAGCAGCATAATTGGGTCTCTACGCAAGTAACTGTCACCCATGATGAAAATCAACTTCTACGCGTGATGACACGTGTCCCATATAGAGTTTTGGTCTCTACGCATGGTGGCATGTGTCCCACAACTTCAGCAATATGGAGAGAGCACGTACACACGTTCCTCGATAAGTGTGGCATGAAAGCTACGTATGCAGACCACGTTCTCATATAGCCAGAAAAGATCGGGCGTAAAAATAACCCAAAATAAACTTCCTGCGTAAAGTAACAGACTGGGCGTAAAATAACCCAAAATAGACTCCCTGCGTAAAGTGGCTAAAAAGTAGCTTTGAGCGTATAATTAGCTCAAATAAACTTTACGCACACGAAAGCCTTGAGCATAAAAGCTCGAATAGCTTTCATGCGTAAAAGAAGCAGTCTCTGAGCGTAAAGTATCCCATCTGTACACTAAATGACAAGTGTTGGGTTTGGTGTAAGAAATCTTCTCAGCTTCTGTGCAATATTTTGTCCAAAAATCATACTGTCAGATCAATATCACGCGCATTAAATGTATGGTCTGACAGCCTGTCCCTCGCGTAAAAGCTGAAATGGCTCTCGCGTAAAAGAACTCGCGTAGAATTTTGAATCTGGCTTAATAGAGTCTTTTAATGAGTCTTACGTAGAGTCTGACTTTGCGTAAAGTTCTTAACTTCTTTGACTTGGTCTATGAAGTTTATTTTATGCTTCTTCAAAACCCCCTTCAAAGTTTTCAAATTTTTCTAAAATTTGAAATACTTTGAACAGAAGCGTAAAATCTGGAATATCCAACAGTCTGCGTAAAATTCGGGATACCCAACGGTCATCTGCGTAAAATTCTTGATACCCAACAGTCTGCATAAAGTTCGAAATATCCAACAGTCAGCGTAAATTTTGGAAATTTGAACCGATTTCAAAAATTTTCTATAAATAGAGCCTTGTCGGTAGAGAGAGAACTTTACTCATTCTCATATTCTCAATCTCTTCTACTCTCTTCTTCTTCGAGATCTCAATTCGAACAAATGGCCCCAAAGAGCAAGACCTCCGCCACCGTCAAGGGCAAGAAGCCCGTCGCTGCTTCGTCGAGGAGTGAGCGTACGGATGCCGCCGTCGTATCATCGAAAACAACTCGAAGGACCAACCCTGCTGTGGCTCCGGCCATCATAGGTAGAATACCTAATTTGGCCTTGGGTTCGTCGGGGAAGAAGAAGAATTCAAACCCTAAACTTCACGCCCACGTTTATACGTGTCAACGTAAAAACTCGAATCACCAAGTACGCCCACGTTTATACGTGCCAGCGTAGAAACAAAATACGCTCACGTCTATACGTGCCAGCGTAAAAATGTAAATAACAAAATACGCCCACGTCAATACGTGCCAGCGTAAAAATGTTAACAATAAAATACGCTCACGGTCAATACGTGCCCACGTAAAAATGTTAACAACAAAATACGCTCACGTCAATACGTGCCAGCGTAAAATATTAAGTAGTAAATACGCCCATATCTATATGTGCCTGCGTAAAATAAGCCAAATGACTATATGTTTCATGTGTATAAAAGTACGCAGTAGAAAAAATTTTAGTCAACAAAAATCCTTTCGCGTAAATCTACTCTTGCGTAAAATAACTCTTGTGCAGAAAAAAAAATCCTTACGCATAAATATTCACTTGTGTAAAGTAGTTCTTGCATAGAGATGAACCAACTTTAGGATATAAAATCTTTACGCACAAACATTTACTTACATAGAAGCATCTGCGTAAAGTTATATAGAGATCAATTTCTGAGTTCTGCTAACTTGATTTTTGTTTGATCTTCTTTTTGCAGTGGACTTACAGATTCATCCTCTATCTGAGATTTTTGGTTCTCCAACTGGCATCTTGGGTTCCAACTACTTGGAGAATATATCTCATGTTGAGTTCCCACAATCAGACACACAATATCCTGAGGGGAGACAGCAACTGATAGCTGCTCAGGGAGATAGGATGTTGTTGACTTTGATAAATGGAGAGCTGCTAACATCACTGGATGGTCAACAATTCTTGAAGCCTGCCTTCATGTTTGAAGACGCCATCGACTTCAAATCTCAGACAAATCCCAAGAATGAATCTTGGGTATTTAGATTTGGGGAGAGAGCGATGTACCTCCCTTCAATGTCAAGGGATTATCCCCTGTCTTCATTCGTTCATGCTACCCACACAAGTCATATGATCTGGAACCTGACTCCCAACAGTCATGGTAGACCAGGAAAAATCATATTCAAGAGAGATGAGTTCCACTAAATGGGCTATCATACTAGTGCTCCCAATGGTGGTATTATCCCTTTCTACGGTTTACTGCCTGGATTTACACTAAGTGAAGATTCAGCTCTGATTCAACCAGTGCAGATACCTATGTTCATAAACAGGCTTATGAATGCCTCAGTACAATATCCTCCAGTTAACCCTAGGCTTCCAGGTTGGATGACCCCACATAACAAGAACTAGATTTAACTCAGTGCTTGGGTTATGAATTACTTTGCAACAGAGCTGCGAGATATTGGGCTGTTTGAAGCAGTGGCCTCTACCAGTCAGGGCATACCAATAAATAACAACCTGTTCTTAGCTTTGGTGGAGTTGTACATCAGCTCAACAGGGACTTTTGCAACCCCAATAGGAGAAATGGGTCTTGTACTACATGAGATACAATTCATCTCTAAGCTACCACTGGGAGGAGCTCCGTATGAAGAGTACGTTCCCTCCAATCAGAAACTAACAGAGATCAGAAAGAAAAATCCTTAGTTGGTTGAGGTCTACCAAGAATTGATGTGCCATTACCTGATTTGCACCACTATGTATGAAAGTGGTTCGTATTTGGCATATATCAACAAAAGGACAACCTATTTATTCTACTACGAGAATAGGATATCCAAGACCGACAAGGAGAGATTCCAAGAAAACAAGGCTCAAACCATCAACCCTTGTTCAATAATTCCTTCAGATTTGATCCATGGTTGGATGATCACACATAAGTCTTCGGACCAGTATCTGACCATTAAGACTGGAGACATCCCTGTAGGGACCGAAACTTTAAGCTATCTGAGGCATGGCAGTCAGAAAATCTCAAAGGAAACCTTGCTGGCGGGCTTTCTTTCCCTATGGCTGCGAGGATGGGTCATACCAGGAACTGGTACACTTGATAGAATTCACCGAAACGTGCTATAGCCAGCAGTACGTTTGGTGTTTAAAGACAGACTCAGCCTATTACCAGCATTGGTGTGTAGGATAAATGCCGGTCTGCAGACATTTGGTGAGGAGTTAATTAATAATGCTCCTTACCGTAAAGACTTCCCCCGGGTGGAGATGCCCTATACCTATCTAGTGGGCTGGTTGCTGCATCACAACTGCAACTTATTGCTACCAGGCCCTGAAGATCAAGCAGAGGTGTTCCTCCAGAAGTTCTATAAAGCTTCATGGGTTGCAACTTCAGTGGTAGATACCCGAGCAGTATTAAATTACTCTTATGGGTGGAACTTCTTCTACACACGACCATCAGTTCCAGCTGACTGCTTCGATATACAATTTGAAGATGTAGGTGAAGAGAGGACGGGGCTCCCTGGGCCTGTCTTTAATTGGCTAATATGCATCAGACTATCACATCTGATGTATAGAACTGATGATCACTGTGCCTTCGAACCTTACCTGCCCAGTCGGTTCGCACGCCAGTTTGGGTATGACCAACTTCACGTTGGTTATCCCTCCACCTCCTTCAACCATTATGGGAAGTTAGTCGATGGTGCAAGGGCATGGAGGTATTTCAGCGTTGGATGTACCGGTGCTAAATTCCGTATGCCAACTGCCACCAGTACCACTGAGCTACGAATGCTGCATTCGTATGCTCGCTTCTATGCATCCATCCGCTCCTTTGCAACTAACTACAATATGAAGGGGAGTCTTCAAGGAGTCAACAAATAAAATATCAAAAAACCAGTCTTGGTACCTTCAGACATACTCGATGATGTTGCTGTTCCAGACGAGTATCTGGAAGTGATTCCTTCAAGAGTTGGAGAGGGACCAGCAGGACCCATCAAAATCTCTACCTCTAAGAAGCGTAAATCCGACACAGCGGTTGCTCCTAAAGAGAAGAAGAAAAATATCACTATTAAAGGGCCTTTCAGGCAGAGGGCTACTACTCCGGACATAGAGATTCCAGTTGAGGAGCCTCAGAACATTGCGTCTTCTTCAGCTCATCTTGGAGAGGGATCTTCAGCATCACAATCAGCAGCAGCATCAGAATTTATGGGGCTCCTATCTCCTGGACGCCTCAGCACCTCTGCACATCTGACTTCTCCACAGAAGGTACAAGCTATTGAGGACACTGCTACGACTCGTGCTAGAGATCCAGAGCCCATCTCCTCCGATGAACCGGCTCTTGACTTCGATGATGATGACTGGGATCAGGATTATGACTCGTTCTTGGCACGTCCTGCACCTACTCCAGGTAAATATAATTTACACCAAATCTATACAAAATTATGTATTACAATTTTGTACAATAACTTATTTTGCTTAATCTTTGTAGGTGTCATCACTACAGTAAAGCCTGTGGCTCCTCCTCCTCCTCAGAAAACTATTCAAATGGAGTCTGATGGAGAGAGTTCTTCTTCAAAAGAAGATACTGTCCAAGAAGAATGTTCCCCATCAACAGAGGTACCACAAGAGCCTGAAGTAGAGGCCTAGCAAGGTTTGCCTTCTCTTGCTGAAAATAGAGAAGAAAAACCAACTGCAGATAATGAAGTAGCTGCAGAAGAAGAACCAGCTGTAGATAAAAAAACAGCTGCAGAAGAAGAACCAGTTACAGAAGAACCAACTGCAACTGAAGTACTCCCAGAAGGTGATAAAGATATTGTCAACTCATCAACCGAAATCGGAGACGTAGTAATAGCATCTTCAGTTATTGCTACTGATCCGGCACAAGTTCTTGAGAAGACAGTGTCTGAACCCGACACAATCACCATTCCTCCCACAACAATCACCGCCACCGAAACTCAAGTAGTTTCAGCTCCAGAAACGGCTGGAGAAATAATCCATAAAAGTGCTGAAGATATTATTTCTGAAGCTCCTGGAGATCAATCAGTCTTGGTAGCAACATCAACAATGGCTACAACTCAACTTGCTACCAAGGTCACAACAACATCTGCTCCCAGCCTTCAGACGAGGGATTTGGTGGACCTTGCTGCCACGCCGAGCTCTAATGCAGAAATGAATCTCTTAGTTGAGATTCATACTGAAACCTTCTATAAAACGCTGGCAGCTTTAATCAAGATGGTCCTGAAGAAGGGCCTTAATTATGAAAGCTTGAAGGCTGCAATTGCTCTCACGATCAGGAATGTTGCCATGTTCAATGACACTGAGAGAGCTGCGACGCTGGAGAAGGTAGTAGAGGGACTTGAACAGCCTATTAGAGAGTATCTAAGGCTGTCAAGTGAAACTATTGAGAGTCTCATCCAAACCGAGTATGATGCTTTATCAGCTGAATACATCGCTCGGGAGACTATTTTCAATGAATCTCTCCAGGAGTATAGCAACAAAGTCGCCAAAGAGAAAGCTTTATTGAATGAAAATAAACACCTTCTGGAGATGCATAAAGAAGCCTATGAGACTTCAAACATGAGAATTCATCAGCAAGATAGAATTCGTGAATTTGAGACGGAGTTAGTTTGCTTGAAGGCAGAAAGAGAACAGATGATCGCAGCCAGAGACCAACATCTGACGTAGAGCTCAATTTTGGAAGAGAAAGTTTTTGGTGCTGAAGCTGTCATTAAAACCTTTGATGATGCCAATGATAAAATGATAGCTACCTTCGCCGAACTCTCTCATCTTTGTACTCCAGAAGCTCGTCGCACCATGGCGACTACAAATGTATTAAGTTCTCGTGAAAGGCGCTTGGCCGAGCTGCAGAAACTACTTGAAGATGTATCTGCTCCGCCTTAGGAAAATAAAGAATTTTTTGTATTCTTCTGTCTTTTCCATTCTGTAATATTTCCAGAAATGAATGAAATCATTGTTTTGTGACCCTATCATTTATTTTGAATTTAAATAATAGGTATGAGATAGAAAACACTTATCAGAGGTAATATGAACATGACAAGTCTTCTAAACTCAAAAAATTATATTTATCCAGAGGTAATGTGGACATGATAGATAATGAATCTTGTTTTCTTTTAGAGTGTACAATACTATAAGAGGTAATATGAACGTGACAGATCGTAACAACTCAAAGAAAAATAGATTAATATACTCAGAAGCCAAATGGACATGATAGATAAGAAAAGAAGTAGACTTAATATTTATTCAGAGGTCATGAGAACATGATAAATAATAAATATATTTTTTTTCTAAAATCAGCTGGTAAGACAGAAGATCAAAATTCTCTTTTAGGAGAACAAATAATCAGCTTAACCAAACCTTGGTAGCTGGAGAATAAAGAAGAAATTCAGACATAATATTTCTTCAAAAATTTGCCATTAATTGGCATCATGAGCAAATCTCCATTAGGTTTAGACAACCTATAGGCAACATTAGAGAATACTGTCTCGACTACATAAGGACCTTCCCATTTTGCTTGGAATTTCCCTTTGCTCTTATGGGTCATCACCATCGGTCTTCGAACAGCTAGAACTAGCTCACCGACTTTGAATACCCTCTCTTTAACTTTACGATTGAAAGCTCGAGATATGCAGGCTGATATAACTCGATGTGCTATTGCGCTTGAAGACGCTTCTCTTCCAATACTTCAAGTTCTTGGAGTCGTAAGCGATTATTATTCTCTGAGGTAAGCTCATTAGCAATGACTATTCTAAGAGATGGGATCTAGATTTCCAGTGGAAGAATAGCCTAACATCCGTAAACCAGTAAAAATGGTGTAAAACTAGTAGGAGTTCGAACTGTGGTTCGGTAAGCCCATAAACATTCTCCAAGTTTCTCATTCCAATCACGTTTATTAGAAAAGACAAACTTTTTGAGAAGTTTAATAACTGTCTTGTTGAAAGCTTCGGCCAAACCATTAGCAGCTGGATTTTAAGCCGTAGAAGCTATATTCTGGATTCGATTCTTATCGCAGAATCGATAAAATGTCTGACTGGCAAATTGGGGTCCATTATCATGAATTATCCTTCTAGGAATCCCAAAATAATAAATGATATGGTGTTTGATGAAGCTAACCACATTAGATGTTTTCACTTCAACAAGGGGAACCGCTTCAGCCCATTTAGAAAAATAATCCGTTATGGCCAGGATAAACCGATGTCCTTTAATAGAAGGAGGATTAATCGGACCAATAATATCCATGCCCCAAGCTTCGAAGGGCTAAGAAGCTGCTGTAGGATGTAAGAATTCAGATGGTTGGTAAATAAAATCAGCATGAATCTGACATGATTTACATCGTCTGGCATAATCCACAGCATCCGCTATCATGGAAGGCCAATAATACCCTATTCTTCGAATACGGTCCTGTAATTTCGGACCTGGTTGATGAGCACCGCAGACACCATCATGAGCTTCACGGAGTGTTTGCTTAGCTTCACTCTCAGAGAGACAACGCAGTAAAAGTCCGTCATAAGAACGACAATATAACATATACAAAAAAGAATCGTAGTAGAATCGAAATGATCGTCTCTTAATTGATGCAGCTTCTTTTGGATCTTCAGGTAAAATCCCATGGACCGTATAATCAATAAATGGACTTCTCGAATCCCTTTGTTGAGAACTTGATTCTGTAGTATAACTCTGTTCGATATGCAAATTATTCTTGACACAGAATAAGTCTCGATCTACCAAAGTAATGGTATTTTGTCTTCTAATTGGAACAACTAAGTCTGCAGCTAAACTAGCAAGAGCATCCACTTCCAAGTTTTGAGAATGTGGTACAAATTCAATAAAGAATCCTTTGAATGAAAGGACCAATTCGATTACCACTTGATGATAGGGAATGAGGTCAGGATTTCTGACTTCATATGTCCCTCTGACCTGATTAACAATTAGTTGAGAATCTCCATAAGCTTCCAGAAACTCAATGTCTAATTGTTTTGCTACTTGAAGACCAATTAGCAGAGCATTATATTCTGCCATATTATTGGAACATGGTTCATTAAGAGAATAAGCACGGTATATGACCATTTTATCAGGAGAGACCAAGACGATGCCTACTCCGAAAACAATATTGCCTTTAGGTCCAACCCGCGATGCTCCATCAAAATATAGTTGCCAAATGTCATCCCTCAAAGTCATGTTGCAATCCACGACTTCATCTGGAATGTCCTCATATAGCTTAGATATTTCAGGTATAGGGTGAGCTGCTAAGAAATCAGCTAATGCTTGACCCTTCACTGATTTTTGAGGTACATAGACCATATCATAAGGAGTAAGCAACATTGCCCAGGTGGCTAACCTGGAGTTAAGAATGCTCGGTTTTCTCATCAATATCCGAATAGGATTTATTCTGGATATGACATGAATAGTTTGTCCTGACACATAATGTCGTGTCTTTTGAACAACAAAAACCAAGGGCAGACATTCTTTCTCCACAAGAGTATACATGTGTTCAGCTCTAACCATCATTCAGCTAAGATAATAAATTGCCTATTCATGACCCTTATCACTTTTCTGTGCTAGAAGAGCACCAAAAGAATGATCTAAGGCTTGAACATATAGCAAGAATGGTCTTTCTACTACTGGAGGTACCAGAACAGGTGGTTTTGTAAGGTATTGTTTGATGTCATTGAAGGCTTTCTGACATGCTTCATCCCAAAAAATGATACACCTTTCTTTAATAGACGAGAGAAAGGTTGACATCTCCCAGAAAGATTGGATATCAATCTCCTGATATAAGCAATACGACCTTGGAAGCCACTGAGTTCTTTCAGATTACGTGGAGGATGCATTTCAAGAATTGCTTTGATTTTATCAGGATCAATATGGATACCTTGAGAAGTGATGACAAATCCCAAAAATTTGCCACTAGAAACCCCTAAGAAAGACTTAGTGGGATTCATCTTCAGTTGATGTTGACGCATTAACTCAAATACTGTCTTCAAGTCTTGAATATGATCATCTTTTGATCGACTTTTGACAGCAATATCATCCACATAACATTCAACTATTTTTCGTAGATGTTCTTGAAAGATATTGCTCATGGCCCGTTGATAAGTAGTACTGGCATTTTTTAGACCAAACGGCATAACCGTATAGCAGTGAACGCCAAGGGGTATACGGAAAGTGGTATGCTTTTCATCTTCTGGATGCATCTTAATTTGATTGTATCATGAAAATCCGTCCATGAAAGACATACGTTCAAAACCACATGTATTGTCTATCATGACATCGGTAATCGGAAGTAGAAATTCGTCTTTTGGACAAGCTGCATTAAGATCTCAAAAATCTATGCAAACTTGAACTTTTCCCTTCTTCTTCATGACAGGTACAATATTGGCAACCAAGTCTGGGTGTTGTTCTTCACGAACAAAGCCACATGTGATCAACTTTTTGACTTCTGCTTCAATTGCATCCATCATATCTGGTCGAAAATGTCGCTGCTATTGTTTTACAGGTTTGGCATTAGGAAGAATATTGAGTTTATGAGTAGCTACTTTAGGATCCAAACCCGGCATATCCTCATAACTCCATGCATAGATATCAATATATTCTTTAATCAGATTTATCAACTCTTCCTTTTCATCTTCAGAAAGGTTTTTACGGATGAATATCGGCTTGGACGTAGTTCCGTCTCTAACGTCAATCTGGACAATTTCATCTTCTGTAGGTGGCTGTCGCTATTCAAAATGAAGCTCCCATTGAGTGTCCATTTGTTGTGCTCAAGGGTCATTTTCAAATGGCTCAGATTTACCATCAGTTTGAACCATGTTTACTGAAAAGACGCACTCAGATTCAACATACTGGTTTCCTCCAGAATCTGAGGATTGTAAAAAACTAGAAAAAAATTCTTCTTCCATATCTTCTTTATACATGTGGGATGTATTAGATTCAATGAACTGGGTTTCTTCAGAATCTGAGGATTGTGAAGAACTGGAAGAAAATTCTTCTTGTACATTTTTATTAAACATATGAGATGGATCGTATGCCAACCCATAACGAGTTTTCTGGTAAAATGGATCACCACATAATGGTAACCGTCTACCTTTGTCTTGATTGAGACCTAGCATAGTTTTCACATCATATCCCATATTCTGGATAATCTTAAGAGATTGTTGACTGTATTTGTCAATCCAGATTTTTTCTTTATCTTTCTCTATGAGATCATTTGTCTGAGTAACAGGGATATTTCTAGCCAAGCCAAACATAATTTGGCGCTTATTTTTCTTATTAGACGAAATCATGAAATAAGATTCTTCGTGACGTCTATAAGTTACACAAGCTTGTGATGATGAGGCTACAGGTAGAAGATAAGGAGAAGATGTTAGAAACCTTTGAGCATAGGGTCCAACATCGACATGAGAAGGAAAAGAATTTTTCTTATGATTAATATATAAGGTTTCCTCTGTATTTATGTCATTTTTATGTTGATGACTTTGATTATCAGCAGATAAAGTCATTCTTTCAATAAATTTGACAGACATATACTCCAAAAGAAAATCTTCATTAATATGAGAAGGTACAGAATGATCAATATTTACATCATTTACAAACTGACTACTATGCTTTGGATTGATCATTAACGGACCATCATCCGTCTTCTGCGTAGACTTGCCAAGGTTGATAATCAGTGGTTCTGGATCATTTGTACGAGAAGTACGTCCCTTGACCTTGATCATGAGAGGTTGAACTTGACTCTTGACTGGAGTTCTCACAGATTCCTCAGACGAAGCTCGAGTTCTTCCTTTAACCTTAATCATCAAAGGTTCGTCATTGACAGGTTGGGGTTGGATTCGACCTTTGACTTTAATCTTCAAAGGTTGATCTTCTGGAGGATCTTCTAAGACAGATTGATCTTCTACAGGTGATCGATCTTCGGCCATATCCGATATCTCCTTCACATGGTCCTGTTTGTAGAGTATTGAATCAGAGAAATAGGCTTCAACACCCTTAAAAGGATTGATATCTACAAATTCAGTCTTCACAATCCCTTGAGAGTCCACATACTTGAAGCATTGGTGGAGAGTTGAAGGCACAATGTTATGCTCATGTATCCACGGTCTTCCAAGAAGGATGTTGTAAGATACATCTGAGTTGATAACATAAAAGGTCGCCATAGTTCGAAGATCACCTATTCGAATCTTCATACGAATCTTCCCCAATGGTTTACTCTTTCCAGAGTTAAAACCAACTATTGTTGTACTAGTGTAAGTCAAATCACTAGTAGGAATCCTCAAGGGTCGTAGCATACTCTGAAGAATAATGCTAATAGAAGACCCAGGATCAATATAAATCCTGTCAATTTCAGTAGAATCAATATACCCTGTATAACACAGAGGCCTATCGTGTCTATTATGGTTCAACAACATATCTTCTTGTGTGAAGGTACTGTTAGGAATTGATTCTATCACACTATGATATTGTGGACACGACACTGGTATATTGTCAGGACTCTTGAGTTGAGCTAAGCATGAGTCCGCTTGTAGCAAAGCTTCGCTCAAAGTTTTGCGACTTTCTTTAGAAAGACGAAGAAACTCAAAGATAGAGAGTCTAGCCGGAGTATTAGCTAATTGGGCTAGAATATCGAACTGGTAGGGTTTCATCACTACCCCTTGATTTGAAGCAGACTTCAACGGGACGTCAAAGCATACTGCTTTCTGTTTCCCTTTCTCAACCACAGACGGTTTAGAAGGTCTTGCCTCAACATGCACAGGAGATGGTTGAGCTGGTAGTGTTTCGGCAACGTCCTCCGCTTCTTTGGAAGTTTCTTCATAATTTTTGTGGTATTCTTTACCAGATCTCTACCAGCAAAGGTTTCTTCTTCAGACTTGGGAGAATGAAGTACCATATTACAAGTTTTAGTCTTCTTTCCCTTAGCCTTCTTCTTGTGAGGATTTTTATGAGGGACCTCAAATCCCAATCCAATAGTGAATTTTTGACCTTGAATTTGTAAAGGAAGTCGTATTCCTTTATCATAGTTCAAGCCTTCCGCCTTTTGAAAGTCATAGCCCATCTTTTTCATGAGATGGACTGATTATTGACTGTACATGTGAGTGGGTAGCGGACTTTCAATAGATGGCTCAACAGAGGAAGAAGGAACAAAGACTTCTGTAGCCACAGGAGTAGGGGTATTCGTGATAGGAGGAAAAATCCCTACAGGTGCTTTCTTATAAGCAGCAAAGACTTGTTGTGCCCTGTATAAGGGGACACTATTCATTGCTAACCATTACCGATGAGTAAGTTTAAGTTTGGTAGGAGGAGCCAAACTTGGAGGGCATATATTCAAACCCCTCAGCCTATCCTCTGAAGAACAGGTGGCAACTCTAGAGGGGGGTGAATAGAGTTTATATAGAAAATAACCAATTAAAAAATTAACTCTTTCACGAATAATAAATAATCAGAGTAAAATGCGGAAAGTAAATGAAGAGCAAGAAAGCATACGCAAACACAGCGATTTTAACCTGGTTTCCCTCGTGGAGGACAAGTCCAGGCCTGAGAACTCTAGCTCAGGATTAAATCCACTATTTATGAAATAGTAGTTTACAACCCGTGCCTTTACTTCAGAAGAGCACGTCAACTTCTTACAGAGGATCGCAGTGGCGATTTGCTTAGAATTGTCCAAGCGACTTCTTCAACTCTTGCACAAGAATCCTAACTGAGAGATGCTGAGCACTCAAAACTTATGAGGCTTGTGGCTAGTAGATGGGAAGGGTATAGCTTATTTGAGCTATAAGAGAGAAGAGAAGAGAAGATTGGATGATTTAAAATGAGAGAATTCATGGCCTATTTATAGTATTTTTGTAGGCAGAATTCGGCCAGAATTCGGGTAGGAAATTTCAAATATTTGGCCGTTGGACAACTAGCAACCAGCTAACCCTAAAATTAGGGATGCTGATTTCTAGGGAACAGAGTTCGGCCCGAACTCTGTGTGGAGGCAGAGTTCGGCCCGAACTCTGTCTCCAGAGCACAGAGTGGTTCTAAGGGGACCATTGGGCAATTTCTGGTTTGGTGGAGCTTGGGATTATTGGGTAGGCTATAGTCTAAGTTTCAAGAGCTCAGCATGACTCAGATTACATTAGTCTAGACTCAAAGAAAGTGTAAAATACAGACTTGAATTCAACTGAGAAGCGGAGGCTGAGCTGTCATCTGTCTTGAGCTTAATGCAGACGTCATGTGTCGTATTGAATTATTACAGATATTATTTAGTCAATGTTGTCAATATTTGGTTGACTGTGACTTTGTGTCAACAATCTCCCCCATATTGATAATTGGCAAAATAATATATGTATATTCAACATTCATACCTGGACACAGTTGATTATAGCAACATAGCTCCCCCATAATCGATGCCGAGCTAGAAATAATAGCTCCCCCGTAATCAGTGAACGGTGCTGAGCTTGAAGAAATAGCTCCCCCATAAATAATGTATTGAACCTGTTGGCCTGATAAATAATATCTCCAAAAAGCACAAACAAGCACAGATATACGAAAGAAACAAATATATCCAGAATATACATAGTTCTCCCCCTTTTGGCATTTAGCAATATAGACTGCAGATGAATGAATAGCATAGAAACTGCAGTACAGACAATTAATAGTGATGCAACCACACCAAGCAGAGAAGAAACAGTATATTAATAATCAAAATGAGTCACTAGCATAAAATATAAAACTACGATAAGCATAAAATGAAATCACACAGAACCAAATGTCAAACACACAACCAGAGTTTTAGAACATCTAAGTACATAAATCCAAAAACAAACTAAATAACTAGAAATCAAAATGCATCAACTAAGATCATCATCAGCAGCAGCAGCAGATAGTAGCCAGTCTCCATCACGGAGCATAAGAAGGCCCAGCAGAGTCTGAGTGATCAGTGAATGAACGGCTGGGGTCCACAATAGCAGCATCCGGATCCAGGTAACGCATGACCCAGGGGTCGTCAATGCGATAACCAGCGCAACCAGGATCCCGCTCCATGGGAATGGGCATAGAGGGGTAACGAGACATGAAATACTGGATATCGTGCAGCGAGTTGCTGAGGGCACTCATCTGCAGGGTAGTCCGATAGTCCATCTGAGTCCAGCGATCGTCCTCCAATACAAAACGATCTCTGAGCATGGTCTGAATGGAGTCAAGAGTAGTAGGAGGAGGAGGCGCATCCTGTCCAAGTGGAGGGACATCGGGCTCCTCATCAGAATGTTCAGAAGTGTCAGGAGAAGCAACAACTGCCTGAAGGCGTCGTGCCTTGGAAAGGAATGCAGGAGCAGGCAAGAAGGGACAAGCAAGAAGAGGTATATGGAATGCACGAAATACCATAGGAAGATATAAGGCGTAAACCAAGGCTCGTGGTTTCTTCCTACAGTTAATCATCTAGTCCATCATGGTTCGTGGAAGATTAAAAGAAACACCAAAGTGGAGATGATATAAAGCGGAGATCTCAAAATATGTAACTTTATCGGTAGAACCTGTCTTGGGTAAAATAGAATTGAAAACAATCCGATGAAGGTCATAGAAGTAAGGATTTAGATATTTAGCCATAAGCTTGCGAGGACGAGTGTACGGAGTACATAGATCGTCCTTGAAGCTCTCAAGGGAAATCCCGTCGGGAAAACGGAACGACCGAGCATCAACAAGCTTTTCCCAAGAATTGGGCTTTTGAAGATCAAGATATTCGGCTAAGTATGGGAAAATAAGTAAGATATGAAAGAAATAGCTTGAAAGATTCAATCAATATAAAAAATAGCAGAATAAAATTGTGAAATAGTGAATCAGCAGTAAGAAATCAAAACGAACCATATAATAAATAAGGAAATATATCATAATTCAATAGTTTGAAGTTGCCATGGGTTAGCTGCAGGGGTCGGATCCCAGCTAGCGGTAGTCCTGTGGACTAGTGCACCATGTCGCTTAGGCTTTTACGCCTTGTTGTCAGAAGGGCCCTTTCGGCTTGTACCCATAGCAAATTTATCGTAAGAGAATCATAATATAATCGATATTTACGCAGGTGAGTTTTAATTTATGACAGCTTCATCTAAAATTCCAAGTTCACGACAAAGGAAATTGAAGCCCTCTTCGGATAATGGCTTAGTAAAGAAGTCTGCTAGCTGATGATCAGTATCAATAAACTCTAAGTTAATCGTGCCATTTTGCTGATGATCACGCAAAAAGTGGTGTCTAATTTCAATATGTTTTGTGCGTGAGTGACAGATAGGGTTCTTAGTCAAGTTAATAGCACTAGTATTGTCACAGAATATAGGAATGTGCATAAAAGATAGATTATAGTCTTCAAGGGTTTGCTTCATCCACAGAATTTGTGCACAACAACGCCCAGCTGCGATGTATTCAGCTTCTGTTGTGGATAGTGCGACAGAATTCTGTTTCTTGCTAAACTAAGAGACTAAAGCCTTTCCTAATAAATGACACGTGCCGCTTGTACTTTTACGGTCGACCTTGCATCCAGCGAAATCAGCATCAGAGTAACCAATGAGGTCAAATGATGTTGACTTGGGATACCATAGGCCCACTGTAACCGTACCCTTAAGGTATCGAAAGATACGCTTAACAGCGGTCAAGTGTAATTCCTTAGGATTTGCTTGATATCTAGCACATAGGCAATCACTAAACATGATATCGGGGCGACTAGCAGTTAAATAGAGTAAGCTGCCTATCATACCTCGATACTTACGTTGATCAACGGGTTTCCCGCTCTCATCTGGTTCGAGTTTGGTTGAAGTAGCCATTGGAGTGTTGATTGGTTTGACGTTGTCAAGATCGAACTTTTTCAGCATGTCCTTTATATACTTCGACTGACAGATGAAAGTTCCATTAGCCATTTGTTTTACTTGCAGACCAAGAAAGTAGTTGAGTTCACCAATCATGCTCATCTTAAATTCTGTCTGCATACACTTGGCAAATTCTTGACAGAGGGTTTCATCAGTAGAACCAAAAATGATATCATCAACATAAATTTGAATTAATAGAATAGTGTCTTTAAAAGATTTTATAAAAAGTGTAGTGTCAATTTTCCCTTTTGAAAAACCTTTCTCAAGCAAGAAACTGCTTAGCCTTTCATACCAAGCTCTGGGGGCTTGTTTAAGGCCATATAGCGCTTTCGTTAGCTTGAACACGTGGTCGGGAAATTTGTGATTTTCAAAGCCAGGGGGTTGTTTTACATAAACTTCCTCCTTAATAAAACCATTCAAGAAAGAACTTTTCACATCCATTTGAAATAATTTGAAATTTTGATAATTTGCAAATGCACAAAGCATTCGAATGGATTCTAGTCTAGCAACCGGAGCATACGTCTCATCGTAGTCGATACCTTCCTCTTGGTTGTATCCTTGAGCTACTAGACGAGCTTTGTTGCGTGTGACTGAACCATCTTCATTCACTTTGTTTCTAAACACCCATTTAGTACCAATTATCGAGTGATTAGCTGGTCTAGGAACTAGTTCCCACACTTGGCTCCTCTCGAATTGGTTGAGTTCTTCTTGCATAGAAGAAATCCAAAATTCATCATTAAAAGCTTCAGAAATGTTTTTCGGCTCAACTTGTGAAATAAAGGCAGTGCTAGCAATAGAGTCTCTTAGTGATGATCTGGTAGTTACTCCACGTGAAACTTCACCTATCACTAAATTTTCTGGATGAGAAGGCTTGAAAGAGAATTTCTTTGGCAAGCCCTCCAGAGAATTTGTTTCGGTAGAAGTATTCATTGGAGTAGAAGTTGATGGCTCAACGTCATCATCAAGAGTATTTGCTGCACTGTTATCTTCATCAAAAGTCACATTTGTTGACTCTTCCACAATTAGTAAGCGTTTATTAAAGACTCTATATCCCTTACTCTTGGCGGCATAACTAAGGAAAATACCATCGTCAGCTTTGGCATCAAATTTGCCTAAGTTGTCTTTGGTGTTAAGGATAAAACATCTACATCCAAAAACTTTAAAATAAGAAACATTGGGGGTTCTCCCAAACCAAAGCTCATAGGGTGTTTTCTTCGTAATGGGACGAATAAGCACCCTATTCAAAATATGGCATGCTGTACTGACAGCTTCTTCCCAGAAATATTTCGAAAGTGAAAATTTATTCAACATGACTCTAGCCATATCGCCGAGAGTCCTATTCTTCTGCTCCACAACACCATTTTGTTGAGAAGTTCTTGGACAAGAAAATTTATGATCAAAACCATTAGAATCACAAAATTTTTCAAAATCAGAATTTTCAAATTCGCCTCCATGGTCACTTCGGATTCGAGTGATCATGTAGCCTTTTTCGTTTTGAACTTTCTTGACAAAAATCTTAAAAACTGAAATAGCATCACTTTTGTTTGTGAGAAAGAAAACCCAAGTAAATCTCGAAAAATCATCAACAATAACAAATGCATAAAGTTTACCACCAAGGCTAGCTACTCTACTAGGACCAAATAAATCCATATGGAGTAGTTGCAGGGGTCTAGAAGTACTTACAGAGTTGATGGAATAAAATGAGGATTTGGTTGCCTTGTTCAATTCACATTCGGCACATACCGTGTCCTTTTTGAATGTGATGTCGGGCAATCCTCTCACTAGCTTCTTGGTTGATAACCTGGATATAGTATCCATATTGGCATGACCAAGACGCTAGTGCCAAAGTAATCGTTCATCTTTGTGGGCATATAAACATCTACCTGCATTGTTAGTATCTATAGAAAGATAGAAAATATAAATATTATCCTCTCTTTTCCCTTCAAAAACAATGTCTCCCGTTGACCTATCATAAATGAGGCAATTGTTTTGTCCAAAGTTAATATCATATCCATGATCAGCGAGATGACTAATGCTGAGCAGGTTATGCTTTAACTCGGTCACTAGACAGACATCCTTTATTACAGGAGAGGGAGGATGACCAATAATACCATTACCTATTATGTGCCCTTTTAAATTGTTACCGAAGGATACATATCTTTCTCTCTTCATCGATAGTAATGCAAAAAGATTTGCGTCTCCTGTCATATGTCACGAGCATCCACTATCGAGAATCCACTTACTTTCAGTTGAGGAGGGAAGGTCCACCTACATCAAGAGTAGATGTAACCTTTGGTACCCAAGTTCTTGAGGGTCCTGAAAAGTTAGTTTTCGGAAACCATGCATATATCTTTTTGTCTACCAGTCTTCTAACTATACATTGTGGTGAAATGTGTCCATGTGATCCACAGTAAGTACAGATAGCATTTTTATTTACACTAGGAGCATGAGAATAATATCTATAGGCAGCATGATGTGGATGGACATGATGTGTAGAGTTTGCATGGTGATCATGATGATGTTGTCTATGTGGCATAGCATGGTGATATTGTCTATGTGGCATGGCATGCTGATATTGTCTATGTGGCATAGTATGCTGATATTGTCTATATGGCATAGCATGGTGATATGGCATTATATGGTAATTTTGTCTATATGGCATGGCATGATGATCTTGTCTATATGGCATGGCATGATGATCTTGTCTATATGGCATGGCATGATGATCTTATCTATATGGCATAGCCTGGTGATGATTTCTATATGTAGAGTGATGTTGGTTGTGTCTTTGTGCAGCATGATGAGTATGAGAAGTGTTCTTACGTGCACGTGGTTTTTGTGTTTTATGAAAGTTAGTGTATATAAAAGCATGGTTACGTGCTGCATGAGGATGATGTGGTTGACTAGCTTGAGTGGTGTTGTGCCCATGTAATTGGGTTTGAGGTTGAGCAACCTGTTTTCCCAATTTGGTTTCTAATCTCTTAGAAACAGCTTACAGTTCATCAACCTTAATATTTAAGCCATATATCTTAGTCATTGAAACCTTGTGTTTACTCTTTTCTTCAGCAAGCAACGTGTTGAGTGTTGTGATTTCTTGTGTCTGTTGCTCAATACATGTTTCAGTATCATGTAAGCTTAATTTAAGCTTGGATACTTCATTAGTGTCATCAGTGGGTGTCGTGTCTCTAATGTTATCAAGTAATAGAGAAATTCTTTGTATTTCGTCTTCAAGACTTTTGATTTTGTCCTTGGCATGTTTGTATTTACCGATGACCTTTTTGTGATCATCGAGTAAATCAGTGAAGGCATCGCCAAGTTCATCAAAAGAGAAGTCGTCTAGAGTTTCGTTAGATACCTTGTTGGAAGTTGCCATTAGGCACACATTTGCTTTATCTTGAGGAGAGTCCTTTTCTTCCTCGGAGTCACTCGCTTCACTTTCATGCCAAATGCTTGTGTTGGCATATTTCATTGATGAGGTCTTCTTGTATGGCTTCTCATAGCGGTTGCTTTTCTTCAAGAATGGACAGTCTTTTCGAACGTGTCCAGTCTTCTTGCAACCATAGCAAGTTGGCTCTTCTTTATCGTCTTCTTGTGGTTCCTTCTTTCTTCTATTGAAGCGAAGGAATTTCTTGAAGTTGCGAACCATGAGAGCTTGGTCTTCATCATCTGAGTTGTCGTCTTCAGTCTCATCGTGCTCAACCCTTCGTCGATGAGCTTTGAGAGCGATCTCCTTAGTCTTCGGAGCAGGCTCTTCGAAGTCCTTGAGGTCAAGCTCGTGAGTCATGAGCTTACCCATCAAGGTCTCCATTGACATGGTTGTGAGATCGTTCCCTTCTATGATGGCTGTCACCTTAGGGTTCTAAATTTTTGTAGGATGATTTATGTATCTATGATAGATACAATATTTGGGATTGTCAGTCAGATTCACCTTATTAGGTCTTTTTGGCTCTGGAATTTGGAGTTTGCCACTCTTCACAAGATATTGGAATATCCCTAGGATATCACGGTCATCAAAAGAGTACTCTTCTTTTGGTTTAGAAGACTCTAGATTATTTGGCGTCGTTTTGGGTTTTGAAAGATTAACCACTAGGGTTTCCTTCCCTTTCCTATTGCGATTGTCAGAATTATTACCTGAAGAGGCTTTCTTTCCTTTGTCTTCTGAGACAAAGATCATCCCATGTTCATGAGCCAATCTACCATTGGTCTTGGCTGAAACTGCTGCTATAATGAACGAGGCCCAATCTGTGAATTGAGAGCCTGTAAAGATAGCAATGGTTGGTCGCAGATTCATTTTGTATGTATCAATCAATGCTGAATCTGACATACCAGGATGCATTTTCAAGGTATCATGTCAGAAATATTCAATAAACGTCCGAGTATCTTCTTTCTCTTTCTGTTTAATCTCTATTAAGGAGGACATATTCATGTCCATGCCTCCTTCATAGAAACGGGAGAGAAACATTGCTTTAAACTCGTCAAAAGATGATATGCAATTGTCGGGTAGACTGCGATACCAGTCATATGCTGAACTCGTCAAACACCCAATGAAAATTCGAGTGAGAAGAGCATCATTCTTTTACAAATGTACAGTCATAATATCAAAATAATTAATATATTAACTTGGAGAAGCCTTTCTATCAAATAACACCATAGATTGTGGCTTGAATTTTGGAGGAAAGGGTACATCATTCCAGTGAGAAGGATAAGGTTGTTTGATCCCTAACCTCTGGAGTTGATCTTTGTGCTTAAGAACCTCAAGCTGTACTTTTCGCTCACGTACTGCTTGAATAGCTTCACTAGTTTGGGGAAGCACATTTGATTGGATAGTGGCTGGATGTACCGTAATACCCATCGGAGGTGGTACATCATTTGGAATAAGAGGATCTGGAGCTGCGGAGTTTTGATTGATAGTAGGCTCTTGACTAAGATTATTTAAAGGTGTATCAACCCCTTGACTATCTTGAGTTTGCACTGCTACCTGCACCGGTGCTACCACTGTCGGCTGAACAGCTTGCTGAGTCATTATTATTTGATGTATATTTTGTATCATAGCAAGAATGTCCTTCAGTGATTGTTCCACTGTTGAGAGACGTTGTTCTTTATTAGAAGTTGACGTCTCCGGTTCATCTTCGATAGCATAGGATTCAACCTCCCTTGAACATATAGAGGGATTAGTGTAGAGGTATGAATCAACGCTATCAGTTTCTGACTCCAAAGACTAGGTACCCCCAGCTGCTGAATCTAAAGATTGCAACGATCTTTTACTTCTTGACCGGGTATGCTGATATACCCCTTCAAAGGTGTCAAAGAGTCGGTTGAATTGTTGTTGGCTTGGAGTCCGGGATGAATTATATCTTGGACGTCGTCCTCTATTGATATGAGATGCCATAGTGACTGAAGTATAGGACAACTCATATTCTTGGTCATCAATTGGTTAACGAGGCACATTGTAGCTTAGCCGGTCAAAAGCTGACCGTTTAGAAGCCGAACAGCAATATTTGATTACAATCTGGTGACACTCACAATGATGATCTTCTTAGGGAAGTGTCACAGGAGATTTTTCTGTTTTTGCGCTTTTGTACAAGCAGCTCACGTAAATCAGAAGGAGTGGAAGAAGTCGTCTTTTTTATTATATTTGGGACAGAGAAACGTTTAGTCCCTTGCATATAAAGAAGATTACTGGCTGCATTAGCAGAACCAAACTGTAAATTTTTACGCACCTGGAGTTACGTGCATAAATCCTGAGATTTTTGTGCACAAAGAACTCCATCAGCATTACGCGTAATCCGAAGGTTTGGTACTTTGCGTAAAGCAGTGTAAGAAGGTTGTTGGTGGAAAACTAAAGTTTTACCGACAATAGAATTTTTGTTTTAAGCTGCATGCGTACAGGCAAATTCACTTTAGATGCAAAGGCATCATTATGAACTTTATCTACCATATCACCGACAGGAGATTTATCTTTATGCGTAGAGCACAAAACATGAATATCTGCCACGTCATAGACGGGAGATTTACCCTTACGCGTAGAGCGCAAGACTTGAGTGTCTACTACGTCACAGATGGGAGACTAATTTTTATGCGCAGAGCGTAAAACTTGGGTGTCTACCACGTCACAGACGGAAGACTGATTTTTATGCACAGAGCGTAAAACTTGGGTGTCTACCATGTCACAGACGGGAGACTGATTTTTATGCCCATGGTGCATCACTGAAGTAGAGACTGCCTCGTCACAGACGGGAGCCTCCACAACAGGAGTGGAAAGAATTCCCTTGCCTTCAGAGACAGCAGGGAGATCATTGGATGCTTTAGACTTAAGAATCCAAACCTTTCGCACCTTTCATGATTTTTTGAACATTGGAGCAGCGAGTACTACCCCCAGTTCGGAGCATTTCTTTGTAAGCAGTCTGGTCGAATTGAACAACCAGAGTCTTCTTTGTCGATCCGACCGACACATCATCATATTGAGCAATTGCTTTCTTGTCAGAGGAGAAAGTCGTCCCCAGCAGAGTCGCCATTTTGTTTCACTTAACAAAATGTATAAAATTGGCTTTTGAAAGAAAATGAGAAAATGTACAAATGTTCAAATTGTTTCTGGAAAGTATTGTTATGGAAGTCTGATCTGAAAGCGATCACTTTGTTTCTTGGCCCACACGATGATGATGAAGAGAACTGCTTGAGAAAGATGAACAATCGGAAGAACTAAGTCACTAGAAAGGTATCGACACAACGACACTGATGGTACAGTCGAATGCTTTTCTGCTTTGCTTTACCCTGTTCTTGAGAAAAAGTTGAAGAAATGCTTCTGGGAATATCACTCTGAAAGTATGAGTTTTCTCAGAATCTCCTTCTCTGTATCTCTCTTGATGATTTTTTGTGTTAAAAATAAGTCTATTTATAGACTAGACCCTCTGTGCGTAAAAAGCAGCATAATTGGGTCTCTACGCAAGTAACTGTCACCCATGATGAAAATCAACTTCTACGCGTGATGACACGTGTCCCATGTAGAGTTTTGGTCTCTACGCATGGTGACACGTGTCCCATAACTTCAGCAATATGGAGAGAGCACATACACACGTTCCTCGATAAGTGTGGCATGAAAGCCACGTATGCAGACCACGTTCTCACATAGCCAGAAAAGATCGAGCGTAAAAATAACCCAAAATAGACTTCCTGCGTAAAGTAGCAGACTGGGCGTAAAATAACCCAAAATAGACTCCCTGCGTAAAGTGGCTAAAAAGTAGCCTTGAGCGTATAATTAGCTCAAATAAACTCTACGCACACGAAAGCCTTGAGCGTAAAAGCTCGAATAGCTTTCATACGTAAAAGAAGCAGTCTCTTGAGCGTAAAGTAGCCCATCTGCACACTAAACGACAAGTATTGGGTTTGGTGTAAGAAAACTTCTCGGTTTCTGTGCAATATTTTGTCAAAAAATTATACTGTTAGATCAATATCACGCGCATTAAATGCATGGTCTAACAGCCTGTCCCTCGCGTAAAAGCTGAGAATGGCTCTCGCGTAAAAGAACTCGCGTCGAATTTTGAATCTGGCTCAATAAAGTCTTCTAATTAGTCTTGCGTAGAGTCTGACTTTGCATAAAGTTCATAACTTCTTTGACTTGGTCTATGAAGTTTATTTTATGCTTCTACAATGGGAAGACCTCTGCTAGTCCGTACATGACTTACTTTGAAGTCACGACTGACCACTTGCCGCATAGCGATGCCATCTTTACGTGATTATTTATCAGAACATTAGAGGGGATCGCATTCGACTGGTACCGCAACCTTTTCGATAATTGCATCCATTCTTTTGACGGCTTCAAGCACATGTTCCAGGAAAGATTCTACGAAGTGGGGCATGATGTAACGATGTCATCTTTCAAGGACGCCATTCAGGGAGAGAGGGAGCTAACGAGGAACTATATCGAGCGGTTCCGTCAAACCACAATGAGATTGCCCCAAGGCAATCCCTAGAGCTCCTTGATTGAAATCTGCCAGAAGAAGCTACTCCCTGCAATTAGCCTCTGGATGGGTGACGATCAGTTCAGGGACTGGACGACCTTCATCATAAGTGCTACCAACGCAGAGGCAAAATTGAAGAAGGCTCGCCAACTGGGATTACACATCCCAGACGGAGAAGATAAGGGCAGACGTCCTGGTCCCACCTCCAGTAACAACAACAGTGGCGCCACGACCAACCAAGATAATAAGGGCAAACAGGCCATGGTCACTGATGCGACTCCGAAGCCCGAACAAAAATAGACGGAAGGTCCGTGGCCCAAGGTTAATTACTCATTTGAAGATAGTCATGTCAAATCTATCTTCGATATGCTCTTGCAAGGGGATAGGATCCAGCTCCCTCCACCAAGGTGCGAGCCCCGAGCGGCAGAAATGGAGGATCCAAAATATTGTCACTTCCACCGCTATGTTCATCATTCCACTCATGAATGCTTCTAATTGAAGCGGTACATTCAGAGTCTTATTGACTCTAAATCTCTGTCGATAGACTTTGAAGAGGTTACCGTGGTGGCGAACATGGTGTCAATTTAGTCGGACGGGGCAATACCTGTCCCCCAGGCAACGATGGAGGTTACTAATCTTCCACCCGTCCGGATCCAGACATCTGGACTGGTACCGCTCACCACCTCACGAGGAGAAATCATGTGGGTGCATCCAGACTTAGTGCCCGAAGTTACCAGGAGGTGTCATCTCCTACCATCAAGAAAAAGGGCAGGAAGTCTAGATCCTACTATACAATTTCAGCCGAGACTGAGGAAGCTGCAGCCGTTGTTACCCGGTCTAGAGCACAAGTCCAGCCCGCACGGGATAGTTTAGTTGAAGATCCTCAGCCGGCAACGTTGCATGCCTCTGATATTCCAAGGCCATTCCGGCCTCTATTGGCAGATAAGTCTAAGACAAAGGAAACCCGCTTCGACAGGACACTCCGTAATGATGTACCTCAGGTACTGGAGAGACCTTACAACTTTGACATATTAGCACAATTGGCTAATACGCCAGCAAAGTTGTCGTTATACAAGCTCCTAAGGCTCTCCAAGGATCTTTGTGTTGCATTAAGCGAAGCACTCCAAAATGCTGACGCCTACCTAGCTCAGGTCAAGCCTCCAGGGAAAGACCCGCCAGCAGATCCACAGGGCAGCGATAGCACAGATGCAATGTCGAACATCATATTTACTCCTCAGGACATGTTGATCAAGTCCAATTTGCATGATCGCCCCTTGTACTACACTGGATACATAGACGACATCAAGGTGGATCGGATGCATATCGACCCTGGCTCGTCAATAAGCATCATCCCAAAAAGCTTGCTCCAACTTTCTCGCATCCCTATGCATCGGCTAGTGGAGACCAACACTGCCATTAGCGGTTTTAAATCGGGAAGGAGCTATCCCCTAGGGAAGATCCGGTTGAAGTGCCAGATTGGTGACCTGAAGACGGAGGTCACCTGCTACGTCATAGATACAGACACCTCCTACAATATCCTCCTGGGACTACCGTGGATACATGATTATATGATCGTGCCATCCACCCTTCACCAGTGCTTCAAGTATGTCAATAAGCACGGCTTCGTGAAAACTGAATTCACCGATATCGATCCCTTCAAAGGGGTTGAATCTTATTATTCTTCGGAGGCTTGTCTATATGACGAATCCCGAAAACATATAACTAACGAATTGGAGGTCATCACAGGGCCGAAAGAACCCTTGAGGATCCGCCTCCAGGCTCGCAAACTGGGCAAGGCCGCACCCCTCATCGCAACCTTGCATAAAGAGGTTCTCGGTTCTCCTGCCTCACCTACACAGTTGGAACCGTTGGTCATACGGCTCCCGAGATCCAGCCAGGAGCTAAAACCTGTCATGGGGTCGATGGTGATCCGATTGCCAAAATCCAATCAAAGGCAACAAGAAGATGCGAAGCCCTCTGTAATATTGATGGTGATCCGACTGCCAAAGTCCACTCAAAGGCAATCGGAAGACACAAAGTCCCCTGCCGAACCAATTGTCATCCGTCTCCCCAAAACGAACAGGCAACCAAGTGTCGATCCAATACTCTCAGGCAAGCCAACACCTCAAGCTGATCCCTTGGCGGTCAAGTTGCCCAAGACATCTTGCCGACCTCTAAGCTCGCAGGGGGTAGCCGAAAAAGACGTGGAGCTCACCAAATACTTCGTTACACAGGTGGATAGCCCCTCTCCTGATGATGTAATCCATATGGACAAAATTCCTTATTTCATCAATAAGAGGATGCCGTTAGACTATCCTTAGTATGATAAGCCTAATCTAATGTATACTGCACGGGACTGTCTAGACGTTAGTCTGTACACACGGGTGACAACCGTTCATACCACAAATCGACTTGCTCCCGTTAAAGGCGTCTACTTCCTGGTCCCGAACAGAAGAGGATGGGATCACACGATCATCTTTGGCCGAAAAAAAGGTCTCCAATCTTTTACACCACAAGAATCCGATTTCGGACCCGATGCTGGAAGATTACCGCTCTACCTGTATAGTCCTCAAGCCAAGTACTTTATGCAAAAGCAGGGGTACGACATGGAGGCTACCCCTGGTCTAAATCACGGCAGTGGTCGACGATTGCCTCTACAGATGTCGACACCAGCAGAAAAATATCAGGACCATTATCACAAATCCAGACGCGGCCTCGATTATGTTACACCACCAACAACGCCCGAAAGTTCCGATAAAGAATGCTAGTGGTACTCTCAATCATCCGAGTCACCCATTTATGACTCTGATAACAGTATTGGAGAGATATTTAGACATACATTATCTGACAATATGACATCCACTGATATCGAAGAGGAAGACGAAGATCTACTCGAACCACTTAAGTTGGAGCTACGGGTCCAGCAACTAGATGCACAATGGGAGAAACACTTTAAACTTCGTGATCCGTCCACAGAGGATGAGGTTATACAAGTTAACCTCGGTGATGAATCCTCTCCAAAGCCAATCTTCGTCAGTAAAAGCATGACGGACGGCAAGCGGAAGTTGTTGTTACAACTCGTCAGAGAACACATCGACGTATTTGCCTGGATCTATAAAGACATGCCAGGGCTAAACCCCGAGATTGCACTTCATAAGCTCAATATTTATCCAGACGCAAAACCAGTCAAACAACAGCAGCGGCGGTTTCGTCCAGACATCATGAATTCCATTGAAGCGGAAGTAAACAAGCTCATAGCTAGCGGTTTCATCCGTAAAGAGCAGCACCCAGACTGGGTAGCCAACATAGTACCAGTCATCAAGAACGGAAAGATACAAATTTGTATAGATTTCTGCAATCTGAATACGGCATGCCCTAAGGATGAATTCCCTCTTCCGATCACCGACATAATGATCGATAATACGTGTGGCTTCGAGCGCATGTCCTTTATGGATGTCTTTTCAGGATACAATCAAATCAAAATGTCTCCTGATGACGAGAAGCATACATCATTCCGAACATTGATTGACGTATATTGTTATACTGTCATGCCTTTTGGCATGAAGAATGTCGGTGCTACATATCAACGGACTATAAGTGTCATCTTCAGAGATTATTTGCGCAAGGCGGTAGAGTGTTACGTTGACAACATCGCTGTCCAGAGCCGCTCCAAAAGTGATCACTTACATGATTTGAGAACAATATTCGACCTCATACGAGTGCACAACCTGAAGATGAATCCCACCAAGTCTTTTCTGGGGGTGTCCAGCAGAACATTCCTGGGCTTTGTCATTACTTCTCGGGGCATTCACATAGATCCTGACAAAACCAAAGCAATCCTGGAGATGGGTCCATCAAGGAACCTCCGTGAACTCCGCGGCCTTCAGGAAAGATTAGCCTATATCAGGAGGTTTATATCTAACCTCTCAGGACGATGTCAATCCTTCACTCAACTCATGAGGAAAGGTGTCTCTTTCGCATGGAACGTGGAATACCAGCGTGCCTTCGATGATATTGATAAGTACCGGACGAATCTGCCAGTTCTGGTAGCCCCGGTCGCCGAAAAGCCCTTCCTGCTCTATGTACGGGCGATGGAGCACTCCCTCGATGCTCTGCTAGCACAGAATAATGACGCGGGACATGAACAAGCCATTTACTATCTCAGTCGGATGATGGTAGAACCGGAACATAGGTACACCATCGTGGAGAAGGAGTGTCTTGCCCTAGTGTTTGCCATTCAGAAAATACGATACTATGTGATAGGGCAGACCATCCATGTTGTTTCACGAGTTGATCCTCTCAGGGTTCTCATGACCAAGCCAGGCGTACTTAGTTTCCGTTTGGTCACTTGGACGATACTATTATTCCCATACGACATGGTTTTTGTTCCGCAGAAGGCTATCAAAGGTCAAGCCCTGCCTGACTTTTTAATAGCCTATCCAGGCTCAGAAACAGGCAAAATTTATGAAAAAATTCTCGACGAAGTCATCGCCTCAAACATGACTTCGTACAACGCTATTTGGCGAATGTTCTTCGACGGTGCTTCAAGAACGGGGCCACAAGGTGATATCGTCACTGGAGTTGGGGTGGTATTAATTTCTTCCTCTGGACTAGTAGTCAATCGGGCATATTCTCTTACAGAACCTTGTTCAAACAACATAGCCGAATATAATGTTCTAGTCACCGGACTCTAGCGTGCAAAAGATGTGGGGATCAGATACCTGGAAGCATATGGTGACTCGCAGTTGGTTGTTAACCAGATCCGAGGTTCATACGAGGTTCGCAATGAGGACCTGATTCCCTATTATCAGACAGCAATTGCCATCATTGCAACCTTAGAAGGATTCTTTATAGAACACGTGCCTAGGCTCCAAACTATCGAAGCTAATGCCTTAGAAGGTCTCGCCGCTTCCTTGGCACTTCTAAATAATACTCACCATATAGTCGACATAATAAGCCCTGAACTAGTCTGTCCCAAGAACAATCTTCAACTAGATACGAGTTACTCCGCCCAAATAACTAACGACATACAAACTGGAGATGCCCGCTCATCGACTTGGCAGTCTATGGAATTCTACCAGAGAACGTGAAGGAAGCAACTTCAATCAGAAGATGCTTCCTCAGATTCTTTTATGATACGAAGACAAAAATGTTATATCAACGATCCTACAATGGGCTACTATTAAGATGCCTGTCAAATACAGAAGCCAAAGAAGCTTTACGCGAAGCTCATGACGGCACTTGTGGGGCTCCCCAACCTGGCCCGAAATTGCAAGATCGTCTCCGTCGGATGGGTTACTACTGGCCCACAATGGTAGCAGATGCAGTTGATTATGCAAAGAAATACAAGGCTTGCCAGATCCATGCATATTTCATACACCTGCCATCTGAATTCTTGCACCCGACTGTGGCCTCTTGGCCATTTGAAGCATGGGGAATGGACGTCATTAGGCCAATCAACCTGCCGTCATCTAGAGGGCATCGGTTCATACTTGCAATCACCGATTACTTTTCCAAATGGACGAAAGCTGTTCCGCTAGCAGAGGTTAAGACATCGAACGTGATCAGCTTCATAAAACATCACGTCATCTACCGTTTTGGACTGCCCCAGAGGATTATTCATGACAATGGTCCGTAGTTTGCAAGCCACGCTTTCTATCAATTTTGTTATAAGAATCGGATTCAGAACATGGCCTCGACAACATATAACCCATCGGCTAACGGTCGGGCTGAAGCTTTCAATAAAACCATAATCAAGCTCCTCAAAAAGTTCGTGTCTTTAAACAAATGCGACTGGAATAAAAAGCTTGGCGAGTGCTTATGGGCGTATCATAGGACAATTCGGACGACTACAAGAAATGCACCGTTCTCCTTGGTTTACGGGAGCGAGGTAGTCCTCCCATTGGAGACTCAGATCCCCTCACTCCGAGCGGCCCTTACTTATCGGTTAACGTCGGACGACAACTACCGCTGACGGCTACAAGAGTTGGAAGCATTAGATGAGAAGCGTTTACAAGCTCAACAAAGCATAGAGCTCTACCAAGCGTGCATCTCTCGGGCTTTTAACAAGAAATTCAAACAGAGAATATTCCAAGTCAGCGGTCTTGTCTTGGCCATTCGCAGACCAATGGTCATGACTCACAAGACCTCCGGTAAATTCTAGCCTAAATGGGAGGATCCGTTCATCATTGGGATCGTATTCTCCAATGGCGCGTACCGTCTCGAAAAACAAAATGGAGGCTTGCTCATGATGCCCATTAACGGCAAGTTCCTCAAGAAATACTATGTCTGAATGACATCTTCTAAACTATCTCCCAGATTGTTGAGTTATGTACCCTCAGGTACCACTGAACTTACTCTCTGACTACTCCGAATGAATTCATATCTCATCTCTTGGTCATATCTATGAACTTCTTGGTCATAGCTTTTCTCCACCAAGGGTTTGCCTCAAAATCTATTACCCGTACCACCAGTGCGCAGAAGGGTAATAGGTCCATAAAACTTATCCTAATCTATTACCCGCACCACCAGTACGCAGAAGGGTAATAGGTCCAAAAAACTTATCCTAATCTATTAATCGTACTATCAGTGCACAAAAAGGATAATAGGTCCACAAAATTCCCTAACGGGGAAAAACAACTATGTCCATATTACCTCTGAGTTGTTTTTCCGTCCATCACAAACAAATCACCCAATACATAGAACTTCCATGTTGAAAACACCTCTAAGTTGTTCTGTGTATCCCCACTTGGCCTACTCCTACCATGTCCTCATTACCTCTGAGTAGGAAGGCTTTGTTTTGACCCATATTTACCACGTCCTCAATACCTCTGAGTAAATATGTTGGTTTTCTCCCCACTTATTATCAGTACTCGCATCGCCAGTACACAAAAATGGTAATAAGTCCATAAAAATTATCCTAATCTATTACTCGCACCACTGGTGTACCAAAGAGTAATAGGTCCACAAAATATCATTCAAATCTATTTGCTCGCATTTCCAGATGCACAAATGGGCAATAGGTCCACAAAAATCCCCCAGTGGGGTATTCTTTATCAAACACAAATACTGTATTAGGCCCTCTAGTACAAGCACCACGAAATACCATAAATAAATAATGGAAGTGAACATACTTTGCTTATTCAAGATCAGTTACATTCATAGGACTACATTGACAGCAGAAAACAAACAAAGGAAAATCTGGCAATACATAGTTTGGGTTGACAGCACTCCGTCTTCAAGCAGTTTCGTGGCCCTCGAAGGAAGTCATATTTTACTGCTGAGAAGCAAACAAGGCTGTTGAATCCCCAAGAAGCTGCCTGGAAGAGGACAAATATAGCATGCTATCCTCCCCTCCGTATTGCGGATGCCTTAGCCCCGCTCCCCCGAAGGACCATACCTTCAAAACATGGTCCCTGATGGTAGTTTCGCTTACTTGGAGAGCCGTGAAGGCAGGACGTTCATAACGATGCCTGACCACCGTCCAACTCTTCGAGGTATAAAGGCCCTTCCTACCACTTGGGGAAAACTCTTTCGAAGCATGAAGAGTCCTGAGTTGTTTGATGTGTATGCCAAAGTGGCGTAGGAAAAACTCTTCCAAAGCATATGGAGTTTTAAGCTGTCTGATGTATGTGCCATAATGGTCTATTTTCACTCCATCGCCGACACCGGTCCTGGAGAAGTTGGCTAGCCAGATCCCTACAAAACATGGGAAAAGGAGGACTTAGTACCAAAAAGAAAACAAAGAACTCTGTTATGCGGCTTAGCCAGTTATGCGGCCCAGCCAAAACAGAACTCATGCAGCCCAAAGTTATGAGGCCGGCATCATGAATTACTCATACAGCATTTAAGCGGCTCAGTCATGTTCATGCGGCTCAATTATGAGGTACTTATGCGGCTCAGTCATGAAATACTCATGCGGCCCAATACTCGTACGGATCAGTCACGAGGCAATCATACGGCCCAATCAATCTGTATTCATACGACCCGATTATAAAGTGCTCATGTGGCACCTATGCGGCTCTATCATGAAATGTTTATACAGATCAATCTCGAGGCACTTATGTGGTTCAAGTTCGAATGAGCAGCGGTCATGCGGCTCAGTCCATGTGGCCCTATCATATAGAACACATGTGGGGCAAATGAGATAGGGCATGCATCGACCAAGTTTAAAGCAGAGGCAGTATATGACAAGCCCGCGCATGAAAATATATGCTATGGCCATTCAAAATTTCAGTCATCGTCTGCTCACCATCCTTACTCTTGAGAGGAGGTCGCACGTCGGAATGAATGGAAGGAGCGTCTGCCGCTCTCGACGGAGAAGCAAGTCTCTTCCCTTTGGCCGCCGCACCAGTCGACCTAGAAACTTTTAGAGCCATAGCAGAAAGAATGATGCGAAGGAGGAGAAGGTGAAAGAGGAAAATCTCTCTGAATGATTCCTATTTATAGAGTTGCTGAAAAGAGATTCTTCGATTCTCGAGATTATTAAGGATAAAGGACGACGTTTGGGGACTTATCCCTAATAACCGTCGAGCGTCTCTTCGGTTCTCGAGATCATTAAAGATAAATGTCGACGTTTGGGGGCTTTATCCCAAGTAACCGTCGGCTTTATCTCGAAAAGAGATCTACAACCGAATCAAGAAAATTAAATACAGCAGTGATAGACTGGCAGACTGATGGGGTCTCTCTACGGCTCAATATTTCCCTGCGGCTCAAGATCTCTCTGTAGATTGAGAATTACCTGCGACTGGAAGACTCCCTGCGGCTTGACATATTTCTATGCTTCTTATTCAAAGTATTCCAAATTTATAATTTGAAAACTTTGAAGGAGGCCTTGTAGTAGCATGGAAAATATAGGGTTTAGGCGGATTACAAAATTGCTGCATAGGTACTTTGGGCCAAACAGGTCCACATAAAGGAAAGCCGTATGACCTTATGCGGCCCGTCGACAAGCAGCTGCAGAATAAAGATATGCGACCAAGAGGAGCAGTTCGTCTGATAAAGCTGACAAGTCCTGTCAAAACTGACAAAAATGACAGCTCTGATATTTTGACAAAAAGATAAGATGTGAGACGTCGCCCAAAAGCAGGGTTCGTACGCCTTCATGCGGCCAAAAGGAGTGTCACCTAAGCCGCATAAACCATATGCGGCTCAGACATATGTGGCCCCAAAAGTCTCCAAACTTTATGCAACCAAGAGTACCTGTGATCCAAGCCGCACGAGCTTTATGCGGCCAAAATATAGAATATATGCAGTTTAAATAGTTAAGCTATGTTTGGACTAAGGAAGTTTACGACTTAAGCCGTATGAGGCTCATACGGCCTCACATGGTCGAAAACTGAGAGATCTATGCGGCTAAAAAATAGTGTTTCCTGCGACAGGACGCGTGGCAATCTGACCGAGTACTAAACTACCCAGATTTGCTGTAACAAAATCCCAACAAATCGACAGATAGCAGCCAAAGAGCGGGTCTTCACGTGCCAATCAGCCACGTGGCCACATACCATCTATGCGGCTCAACATACATTCTATTATAAATAGCAGGGTGCCACACCCCTGCAAAAGGCTGGCAACCTTCTAGAAAATAATTTCTTCAAGATCTAAAGAGTGCGTCAGATAGTCCATAAAGTAAGGCAAAGTTGATAGCACTTTCCTGAGCCTCCACCGTCACCCCCCAAAATCAAAACTAAACAATTATACTTAGATTATTTTATAGAATTTTTTTCTAGGCTTTTCTTTGTACAAGCGAGTTTGCAATCAATTTCATTATTCTGTAATACATGCCTTTGATTTTTTATGGCAAACAATAATAAAAGGAGCCCACAAACATAATTTGGGATTATGAAGGTAGTGCAACATTAGCTCATTAGTGGACCGAGCTATTATTAATGGGCCTAGATTGTGTGTTCGGGCTGAACACGGGATATCCAGATCCGTTAGGAGGCCTAACCCTAATTTCTTCTTATGGTCCCTGCCGTAGCCTATATATATCCTCTATTCTCTGGCCCCCAAATTACTGATCAGAAATCTAAAGCTTTCTCTAAATTCGTGATTCACGTAAGGAGAGAAAGAGAGGGCTGCCAAGGAGAAAAAAATATTGGAAGATCGTCGCCCATACGACGTCCAGCTTGATGAAGGAATACGTGCAGAAGATCTTGGGGTCGTTTGCTCGAGATTGCCAGGAATTACTTGTCTTCTTTCAGCCGCAGGTATAATTTGTGAACCCTAGTTTCCGCCTATGAAGGGTTAGAATATGTATTAAATATGTTTTACTTTCTATCGATCAATACGCACACCAAAGTAAGGGTCCTGGGAATCCCCAGTTCCATCACCGCCGTCGTACGATCCGATCCCGGTGGCGGTCGAGGTCCGATTCAGAGAGAGGATCGAACAGTTCACCGCCGCGGAGACGAAGTCCTCGAGGGTCCTCTGCTACGAGGAGATCGACGGAAGAAAGTGGAGCTACATGGTGATGGAGGAGGAAGAAGGTTCTTCTAGGAGCAGGAGGAAGAAGAAGGGAGGTGGTTCCTCTCTCAGAGCCGTCTCCATGCAGACCCCCATGGCTCCTATTGAAGTGAGCACCCTCTTTTTTTACTTTCTTTTTCTTATGCTCTCTAATGTTAAAATTTGGAGTTATTACTATGACTGGTGCAGTAAAGATCCGAGATCGTGGCTTTTAGGTGAAATTTCCTTCGGATTTGGTCAATTTTTTGACACAGATTTCAATTTATTGGTTTAATCGAAGCTATTACTCTGATTGCCGATTGGTGTAGTAGAACTAATAGATTTTTGGTGAAATTGCTGCAGAATGGGTACAAGATGGAATCGGTCATGCATACAACACATTTTAGGGACACTATGACATGTTACACGATATTGATTTTGGCATGCCCTAGTGTATTTTGGAGTGTCTTTGTTCTGTTTAATACACGTCCGACATGACACAGACACTGCATCGATCTCCTTAGTATTTCTACTTCCTAGGTTATAGCATTGTTTAGTTGGAACTATAACTGCAGTTGGTGTAGTTAAACTTATGGGTTTTAGGTGAAATTACTTAGGAATGACACCTTTAATTTTGTGCAGATAACCTTCTTTTTGGGGCCTTTTCCCTACCCTTTGTGGATACTACTTCCATATGGTCTATTTATTTATTATTCTTTCTTCTCTGGTACCATTGACTGGGATTTTTCATATTTGTCACACAATTGACGTTATGATTTTTTTTATGTGGAGTACTTTGAGATTCTACAATAATCAAGTTTTAAAGTTTTATTTTTGTAAGGATTTGCTTGCAGGCATATCTGGGCCTCATTTTTTTCTTCTTTTTTGCTTAAAATGTAAGAGCCAACAATAAAAATTTCTCCTTAAAATGTTGATTTTTCTTAAGATTCCATTTTCATATACTTTTATAGATTTTGCTTCATTATGTTCTGTAATAACTCATTTCATAGAGAGCTGACCCCAAAAGTTTGGGTAAGGCTTTGTTGTCGTTATTACTTCATTTTGTTCAAATATATGCTAATTGTATTTGGTTGCAGCTGACACAGTAAATGACATGGTAGGCATATTGCTACGAAGTTCTAGGAATTCCATATCGTTGAAAATCATATTCAGAGAATTTTCTTTCTTCAGGTGAAAATTTGGCATTTTATGCTTTCATGCTTGTAAGAACCTAATTTATAGTTTTACTAAAATTTGTTGTTACTAAACGTTCGCTAATTGGCCGCGGATACATCTACTCTTTGGTGAGTAGTGCTGTTCAGGCCTATGCAACTAAGAAAACCCTTCAAGTTCTAGTGATGGGCTTATTATATATTGATGATTATTGTTTACAAAAATTGTTTCTTTTTTGTATGTATACTTGTAGAGTACATTATGTGGACACAAATATGGCATGACTCTATGCAAATTAGAGACACGTGCAACCTTGTATAGTATAGTTTTAAGTCTTGTCATTTTAAGAAAATGTTCAACACCAAGTCTCACAGACTTTGACACTTTTTGGAGGGAGTTTTTGGGCTTCCTAGCTTATATACAGAGCGAATCTACATATCTGTAAAAGCCTAATAAAGTACTTGGATGGTTGCTTATTTTTGTAATTAGTTGACCCTTTTTGCATCATTTTGTTGGATTTTTGCAGCCGTGTGTGCGGGAATCCTCATGGACTGCTTCGCAAGTATGGGCTAATGTGCTGTAGGCAATGCTTTCACAATAATGCCAAGGAGATTGGCTTTATTAAGGTAAGCTATTTAAGTAATACTACATGTATTCCTCTCCAGTCGTGACTCTTTTTAAAAAAATATTGTTGGCTATTCACACACACCAACACCAAAATCCTTGAGATTCCCCTCAGTTGTAAATAATTTGTCAGAATACATGATTAATATAGGATCGCAGATTTAAATTTTAAAGTGCATCATGAGCTTGAGGATGTACATCTCTTGTAGGTGAATGCTAGTTCACCTCAACTCTGAAGCAAATGCTTCAAATAATACATCTTTCATGAATGAGCTCGAGACATCTGTATGAAAAATGCTTGGAAGCTTCAGGCTTTGTCTAATTGACATTCTTAACATTAAATTTGAATTCAATTAACTAGTAATGCTAAAATTGTTAAGGACAATAGACGTAAGCATTTCACTAGCGCTAGCTAACAGATTTCATCATGTGGTCATACAAGTTTCTCTTGGCTATCGACTCTGAATGGTTGTCTTGATCTCTCCCCACATTAAAGTTCTAGTGTTCACATTGACTTTTTTGTAAATACTTCACTCTTTCTTTGAAAAATGCTTCAGACAAAAGTAGATGGCAAGAACTCAGTATCATATGTAATATGGGGCTATCGATGATTGTTTGACTTTTCAGAAAAAAGGGTATATAATTGTGTTCATTGAACCTTCATTTAAAATGCAAGAAACACAATTAGGCAATAGTTAATTCTGATTGCTAGATAAAGTCGTTTATGTAAAAAGTGGTTACAAATTCATTAATAGTAGTGCTCAGGTGTTTTTGTTTAATAGGTAGGTGTAGTGCTCCTAAAAGTGTTGTGCAATACTAGCAACAGGTTAGTGGTATTGCAGTTCAATGTTTGTTCCATTTTGGAACTCATGTGTTAATACATTATAAAAATGGGGCTAGATGTTAGCTGTTTTATTGTAAAGTTTCTAGTATATCCTGCTGAGTTGGTTTTTTGATGCGACAGACTTCAGCAGAAGTATGCTTCTAGCAAGGTTGCATATCTATTCTTTATTGATTTAGACATAGCTTTACTTGAATCTTATGTTTCAGTTATTTGTTGCAAAAATAATAAATCAAAATGCTGCAGTTGCAATGTTTGTAGCTATTGGGCTGTATGTACCTACATTTGCAGTGGAATTAATAGTCCCTATTTGGTCTGCATGCAGCTGTGGCTGGATTGTTCCATTTTATTTGGTTTTTGCAATTGAACTCCCATTGCAGCTCTATTTAAGAAAGAATCACGAACTAGCATGTTTGCTTTGCTGTAGTTGCAATTTTTATTAAAATATTTTGTATTCAATGCAACATAAAATGTAAGTAAAGTTGTATCCAAATTTGTTACATTCTTCATTTGATATCATTAGATGCTAATGTACTTCAACGAATACTTTATCCTATGTTAATCTTCATAAATATCCAACTATGAACTACTTTCTTCATCCCTTTATGTTTTTGATATCATTATAGTTATCATTCCAAGTCTTCACCTAACTAATTGTTGTGAAAGCTCTACCATGGCATGGCATTCTAGTTCCTCTTTTTTTAAAACAAAATTAATTGTTTGCACTACATGTGCCTAAGAATGTTCATAGATGATGTTGTAATGGGCTCCACCTTTAGATGTACAGAAGAGGCGATGATGGTTTTAATAAAAAATATGCCCATGGCTTCAGACTGGTCTAATATCCTCTGATAAGTTTGCATCCCTAGTTCAGACTTCCTGATGTTATTTCGATATCATGGTGAGAAAACTTTGGATACTCAGGAAACATACAGACTAACAGTTGTAGCCATTTGTCTTTAGAAAGAGAGAGGGATTTTTTTATTGTTTCATCTTTAGTACCATGTGTGACAGAAGGGCAAACCTGAGCCTCCCATTTTTAATACATGCATCTATTAATTTTCTATTTCCTTCTTTTAGCTTTCTCATAGATTTACTATCTTATGGAGGGAGATCTAAATATATCATGGACTCTTATTAATGAACTAATGAATTCTAGCTATGTTCAACTTCGACTAGGCGGTAAATTATTCTAATTTTGTCTGAGAGTTCTTATCCTTTGTTTGTGTTTTTTTTATTTTCTGGAGTTATCCCATTAGTTTTTTGTTTTGTTCTTACAATTACAAGAACATGAGAGAACCTTCAAGTTTTTTGTTTTTGTTTTTGTAGTGGTTAGTAGATTATTTAGGTTTATTCAAGAAAAAGACTATGTTTGAGTGTTCTATGTTATATTGGGCCTAATAAGTCTTAAAAGGGGGATTGGTTGGCCTGATACTTCTGCTTTACTAAACTCTGAAGCTAACAATATGTTTTTAATTGGATACAGGGATTCCATGAATGATGGTTTGTGAAGCTGCGGGCTTCGGTTTCAGGTATCTTGTGCTTGTGAAGCTACGGACTTCGGTTTAGGGTATCTTATGATTGGTGATGGGGTTGGTATCATGTATCGAATGTGGTTCCATAAACAAGTTTTTTTTGTTGATGTATTCGTTGAATATTGTACAAACACGTTTGTTTTTGTTAATGTGAAATGTGTTACAAGTTATTTGATGTTTATGAGAGTTTCTGAATTTATATTATGCATTTCTGTAATTTGTATTATGCGTGTATCTGGTGATGTCACCACCACATCCTAGAGCAAGGGAATTTTAGTAATTAGTAATATTTTTTAAATATTTATTATTATTTAAATTGATGAATTGTATTAGTGTCTTGTTAGGTGAAACCTTAGAACTACATTGTATAGATGTTTGCCACAACCATAGAAACTTGTTAGAGATATTAGAAAACTTAATTAGACTCTACCCTATCTAGAGTGTCATTTAGAAACCAATTAGTGATTTAAAACATAAGTCATGTTGGGCCTTTTTCCTTAAGGGCTCTAAATGAAAACTTAGGAAGCCCTTTTAGCATTCCACCCCAACCAGACCCTAACCCCAGTAGTTGGCCGACGACATGAAGGATTTTCCTTCCTATTTAATGCCTATCCAGCCTTCTTCTTCCCCTTTTATTACAAAACTAACCCTAATTTGTATTCTTCCCCAAATTTGCCCCCATTCCTCAAATCAACTCTAAATTCCACCAAACGAATTGTAAACTCTTCCCTTTGGAGAGAGGAAGCCTCTATTGGCTAGTAGGAAGGCTCGTGGAGCAATTTAGCCATTGGAACTTGGTAGGAATCTAGATCTAGAAAGTTTTATTGGGATTCCAACTCCTATTTGGTAAGAGCCTCTAAACCTCTTCTAAGTTCTATTTTCTTTCAATAGATGCATTCATTTAGGGTCTCCCTAGCATTAGGTTAAGTTTGGTTCGATTTTGAATCCATTTGGGGTGTGTCGCAAGAGTATCGTATATGTATCTCAAGTGTTCGACGAAATGCCCCATAGGATATTTTGATCTCTAATTTCTAAAATAATTAAATATTTGGGTTGCTAATTACTTGTATATTACATATGTATAGGACTGAGGTGGAATTGTTGGGGTTTGATGGGATTTATTGGACACGGGGACACTCGACTAGGTTTAGGGCCAGGAACAATAAATACCCTGCTGCTAGTGTCACTGTTCTCCTTTGATACACATTTGTTTCACTTCCTAGTAACTATGGAATGTAGGGTAGATGACTGACATTAGGTCCTTGGCTTGGGGCTTCGAGCAATGGCCATGTTAAGCCATGGCATGGAATGCAGACCTTGTTCTGAGCAGTCGAACACCCCCATTTATCTGTTCTATCCTGATGTATGAGTTGTTCTTTAGTTGTTTAGCCATTGCATTCATCTAAATTGTTCATCCCCCCTCTATCTCTGTCTATTTGATGTACTCTTATATCAATATATTGGATGTGTGTCATTCATTAGTGTAATTACCTTACTGGTATGAGTTATGTCGAGATAGATTAGAGGAGCTCGAGTGTTGGTTGAGGATTTGAGTAGCATTGGACAGTGGAGTGTTCAGTAGGATATACACTATTAGGGGGTAGTTTTACCTTGGTACTGGCATACAGGTCTGAGGGTGCAAGGCTACATTTCTTAAATTTGTGCAATGGTACAGCAGTAACAAGGCATGTGAACTTGGTTCATATAGAGGAGTATAGGAACTCATGGACATTATGTTAATTATATGCATAGCCTATGAGTAAGGTGCAGTTGTGGTACCCTCCTGTGAGTTAGTGCCAGTATGTAATGATATCATAGCCTATAGGAGTGGGTATTTGTTAGTAGGAGGCAGGTATATGCCAACATGCATGTGTGGTGTGAAGTATTAGGAAGGGTAGCACCAATGACTTCGATTAGGCCATCCTAAGAGTAGTCTTTGACAATATATATTAACCCATTTATATTGTTCTGCCCTACATAAGTGAATGCCCTGCCCTCTATTGGTTCAATCATCAGAATTTAGAGATTCAGTCTCCCTTAGTAGCAGATGATGCATGTCCTGCATCATTAGTTCAGATGCATATTCAATTGCTCGCCTTAATATGTCTACATTGTCCTGCCTCTTTTGCTATTTACGTTGATGTTCAGTTTTCCCTTTTATTGGTATCAAGTCTTCCTCACATGTTCTATCCCTTCACCCAAATTGTTCAGCCTCTTACTGCTCTTGTTCAGTCTTATTGGGGACAGTTGAGGTTCATGTTTATATTATTTTGTTCAGCCTTTTAGGACTGGTTTCAGAGAAGGGATGAGTACTGAGCTCGGGTTCATGGTTAAGCCATTTCCCTTGATGTGTTAAACCACAATGCATTAGTGACTTCTATTGCACATATGAGTTCAGTTCTCCTTTTCTTTTTACCATCTGTTTACTGCATTTTCTGTCCATTTACATGTGCCAAATGGTTCTATGTTGCATATCATATAGAGTCCCCATTCATGTATCTTTGTTCCCTTGATTTTAGTATCAGTTGAGATACCATAGCATCAATCCTTGCTATTAACTTAGACACCAACTGTTAGGTAACCTTGTTCACTGCCATGGCTATCATATTTAATGTCTGACCTCAAGTCATGCACAGATACTTAGATATATGTCATATATTTGTTAATCTGTCTTTTTGAAATCCAATTTTGAACCAAACCATAAGACCCTCTCTTTCCCACTCAAACCAGATACACCCCTTATACCTTGTCTTCGATTTCAACCTTGTACTGAGCAGATTTTGAGCATTTACGTTCAGGTCCTGAACATCAGAGGTTCAGGGTGAACACCCAGATGCTTGATGTCACTCCCCGATCCCGATATACATATTTTTATTTTTTGATTCATGTATACAGTATTTGTACATGTGCACCTTTAATTTATTATTTTATTAATTCTTGCATGTAGCCTTTAAGCATGTCATTAGTGGAATGGTTAGAGCATGATTAGGACTAGGGTTTTAATGAGCCAACCCCACCCCTACAAATAATTTCTTCCACACTCTCTTTCCTCATTCACTCTCTCATTCATTTCCCTCAACCACCAACCCACTTCGGCAAGTACATCTTGCACAAATGAGAGACCACTTGCATTTTTATTTCTTATTATTTCTTTGATATTATTAGTCTAGATTGTTCATCTCTTTATTTTCTACAAGTTTAGTTCTTGGTGTTTTCTATTTTAACGGCTACTTTTGTATAGATCTAAGCTTTAAAAATTAGGGTTTAATGGGTTTCCATGGTTTTGATCTATCAAACTTGGTTGTTTTCTAAAACTAACTATTCTATGTTGTAAAGAATTTGATTTCATGCAGTTTTGGCTTTTATTTTGCTTGATTTCGAGTTCGGATGAGGAACTTATGTCCATGGCAAGTTTTTGGAACTTTTATGGCTGAACTTGCTGTTTGAGGATGACGACCCTCATGCGCTGGGATTGTCCATGCACCGAAATTTTCATGCGCCTGGGAGGCCATGCGCCGTAAAGTCCCGGCAACGCATCCTATTGACTCAGAGCATGTCTTGCGTGTAGGTTTCCTATGCGCATGAACTGAAGACGCAATGTGAGTTTTATTCATGCCTTAGAATTCTCATGCGCTGAAAATTTTCATGTGCTGGAATTTTTATGCGCTGAAAATTTTTATGCGCTGGAATTTTCATGTGCTGGAATTTTCATGCGCTGGGATTCTCGTGCGCTAGAATTTTCATGCTCTGGAGTTCTCATGTGCTAGAATTCTCATGCGCTGAAATTTTCATGCGCTCGGATTCTCGTGCGGTGGAATTCTCGTGCGCTAGAAATTTCATGCCCTGGGATTCTCGTGCGCTGGAATTCTATTGCGTTGGAATTTTCATGCACTAAAATTCTTCGAATTTACTGTTTTTGTCTGTTTGAGCTATTTTGTAGCTATAATCTGATAAAACTCAAAACATAAAAGTTGTAGATCCTTGTCTTGCCTTAAGAATCTTCATGTCTTGCTTTAACTAGAGTTTATATGCAATTGATAGTTTCAATCCCCGATGGATGTTCTTGATATTTCTTGCATATTTTTCTGTACTTGATCTTCATTTTCGACCTGACTACCTATGCATGTGCTGGTAAATCCTGTGTGTACTGAGATACATTCTATGTGAGCACTGAAGTGCAACCTCATGTGCTAAGTGTTCCTACGCGATATATGTCAGTACATCCAAAGCCTCCAGCACTTACATAATGAATGGTCGGTAGTAATGACGTGGTATGTGTTGCTTGTTGCATTACACTAAGAGGGGATTCTTACGTATGACTCCATGAGCCAGTACGAATCCTTACTTGGGGTACTCGTACAATGTACGACATCTAGGTGAATTAGCATGTGACCACGACATGTGAAATTCTAAGATTAACCTAGGGTTTAACTAGGTAACTGGATTTGGTAGATGCATTGGAAGGGAAGAATCTCGAGATCATGCCATACTAGCCGCCCCAGTTCCCGTCCTGACGTGTCGCGTTGGCTGCCACGGATATGGTTTCATCCGCCTATGGTAGATGACTATATCCGACTCTTATGTACTATGTGTTATATATTTTAACACGGTAGCCTTACGAGGGACCGGTACATAATCAATGGGCTACATATTTGTATATATAATGGATTGGCTAGCCCTGTTGGAACGACACGATCTGGGGATTCCTATAATTAACATTGTGGGGTTAACGTCGCCAATATAGAAAGCCGTAGGAATGATTTGGCCGCTTGTAAAATGAATTACTGTGACTTGCGCCTTACGCCTTGCGCTGGTAGCCGAGGGACATGGACTGTCATGGTGCGTGGTCCAACCCATGTCCTTACTTGGTTGTTGGGTTGGGCTATCGTGCTGCGATATGCTGTGGACCAAGTTTACGATCGAAAGATTTTATTATTACTAGTATTATTATTTTATGCTTGGGTTTTATTCACTCTTTTGTGCTCCCCTGTGGTACTTGCTATTCAGGGCTGACCCCGTTGGTTTTGTTTGGCCAGATCACGTAGCAGAGCCTGAGGATCCGACCTTCTTCCCTTATGTCAATGGTGCATACTGGAAGCATGGCTGGCGAGGGACTTGAGTGGGTTTCTTCTCCACCACTCTAGTATTCATCACTTATGTTCTGGCGTTTAGCCACCGGCACCTGTTTAGCCGGTTAATCTGGATATTTTTTCTTTTGCATAATTGTAATTAAATCAGACTGCAGCTGAATGCAATTATGTATCTATGACTCTCTTGGCTAGCTAACGTATAAAGCTAGTTCTCCATGATCATTTTGATGAAGCGTCGGGGATGCCTTACTGCTTTATCTTATATGCTCATTAATTGCTATTTTTTGTTTTGAATGAATGAGATATAGATGCTCTGTAAGCCATAGGAGACTTGATTGCAGCATGCACCCCCTTGTCTCTAGATAGCCACGATCGCTGTATGACGTTTGCATTCCTCATATGGAGTAGCTGGCCCAGTCCGTTTTCGTATTCCGTTACTGGGGCGTGACAAGGTTTTATTGGTGGCCCATGTAGGTCTGATTTTCAGACTTGTGGGGTATTACTATTATAGGAGTCTCAATCAAAACTTGTTTCTTTGATCTCTTGTCCGGTCTTTTCTTTCTCACCTTAGTTGATAACTTGAATTGCTTCCTCGAATCTTCTTCATCTAGTCATTTAATATCTTATATCTTTTCATATAGGGGTGCTTCTTTCTCAGTAGCTAGCGAGGACATCATGGAGGAACATCCAGTAGAGCATGGCTCGACGGGGCAGCAGCAGGAAAGAATACCTTCTCCTGACCAGATCCGAGTGGAAGTGATATCAGAGCCAGTGGAACCATAGGTTATAGAAAATCCTACACCACCGGCAGTACCGGCAGCCGCGACAGTACTGCCCAATGCTGTAATGCTCGTAGAGGTCATCCGGGGATTCCTGGCCACTCAGCAGCGTCAGATGGCAGCCCATCAGCAACAGCAGACCCAGTAGCAAGAACAGAATGTGCTACTGAATCAGGGATTACAATTAGCCCTTGAAAGGAGTGTCAGGAATGATTCGGGAGCATCGGAGAGATTTTTTTGACTTAACCCGAGATACTTTAACGGCACGGAGGATGCCATCACCGTGGATGCTTGGATTCAAGATATTGAGGCCATATTGACAGCAGCAAAGGTTCCAGCAGAAGCGAAGGTTGACCAAGTCAGACTGTTACTTCAGGATCTCGCTCGCGACTGGTGGGCATCGGAAGAGGTTGGAATAGGGCGTCTTGTTCCTTGGGATAGCTTCAGAACCAGATTCAAGGCTAAGTACTTCGGCATGGTAGCGTGGTATGAGCTACAACAGAGGTTTATCAGTCTCAAGCAGGTTGGTACGACGGTGGATGGATATGCAACGGAGTACTGCAGACTGAGTCAGTTTGCACCGATGATGGTGGCTACAGAGCCAGAGAAGGCTTTGAGATTCCAGCAGGGACTTCATTTGGAGATTCTCCAGCTAGTAGAAGGGCACGACTATCAGACTTTTGATGCTATTTTTACGGCAGCACGGAGGCATGAGCTTACCCAACAAAGGTTGGCAACTAGGACTGGAGGCAAGAAGAGGTCTCATTCCCAGAGTATAGGCGGAGGATCAGTACAACGAACATTAGCTCCAGCACTCAGCATCCATATTCATGAGTCAGAGTACCGCAGAGGACGGTGATATCAGAGATAACAGCACCAGTTCGGCATCAACAGCCGAGGAACTAGCAGCAGCGCCAGTGGGTGCCCATTGGATGTACTTACTGTGGTAAGGGAAGACACACTAGGGATATGTGATGTTCAGCTAATGGGTTGTACATAAGGTGTGGCAGTCTAGACCACAGGATTGCTAATTATCCTATGATGCAGAGGCCATGAGGGCCAGTTCAGCAGTTTTCAGCATTGTCAGCTCTGGGGGAAGTACCGAATAGAGGACCAGCATTGGCCTTAAGGCCGCTAGCCCAGCGTCTGTCGACGCAGGCTCAGATGTTTCGCCAGGCATAGAACCAGAAAGGCCAGCAGAGGCCACAGCAATAACATAGTTAAGGAAGGCAGCAGCAGAGAGCTCAGCAAGGCCAGGGCTAAGCATTCACCTTATCACTGGAGGATGCACTAGCTTCAGGCGACGTGGTTGCAGGTATTATTTCTGTTACCTCTTTTCCTGCAGTAGTATTGTCTGATTCGGGGTCTACCCACTCTTTTATATCTGTACGATTTACGATACATATTATATTGGAGTTTGAGGCATTGCCAGAGAGGATGAATATACTCACTGGTAATGGGCTCGTAGGAGTTAGCAGAGTGTGCTTAGCGTGTCCAGTCGTAATGTGTGGGCGATTATTGCCTGCATCTTTGATTGAGTTCCCTATGGGCAAATTTGACGTTGTCCTAGGCATGGGCTGGTTGATAGACAGTCATGCAATGATAGATTATCGAGGAGGTAGGGTAGTATTTAATTTCCTAGCATTGAAGAGTTCGCCTTTATTCGATCATTGGAGGATCGGCCTAAGGGCATAATTGTAGCAGCACTGGCAGAGCATGAGCAGATTCCAAGAGTGGTCAGAGAATTTTTTGATGTATTTCCAGATGAGCTTCCAAGTTTACCACCGGTGAGGGATGTAGAATTTTGTATTTAGTTGAATCCAGGAACGGAGCCTAAAGCCGACGGAGTTTACAGGATGTTGCAGTCAGAGTTGGACAAGTTGTACCAGCATAAAGAAGAACTAAAGGCGAAGCAGTTTATCAGAGATAGTGAATCGCCATGGGCATCACCAGTGATTTTAGTACCCAAGAAGGATGGATCGACGTGATTGTGCATTAATTACCGGCAGTTGAATGCAGTAACGGTGAAGAACAAGTATCCGTTACCAAGGATTGATGACTTGTTTGATCAGTTGAGGAAAGCGTGCATCTTCTCCAAGATTGATCTTCAATTCGAATATTATCAAGTGAGGGTCTGGAAGCAGGATATACCCATGACAACATTTAGATCACGGTATAGGCATTATGAGTTTCTGGTGATGCCATTTGGACTGACTAATACCCCAGCAGTGTCCATCGATTTGATGAATCGCATCTTTATGCCATATTTGGATAATTTTGTAATAGTGTTCATAGACGACATCCTCATCTATTCCAGCAATGAAGAAGAGCATGAGAAACATCTTCGGACAGTTTTGCAGACCTTGTGTGAGCATCAACTTTATGCGAAGCTTGGTAAATACGAGTTTTGGTTGGATCATTTTTCGTTCGAGGGATACATTATTTCTGGAGCAGGAGTGTCAGTAGATCCAAAGAAGGTTGAGGCAGTAGAAAATTGGCCAGTTTCGAAGACAGTAGCAGATGTGTGTAGTTTCCTATGATTGGCAGGTTACTACAGAAGGTTCGTGGAAAACTTTGCCAGGATTTCGGCACCCTTGACGCGTTTGACGCGCAAGGAGATAGAGTTTATTTGGTCAGCAGAGTGTTAGACATTATTTGAAGAGTTGTAGAAGCGATTAATCTCAGCCCCGATCTTGACGCTTCCAGTAGGATCAGAAGGGTTTATAGTATATTGTGACGCATCTGGAAAGGGACTTGGGTGTGTATTGATACAGCATAGTAAGGTGATATCATATGCGTCTCGACAGCTTCGGGACCATGAGAAGAACTATCTGACTCACGACCTAGAATTAGCAGCAGTGGTGTTTTTGCTTAAGTTATGGAGGCACTATTTATATGGGAATCGAGTGGAGATCTACACTGATCATAAGAGCTTAAAATATATATTCACCCAGAGGGACCTGAACATGAGACAGAGAAGATGGTTAGAGTTACTGAAGGACTTCGATGTGAATCTTTAGTATCATTCAAGCAAGGCGAATGTGGTAGCAGATGCCTTGAGCAGGAGAGGTGTTGCATTCATTTTAACCTCACAGAGGCATATTTTGGGAGATCTTTAGGAAATGGAAATTGAAGTGATCTTACCGTAAGATACGGGAATTATAGCCAGTTTGACGATTCAGTCTACTTTAGTGGAGAGGATCAGAGCAGCCCAGGCAGAGGATCCGCAGATCCAGAAGCTTCGGTCAGAGTGTGAGTTAGGTCTCAGGAAGGATTTAGTGATCAATAAAGAAGGTACGCTTAGGTTCGGAAACCGTCTGTGTACCAAGTGGAGACCTTCGACAGGAAGTTATGTCAGAGGCTCATAGTTCTCCTTACTCCATTCATCCCGGAGGAACAAAGATGTACCAGGATATAAAGCAGTGGAATGGCATAAAGAGGAAGATAAAGAGGTTTGTGTCCAGATGTTTGGTATGTCAGCAAGTGAAGGCAGAGCAGCAGAGGCCAGCAGGATTATAACAACAGCTTCCTATTCTGGAGTGGAAGTAGGAGCATATTACGATAGACTTTGTGACTGGTTTACCTAGAACCCCGGCTAGTCGAAATGCCATTTGGATGACAGTGGATCAGCTCACAAAGGTGGCTCATTTTTTTCTTTCAGAGTGGGATAGTCCACTGAGCAATTAGTAGAAATGTATATGAAGCAGATAGTAAGGCAGCATGGTGTTCCAGTCAGCATAATATCAGATCGAGATACATGGTTCACCTCTCATTTTTGGCAGAGTTTGTATCAAAGTTTGGGTACCAAGTTGAGGTTTAGTACAACCTATCATCTGCAGAAGGACGGACAGTCAGAGAGAACCATTCAGACATTGGAAGACATGTTGCGAGCTTGTACCTTGGACTTAGACAAAACTTGGGAAGATCATCTTCATTTAGTAGAGTTCTCTTATAATAACAGTTATCAGACAAGTTTCCAGATGGCACCATTCAAAGAATTATATGGAAGAAAATATAGGTCCCTTTTGGCATAGGATGATGTGGAAGAACAAAAATTATTGGGACCAGAGATGATCACACAAATAGTGGGACAGTCAAGTTGATCAGAGAGCGACTTCGGCTTGTGCATGACAGACACCGACACTGGGCAGATCAACATCGTAGGCCTCTAGAGTTTGGTCTTAGTGACCAACTGTTTCTGCGAATTTTGCCTACTCGGGGTATTATCATATTTGGAACCCGAGGAAAGCTTAGTCCGAGATACGTTGGTCCATTTGATATTCTCGCTCGTGTAGGCGATGTTGCTTATCGCTTTGCCCTTCCGCCTTCACTACATGATGTATATGATGTGTTTCATGTATCTTAGTTACGTTGGTACGTCCCAAATCCGAGTCATATCCTCGATCATTCTGAGCTGGTCGTCGGTACCAACCTGACTTACGAGGAGCAACCCGTATCTATTTTGGATCGACGAGAAAAGGTGCTAAAGAATTGGACGATTAGTCTTGTCCTTGTCTCTTGGGGCCATCACTCACCAGGAGAGTCAACATGGGAGCAAGAGGACGAGATTAGATCTCGATATCCATACTTGTTCGACTCGGAAGGTATATTTATTCTTATGCCTTCGAAACATGTTTCCATGCTTGAATTGCACCCGCTAGGGTGGATGATTGTTCTCAAATGCCTGCTAGAATTGACGGAACTGCATGTGTAGTTAGTCTTGTAATTAGTATCTTACTTTCCTTAATTTCTCTATCTTATCTTGGCAAAAATTCTGAGGATAAATTTTTCTAAGGAGGGTAGATATGTTACTCCCCGATCCCGATATACGTATTTTCATTTTTTTGATTCCTGTATACAGTATTTGTACATGTGCACCTTTAATTTATTATTTTATTAATTATTGCATGTAGCCTTTAAGCATGTCATTAGTGGAATTGTTAAAGCATGATTAGGACTAGGGTTTTAATGAACCAACCCCACCCCTATAAATAATCTCTTCCACACTCTCTTTTCTCACTCACTCTCTCATTCATTTCCCTCAACCACCAACCCACTTAGGCAAGTACATCTTGCGCAAATGAGAGACCACTTGTATTTTTTATTTCTTATTATTTCTTTGATATTATTTGTCTAGATTGTTCATCTCTTCATTCTCTACAAGTTTAGTTCTTGGTTTTTTTGATTTTAATGGCTACTTTTGTATAGATCTAAGCTTCCAAAATTAGGGTTTAATGGATTTTCCTGGTTTTGATCTATCAAACTTGGTTGTTTTCTAAAACTAATTGTTCTACGTTGTAGAGAATTTGATTTCATGCAGTTTTGGCTTTTCTTTCGCTTGATTTCGAGTTTAGATGAGGAACTTATGGCCATGGCAAGTTTTTGGAACTTTTATGGCTGAACTTGCTATTTGGGGACGACAACCCCCATGCGTCGGGCTTGTCCATGTGCCAAAATTTTCATGCGCCCGGGAGGCCATGCGCCATGAAGTCCCGGCAACACATCCTGTTGACTCCGTACGTGTCATGTGCATAGGTTCCCTATGCGCATGAACTGAACGCAACGTGAGTTTTATTCATGCGCTGTAATTCTCATGCGCTATAATTCTCGTGTGCTGGAAATTTTTATGCACTAGAAATTTTATGTGCTGGAATTCTCATGCGCTGGAATTTTCATGCCCTGGGATTCTCGTGCGCTGGAATTTTCATGCGCTGGAATTCTCACGCGCTAAAATTTTCATATGCTGAGATTCTCGTGCCCTAGAATTCTTGTGCGCTGGAAATGTAACGCCCCAGTCCCAAAATACGTAGGACTAGGCACGGAGACATGCCAGTTGTATTCATATGAAGTACATGGGCCTCGTATAGATACATAAGCTGTAAAATACAGTAATCCAAGACATACTAAATCTCATCCACAATGAAAAAAAATAATAATATAAAAATCAACTTGAATATTTATGATACAATCGTTGGGCGGAGACAAAGTCTACTACCAACTATCTCAATGAAAGAAATATACAAGAATAGATCCATAAAATGGCAAGACGAACCAAGCACAATCGTTTTCGAAGGAATGGAGAAGAACACGGCCTTGGCTAGAACACCTGTAGTGAATCATGAACACACACCTGGGAAAAACCCGGTCCTCAGACGGACGTAGCATGATACAGGAAAAACAAGCTAATATGAACTGTCAGAATAGTAAAATAATATATAAACTAGACATAAATATGCAGAGGAGATTCTAACCGCCTAATGTACAATTTAGAGGACAACTTTCATGCGCACGGGTGGGATTTTAGGCTATGTGTACGTAAATGGCATCCAGTGATCCGTATCCGTCCGTAACGTCCAAAACGTCAGAGGGCATTTGCAAATAAACCTCCACTGTTCCATCCGGAGACTGTGGTTTACCTGTTTGGATTCCCATACGCACTAGCGACTGTCCTCCCCCAATATTTCCTACACTGTTCAAGTCATGTCCATGGCTCGTCCAGTTTTGTAACTGCTTAAGTCTCTAAAACCGTAGTCATAGCAGTTACGATCATCTATCCGTCACACGACTTTAGAGAGGGCCAGTCCATAAGTCGTGTCCCTAGCAAAATGTCTCAAACCGTGTAGTGTGAGTGTCATGGCCAAAGGAGATATAAGAATATCCCCCAACAAGAAGGTAGTCCGCTAAAACTAAGTTAACATGCATATAGTATAGTAAAACGACTAATAGAGTCGCTTGCACCCAAGTGTGGCTTGGACGTACAATTTGTAACAAAGGAAACTAACAATATAAAACAAAGTAAATAATACGGAAAATAAATAATGTGACAGTAAATTAGCAAGGTATACTTGCCTGGTGATCGGAAGGTGTTTTGACGACGTCTAGTAGATGAAATCGGCAAGTGAGAATAAGCTACAAGAGTGGAACCTCCACAAACGTTCCCAGACGCTGAAACAAACATCAAAAATGTTCTCGGTGAAGAAGATATACCTAGGAAACGCCTGTCCAAAAGTCCAATTCTGGAACAGGGGCAAAATCGTAATTTCGGGTCAAAACAATATCCGCCGTTGGACCCGCTTTGCACCGAAACGAGTGCCTAAGTCTATGGTCTCTAAGGTCATCAAACTACGTGTCTACTGATTCAGTTTTAGAAGAGGAACTCAAGATATATCCAGTTTTGGATTCCGATGAGTCGTGCACAAAATCGCCCGTTTGAGTGGGTCGTAGGCCCGCCAATTTTGGCGTTCCGATCAACCATCTCAGAATTGGACCAAACTTGGCATGCAGGACCAGAAAAATATTTCGAGTCCAATGGCATAAGTTTCGTCACGGCTTGACGAGTGTGCACAAAGTAAATGGGAAATTTCGAAAATGGCCGATACGGCGTTCTTCGACGGATACGGGTTAAATTCGTCGCGCAAACGCGACCAATTCGAATTCCGTCAAAGCCCACACGTCCTCAAAGTCGATACGCACCTTTTGGTACCTTCAGTTTGTGACGAGGTTGTCCAATTTGTTGGGACGGACCCCGTATCGGTGAAATTTTCGTAATTAAATCCTTATTTGAAAACTGTTTTGGGGAATATTTGAAAACGGATAACTTCACATATACTTAATCAAAACAGTTACTATAAAAGGGTTTTCGAGCGTTACAGGTTGTCTATAGGATTTCTCAATTGGTTTTACTAAAAGGTTAACGGACTGATGGGAATCAATCGCCAAAGTGGGGTGGTTGGCTGTGTTACAAACTGTTTATAAGACAGATTTTTTTGAATCTTTGGGTCAGGATCGATGTGGATTACTACACGATTTAGCCTAAAGTAATTGTTGGGATTGCTAGGTGGTTATGTAGACTTTCTAAAGAAATTTATAGATCAGAAATTGATCAACCAAAGATGAAGAATTTGGTTTGGGAAGATGCTTACCTCAACGTTCGACTCGGAGAAGGGAACCCGGTTCCTACGGGGTTCTACGGCGACTGCGCGGTTGTCGGCGGCGCTCCGACGGTCGATAGCTGTCTGGAGTCGTTCTCACAGGTCAGGATTCGCTCTGGGTCGAAGCACGAAGAGCACGGATAGATTTTCTTAGGGTTTTGGGAGAGTTCCTATCGAATGGGTTCCTATTTTTATGCTCGGGTTTAAATTTCGAATTTAATTCGAATTCAAGTAGGATTTAGTTAGATTGGAAGAGAATTTAATCTACTCTGGGTTACAAAAGATTTGCGGAAATCTGATGAGAAAAAAAAATTCAATTTGAATCCGTCCATCCGTTCCCTGTGCGCGCGAGTTCGGGTTGCGGGGGGGGGGGGGGGTGGGAAGAAGGTACAGTAGCAAACATGTTTATATATATATATTTTTTCCTTTTGCAAGCTAAAGGGACATTGGCTTTGGCCTAAAGTGTTGTGCCTATGGAGCTGTGGTCGGTCCTTGGGCCGACCACCACTGCTCCTTTTTTTTTCCCATTATTATATATATATATATTTTTATTATATATATATATATATATATATATATATATATATATATATATATATATATATATATATATATATATTTATATAAAATATAAATGTATATATATAATATATATATATATATATATATATATATATATATATATATATATATATATATATATATTATATATATACATTTATATTTTATATATATATATATATATATATATATATATATATATATATATATATATATATACATATATATATATATATATATATATATATATACATATATATATATATATATATATATATATATATATATATATTTAGTTATATATATATATATATATATATATATATATATATATATATATATATATATATATATATATATATTTTTATATATATATATATATATATATATATATATATATATATATATATATATATATATATAAACTAATAAATGCCCAAAGTAGCTTATAATATGTCAAAAAAATAATTTTTTTAAAATATATAAAAATATCTACATTTACTAACTATATTTGATATATGCTTATATGCACATATATACATATCTAAAATATGAGTCAGCATATAAAATTATTCCTATTAAAACATTAATACACTTCTATATTAATACTAATCATAATCATTCTAGTATAAAATATTAAAATAATTTAAAAAAAGATTATAGGCATATATTATATACCAAGGAAAATTTTATTTATTATATAAAAATATTCTTTATATTTAATCAATAAAAATATTTGACAAGATAATCTCTAACCCTCATAATATAAACATAAATGAATATCTCGCAAATATTTGTAGGATAGAAATTTTCATGTAAAAATCTATCATTAATATTATTCAAAAATAAAACAATAAACAAATAAATTTACATTAAAAAAATAGTAAAATTCTATTTAAGCCAAAATAATAATATAAATTTCACAAAATTTGGGGGTTTTATATCCTACCCAACTTATAAGAATTTTGTCCTCGAAATAAAAAAATAAGTAGGGGGTTGAAAAGGTCACATGGGTATATCGACGAGGAACAATCAAATCACAACGTTCAACACAAATATGCATTTGAAAATCATGATTTAGATAAATACGAAAATAATCATGGATATGGCTAATTAATGCAAGAATGAAAATGATCAAGGGTTTTAAGTAGATCAAGATAAAACACGAGTTTAAAGAATAGAAAAGAATCGAGTAGATTAAGGGGAAAAATAATTTAGAGACTTAAGAGATGGTTCCTTGAGAAGAGTTGTATATTGGTCGTCCTGGTTGAGGGCATGATTAAGGAAACGATTTGAATCATCCTCAAGTATCAAGAATGATTAGAAGGTCGCGATAGTAGATATGGAATCTACGAGTAGTTCAAAGCGAGGATATAGTCACCTTGGTTGGTCCATGGCTAACTACTTTGGCAATAGATGGTGGGACAACTAAAGGTGATACTTTGGGTCTAACTGTCAAGTACGAGTCTTCGTCTAAATAGGTGAAAGACGAAAACCAAATATGAGTCCAAAGAAGTTGTTTTCGAATACCAATATGTGGTTCAAAGGCGAGTGAGTAATTCAAAAGGAATGGCCAAGACTGTCGTGGATGGGACTCTAGAGGACAAGTTTAGCTATGTCCCCATCCACGTAGAACGATAAATAAAAGCGAACTAAAGTGCACTCGGTTGATCTGACCATCATGTACCGGTTCTGACTAGACAATATGTTAGTGAGCGCGCGCTCAATAGCATGTGTCTTGAGCAAGTTTGATAACGGTTAAACTTGCAAAACTAGGCTATAGTAGTAACATTTAGTCAAGATGGTAAAATATAGGCACGTGAGATTATTATTGAAAGAGATTAGAATTAGTTCGAACTCCTTAAGAGTCTAAGTCTTGTTTGGTGCCTATACAGTCGACCTATTGTCTCATTGTCTAAGGTTTTGGTCGACCAATAAGGTATGGTCCTTAAAAATTTTATAGTCTAGGTAATCCACTTAGTATCATAAGGATGAAGGCAGTGCTAGGTCATGAGACATTCTACCCAACTTACAAGAGTTAAACTAATGGTGTGTGGGAGCAACGAAAACATGTCTATCTAGTAGGGGTCACCTTTCTAACCTCTAGCAAGCACGATGGGAGGATAAGAATCAAACAAGATGCAATCGATGTGTCAAGCGGTAGTTCGAAAATAGAATCGAGAAGGGAGGTCAAGTATGTGGATGAGATCCTAGACTCTAATCCTATACGCAGGCTTGCTTGGTACGATAAAGTAACCAAACAATTTATCTTGACCTCTATGAGCCACCACAAAAACATGTAAAGCCCCAGTCCCAAAATACGTAGGACTAGGCACGTAGACATGCCAGCTGTATTTATACAAAGTACATGGGCCTCGTATGGATACATAAGCTATAAAATGCAGTAATCCAAGACAAACTAAATCTTATCCACAATGAAAAGAATAATAATATAAAAATTAACTTGAATATTTATATACAATCGTTGGGCGGAGACAAAGTCTACTACCAACTATCTCAATGAAAGAAATGTACAAGAATAGATCCATAAAATGGCAAGACGAACCAAGCGCAATCGTCTTCGAAGGAATGGAGAAGACCACGACCTTGGCTAGAACACCTGCAGTGAATCATGAACACACACCTGGGGAAAAAAACCAGGTCCTCAGACGGACGTAGCAAGATACAGGAAGAACAAGCTAATATGAACTGTCAGAATAATAAAATAATATATAAATTAGACATAAATATGCAAAGGAGATTCTAACCGCCTAATATATAATTAAGAGAACAACTTTCATGTGCAAGGGTGGGATTTTAGGCTATGCATACGTAACTGGCATCCAGTGATCCGTATCCGTCCGTAATGTCCAAAGCGTCAGAGGGCATCTGCAAATAAATCGCCACAGTTCCATCCGGAGACTGTGGTTTACCTGTTTGGATTCCCATACGCACTAGCGACTGTCCTCCCCCAATATTTTCCATACTGTTCAAGTCATGTCCATGGCTCGTCCAGTTTTGTAACTGCTTGAGTCTCTAAAACCCTAGTCATAACAGTTACGATAATCTATCCGTCACACGACTTTAGAGAGGGCCAGTCCATAAGTTGTGCCCCTAGCAAAATGTCTCAAATCGTGTAGTATGAGTGTTATGGCCAAAGGAGATATAAGAATATCCCCCAACAAGAAGGTAGTCCGCTAAATCTAAGTTAACATACGTATAGTAAAGTAAAACGACTAATAGAGTCGCTTGTACCCAAGTGTGGCTTGGACGCGTAATTTATAACAAAGGAAACTAAAAATATTAAACAAAGTAAATAATACAGAAAATAAATAATGTGACAGTAAATTAGCAAGGTACACTTGCCTGGTGATTGGAAGGTGTTTTGACGACGTCCAGTAGATGAAATCGGCAAGTGAGAATAATCTACAAGAGTGGAACCTCCACAAACGTTCTCGGACGCAAAAACAAACATCAAAAATGTTCTCGGTGAAGAAGATATACCTAGGAAATGCCTGTCCAAAAGTCCAATTCTGGAACAGGGGCAAAATCATAATTTTGGGTCAAAATGATGTCCACCGTTGGACCCAATTTGCACCGAAATACGTGCCAAAGTCTATGGTCTCTAAGGTCATCAAACCACATGTCTACGAATTCAGTTGAGAAGAGGAACTCAACGGTATGTCCAGTTTTGGATTCCGATGAGCCGTGCACAAAATCGCCCGTTTGAGTGGGTCGCGGGCCAGCCAATTTTGGTGTTCTGATCAACCTTCTCAGAATCAGACCAAACTTGGCATGCAGGAGCAGAAAAATAGTTCGAGTCCAATGGCATAAGTTTCATCATGGTTTGACGAGTGTGCACAAAGTAATTTAAAAATTTTGAAAATGGCCGAGACGGCGTTCTTCGACGGATACGGGTCCAATTTGTCGCGCACACGCAACCAATTCGAATTCCGTCAAAGCCCACACGTCCACAAAGTTGATATGCACCTTTTTGTACCTTTGATTTGTGACAGGGTTGTCCGGTTTGTCGGAACGGACCCTGTATCGGTGAAATTTTCTTAAATCAATCCTTATTTGAAAACTGTTTTTGGGAATATTTGAAAACGGATAACTTCACATATACTTAGTCAACAGTTACTATAAAAAGGGTTTTCGAGTGTTACAGGTTGTCTATAGGATTACTCAATTGGTTTTACTAAAAGGTTAATGGACTGATGGGAATCAATCGCCAAAGTGGGGTGGTTGGTTGTGTTACAAACTGTTTATAAGACAGATTTTTTTTGAATCTTTGGGTCAGGATCGATATGGATTACTACACGATTTAGCCTAAAGTAATTATTGGGATTGCTAGGTGGTTATGTAGACTTTCTAAAAAATTTATAGAACAGAAATTGATTAACCAGAGATGAAGAATTTGGTTTGGGAAGATGCTTACCTCAAAGTTCGACTCGGAGAAGGGAACCCGGTTCCTACGGGGTTCTACGGCAACTGCGCGGTTGTCGGCGGCGCTCCGGCGGTCGATAGCTGTCTGGAGTTATTCGTACAGGTCAGGATTCGTTCTGGGTCGAAGCACGAAGAGCACGGATAGATTTCCTTAGGGTTTTGGGATAGTTCCCTTCGAATGGGTTCCTATTTTTGTACTCGGGTTTAAATTCTGAATTTGATTCAAATTCAAGTAGGATTTAGTTAGATTGGAAGAGAATTTAATCTACTCTGGGTTACAAAAGATTTAGGGAAATCTGATGAGAAAAAAAAAGATTCAATTTGAATCCGTCTATCTGTTCCTATGCGCGTGAGTTCGGGTTACGGGGGGAGGGGGGAGGGGGGGGGGGGAAGAAGGTACTGTAGAAAGCTTGTTTATATATATATATATTTTTTTTTCTTTGCAAGCTAAAGGGACATTGGCTTTGGCCTAAAGTGTTGTCCCTATGGAGCTGTGGTCGGTCCTTGGGCCGACCACCACTGCTCCTTTTTTTTTCTTTTCTAATATTATATATATGATATATATATATATATATATACATATATATATATATATATATATATATATATATATATATATATATATATATATATATATCATATATAAAAATATATCATATATATATATATAAAAATATATATATATATATATATAAAAAAAAATATATCATATATAAAAATATATATATATATATATATATATATATATATATATATATAAATATATATATATATATATATATATATATATATATATATATATATATATATATAAAAATATATATATATATATATATATATATATATATATATATATATATATATATATATATATATATAAACTAATAAATGCCTAAAGTAGCTTATAATATGTCAAAAAAATATTTTTTTTAAAATTTATAAAAATATCTATATTTACTAACTATATTTGATATATGCTTATATGCACATATATACATATCTGAAATATGAGTCAGCATATAAAATTATTCCTAATAAAACATTAATACACTTCTATATTAATATTAATCATAATCATTCTAGTATAAAATATTAAAATAATTTAAAAAAAGATTATAGGCATATATTATATACCAAGGAAAATTTTATTTATTATATAGAAATATTCTTTATATTTAATCAATAAAAATATTTGACAAGATAATCTCTAACCCTCATAATATATACATAAATGAATGTCTCGCAAATATTTGTAGGATGGAAATTTTCATGTAAAAATCTATCATTAATATTATTCAAAAATAAAACAATAAATAAATAAATTTATATTAAAAAAATAGTAAAATTCTATTTAAGCCAAAATAATAATAAAAATTTCACAAAATTTGGGGGTTTTACAGGAAATTTCATGCGCTGGTATTCTCGTGCGCTGGAATTCTCGTGCGCTAGAATTTTCATGCGCTGAAATTCTCTGGATTAACTATTTTTTCTTGTTTGAGCTGTTTTGTTGCTATAATCTTATAAGACTCAAAAAATGAAAGTTGTAGATTCTTGTCTTGGCTTCAAAAATCTTCCTGTCTTTCTCTAACTGGAGTTTATATGCGATTGATAGTTTCAATCCCCTATGGATGTTCTTGATCTTTCTTGCATATTTTTCTGTACTTGACTTTTATTCCCGACCTGACTACCTATGCATGTGCTGGTAAATCCTATGCATGTACTGAGATACATTCTATGTGAGCACCGAAGTGCTATCTCATGTGCTAAGTGTTCCTACGCGATATATGTCAGTACATCCAAAGCCTCCAGCACTTACATAATGAATGGTCGGTAGTAATGACGTAGTATGTATTGCTTGTTGTATTATACTAAGAGGGGATTCTTATGTATGACTCCTTGAGCCAGTACAGATCCTTACTTGGGATACTCGTACAATGTACGACATCTAGGGGAATTAGCATGTGACCACAACATATGAAATTTCGAGATCAACCTAGGGTTTAACTAGGTAACTCAATTTGGTAGATGCATTGAGAGAAAAGAATCTCGAGATAGTGCCATACTAGTCGCCCAAGGTCCCGTTTGGACGTGTCGGGTTGGCTGCCATAGATATGGTTTCATCCGCCTATGGTAGATGACTATATTCGACTCTTATGTGCTATGTGTTATATGTTTTAACGCGGTAGCCTTATGGGGGACCGATGCATAATCAATAGGCTACGTGATTGTATATATAATGGATTGGCTAGCCCTGCTGGAACACACGATCTGAGCATTCCTATAATTAGCATTGTGGGGATAACTTGCCAATATAGAAAGCTGTAGGAATGATTTGCCCACTTGAAAAATGACTTGCGTGTGCCTTGCTCCTTCCATTAGTAGCCGAGGGACATGGACTGTCATGGCACGTGGTCCAACCCATGTCCTTATTTGGTTATTGGGTTGGGCTATCTTGCTGCGACAGGCTGTGGACCGAGGCTACGACCGAAAGCTTTTATTATTACTAGTATTATTATTTTTATGCTTGGGTTTTATCTCACTCTTTTGTGCTCCCTTGTGGTACTTGTTATTCGTGGCTGACCGCGCTGTTTTTGTTTGGCCAGATCACGTAGCAGAGCCTGAGGATCCGACCTTCCTTCCTGACGTCAATGGTACATACTAGGAGCATGGCTGGCAGGGGACTTGAGTAGGTTTTTTCTCTACCACTTTAATATGCATCACTTATGTTCTGGCGTTTAGCCACCGACACCTGTTTAGCCAGTTAATCTGGATATTTTATTTTTTTGCATAATTGTAATTAAATCAGACTACAACTGAATACGATTATGTATCTATGACTCTTTGGGCTAGCTAACTTATAAAGCTAGTTCCCCATGATCATTTTGATGAAGCGTCGGGGACGCCTTACTGCTTTATCTTATATGCTCATTAATTATTGTTTTCTTGTTTTGAATGATTGAGACATAGATGCTCTGTAAGACAATATAGGAGACTTGATTGTAGCATGCACCCCTTTGTCTCTTGACAGCTACCTTATATGGAGTAGCTGGCCTAGTTCGTCTCCGTATTTCGATACTCGGGCGTGAAACTTGCCCTTCACTTGGGTTCACTTTTGACATTTGGTCAGTTGGACACATCTTGTGAATGCCTGCATTCCCCATTCTAGAACTGCCCTGCATATTGGTCAGTCCTTACTATGCTCCCTTGGCATTGTCCTACACCTATTTTTTATCTCAGTATCCACATAAGTTTTGTTTGTGTGCAGTCACTTAAATACCTCACAAATTCATTATCCTGCTACCATAGGTATTCAGACCAAGTCCGACTTCATTTCCTTTACTTGGGTTTAGTACCTTAATTCTAAGTGCAGGTCATTGTTTAGTTTTCAAGTTCTTTTGGGTCATCCCATGGGTATAAGTCATCCTAGATAGATACTAAATCCTCTAGTGTATATATAATGATTGTCGGCTTTGTTCAGTCCCTTATCATTAGGTTTCAGACCATTTTGATCTATCCTAATTCTAATGTGAGTGTAAGTATCAGTTGAGATACCTACTATAGTGTATCTGTGAGGTTGTTATGAGGTATCAGAATCTTGGTTGATTATGGGGCTTGATTGGCTTGCTATGTTCAGTAAAGAACATAGGCTTGAATGTATGCGTAGATACATGTGTGGTATGGTTTTAGTGTCTAGTGTGTCTCTGAAATAGAGGAGTGGTTCTAGGTCAAGAACGGGAGTTGGATGGATAGAGTTATGTAGAGGGTTTACCTATAGGAGAGTTTGGGTTTACCTATATAAAGGGACTCACCTGTACATGTGAGATGAGATACGTGTGGATGCAATGTATACATATGATGATTAAGGATATATCTTGACTTTAGGTATAATATATTGAACATATACTATAAGGTATAGGCAATGCTATATATATAAGGATTAAGGTGATTTGATATAAAGTTGGGTCATAGATAAGCTAATCTATGCACTGGAATATAGTTTTGATGCTACATTAGCCTAGCACTAAAATAGCCTACTTAGAACAATTAACAAGTACCCTTAGATATTGACTAATTAGATCATTTTGACCAAGCTTGACAATCGAGACCATGTTAAACAAATGTTGACCAAGTTGCTATAGTTTGACAAGAGTTGACCAATGGATGACTTCTTGACCTAGAAATGACCTAACAATATTTAAATAGCATATTAGATTCACTGCTTACTCTAGAACAATGAATAGCCCTGTATATCTCAAATATATGTTTGTGTGACACTACTTTGGGCATTGATCCTCATTTATTGCTCTGGACGACAGACGAGTACATTCTCTGATAGTTCTTTCATTTATTTAATTATTACTATATTTCAGTTCTAGTATAGTTCTATTTGATTCTCTATCTCAACACGTATTAGTTTTCTATCAAAACAAGTATTAGTATTCTGGATTCACTCACTCGCAATACATATATTTGACCCGTCTAGCCTCTATTACTTGAACCGCTCATAAGAACCATCTACTCAAAACACCTACAAGTATTAAATGTTCAAATCATACATGAATCATCACTACAAGCAAGATAGCCATCGTTATTAGGCCCGGTATGCGACGTGCCATATTCAACAAGAACCACCTTACAAGAAAGATAGCCATCGTCGCTTGATCGAGCGTACGGTGTGCCATATTAATTGTCTGACGAAGAAAGATATCAAATACCGCATGGCCGAGCGTGCGGTCTGTCGTATTACTCGTCTGAACAAGAAAGATAGCCATCGCCGCTTGGCCGAGCGTACGGTGTGCCGTATTACTCGTCTGAACAAGAAAGATAGCCATCGCCGCTTGGTCGAGCGTGCGGTGTGTCGTATTACTCGTCTGAACAAGAAAGATATCCATCATACGCTTGCCAAGTGTACAGTGTGCCGTATTTACTCACTACTCATTTTCATGACAAGAACAGAATCTTAAAACACACCGGACTAGTGTCATGTACTGGAATCACATTGTCTCATGTTTTACAGATTGGACTCGTATCATATTATTCTAGTTAGATGCCTCTATTTACAGTTTTCATTACCATGCTTTCCTGATTCATTGTATTACATTCCATGTACGTTAAACTACTGCTTTACTTCATTACCTGTCTTAAACTTTCATGTTTCATCAATATAACTGTCTATAACTGCTTTATAGTCTTTGTCATTTACTTGGGATTGCTAGATGAGGTGTACTCGTTCTATCCTGACTAGATATACTTTTCAGATGTTTGTCCTAGGGATACGTGTCCTACCTGTTATTGATCTAAGGAGGGATTAGCCACTCTGAGTCCTGACCTTCAGGAGTGACTAGATGACTAGTTATAGGATTTGTTCTATATTTTCATGTTTGAACTTGATTTGTAATAAGTAGAGATATTTGACTTTGTATTTGAGATTGTTTTCAGAGATTATTATTTAGGAGTTTATTTAGTTGTTGTTTAGTCTTATTAGTTATCTAGACTTCTGTGTTATCTTATCGTGCTTAAACTGTGATTGAGTATTATCATATCTTTACTTGTCCTCCATTCAGAGTTGAGATCTATGACAGGTACATTATATATTTGCGTGAGTTGTTAGATAGCGACCTAGAACAGTATTCTACCACCGATTCTTTGGCGTAGACTGGGCTGTTACACACTCATGCCCCTATACCGGGTACGGGGCATGACAAGTGACGTAAATGAGAACCAGTGGGAACCGGCAACGTAAATGAGAATTGATAAACATGGTCTCTTGATGGCTAAAAAATATCAACAAAAATAACCTATGTTGACGTTCATTAACCATTAGCTAGGCCACAGTCAGGAAAAGTATGCACCTATATTGACGGTCAACAAATTGGCTTTAGTTGAAGGCTAAAACCTGTCAACTAAAGTGACTCCGTGTCACCCTCGGTTCTCGTTATACGTATTTTGGTATACGTGTACGTATCTCGGACCCGTATTTCGACTTGTCCTGGCCGGCTAGTCTTGGGTTTTTGTATTAGCATGGGTTACTTGGTATTTCATGGCTCGTGTGGTCTATTCTGGCTGGGGCATGCATCGGGTTCGGTTGGGTTCGGCTGGTTTGGCTTGGTTTGGGTTAGTATGCAAACCCCTACCTACCACCATCCATCATTTATTAGCCCAACAACCCTTCTCTCTCCTCATTCATTTCTAATTGCTACTCTTTTTCTTCTTCTTCATTTCTCCACCAAACACCTAGTAGGCAAGTGCATCTTGCTTCCACTTGAGGACCCATTTTTGATGGTTCTAATGGCTTCTTAGCATGATTCTTAACCACTTTAGAACTTGAAGATTTTTATTTTGGTGTATAGATTTTCGTAGATCTAGGTTTCTAGCATTTTTGGTCTTTATGGTTTTAATCTTCTAAACATGGTTGTTTTCAAAAATGGAGAGTTCCATGTCGGGGGAGTTTCAATTTTACACAAGTTTGGCTTTTGAATGGCTGGATTTCATCAAGTCCTGGCCGAGATGGGGTTTCTTGAGTTCTTGAGACCCATGGCGGCATGTCTCGGCTTTGGGGAGGAGACGAGCCCTTTACGCTCGCATTTTTACGTGCCAGCGTAACATTTTCCTCCTTTACGCACACGTTTTCACATGCCTGCATAGTGTTCCCCTTTTTACGCACACGTATTGCGTGCCAGCGTAATCCGTTCTACGCCGAGCTCATTCGAGCTCTACGCAGGGGCTACTCCCGCTCGCGTAGAGTCTTGCGTGCGTAGAGTCTCGCTCGGGCGCTCACGTGGGGTGCTTGCTCGCGTAGAGTGCTTGCTCGTATGGGGTGCTTGCTCGCGTAGAGTGCTTGCTCACGTAGAGGGGTCCTTCCTTGGTCTTATTCGCGTAAAGCCGTTTTAAGCTCGGGGCCTCTTAGCCTAGCATAGTTTCATTTGCGTAAAGGCTTTGAGCCCCTATGCGTACCCGTTTGCCTCTTATGTTCTTGTCCTTTTGGTCATGAACTTGATAACCACGTATTGATTGATGTGACTAGACTGACAATTGCACATGGCATGGTATGACAAATAACTGACATGATATGGCATGACATGACAAGTAAGTATGGTAGGAACTATTGAATGCTGTTGCGACAACTAGTATGACATGACAAGAATGAATGGCCTGGACACCGTGGATGATTGTGTTTGTACAAATGAACCAGTATTGTCTTGCATCATGTCTAGGGTATGGACCCCTGAGTACCACGGTCAGGTGTACCTACTGAAACTGACTAAGGCTAATAACTAGAATAATCCAGTAGTCATGAAGAGATTTCCCAGCTACAGGCAATTCCGTTATCTGGGCGTCCCATCATGGGATTTGTAGCCTGCCGTCGAGTAGGGCACATTTCCAGCACACTGTCATGTGTTGCACCCTTCAAGCTACTTAAGGGTATATACGTTTCCTGGATGATGTACCCATATGATCTCAACCCTAAATTTTGTCCGAATAACCTGTATGGTCTGTAGGGCTTGTGTCTGTTGGAACAATCTCATTGCATCTTGCTAGTAACTAGGCCTGTGATAACCCTAGCTAGTTAAAGTATCAAGCCGTACTTATTGTTTGGCCGTGATTGATTGGATGGAGTCCAGTCCAGTCTAGTCTTGTCCTGATCCTGTACAAGATTATTACATGACCTAATTGCTTGTGCTTTACTTTATCGATAAATGGTGGGAAACCAAGTTCCGTTCAGACGAAGGGTTACAACCCCGGTCCTTGTTTGCTTTAAGGGTTGTAACTTGGTTATCTGAATAGTCCCATGGTTATCTTATCGTATATCATCATGATTTTCTATATTTCCAGTATTTTATTATATACTTATGTTTTATGCTAATTGCTGGTTTTAGTTCTTAAGTGAAGCCTCCTTTGTGGCACTTGCTCTTTCTGGGATCTGACCCAGCTAGTTTTGCATGACCAGATACCAGAGCAGCTCCAGAGGATCTTCCTACCTTCCAGCCAGATGGTGACCACCAGGCGTAACCCTGGTAACGAGTGGGTTTTATTTTGGCTCTCTCTATTGTAAAATTATTCTTTTGAGTCATTTAGCCGACGAGCATGTGTTAGCTCGATTGTATTTTACTTACTGTCTGCCTACGGGCTGTAACATGATTGACAAATCCTAGGATTGATCATGTATGACTGAAACTCTTGCTAGTCCTCATATTTTGTATGACTAGCTTCATGATCATCTGAATATGTAATGTTTGGGATGCCTTACCTTGTATGTCTGATGATCTAACATCTTGTAACATTCACTTACTTGCTTGAGATTGAGACACTACGCTTGTTCATGACTATAAAAGACTGATGGCTTGTAGTTAAACCCTCATATATCTAGACATCCATGACCGTATAGCGAGGTGGGTTGCACTTTAATATACGTAGCTGGTTGTGTCCGCCCCCGCTCTCCAGTATTCTGGTTCTGGGGCGTGATACGGTTTAAGTGGTGGCCCATGCTGGTCTTATGAATCAAGATATGTGAGGGTTTACCAAATAGATGTCTCAATCGGCACTTACCCTTGATCTCTGCTCATATCCTCTAAATCCCTGAAATCTTGACCTGATCACATGCTTATATCTTTGATCTGTCCTGGTCCTTCCTTATTATTTCTTGTGTCGTCTTCTTCAGCGGCACTGCTCCTGGTCCTACCAATCAGCCGAAAGGAGCTCAACGAGTTCTCCGGAAACAAGAGGATCAAGCTCAGCACTCACGAGCAGGTTCTCGAGTCATGCTTCCCGGAGATCCAAAACCCCCAGTACAGCCAGCCCAGCCTGCAAGGCAGGATGATGAAGTCTTGGTTGGACTCATCATGGAGTTGCTTGCATCACATGATCGTCGAGGTGATGCATTGCACTAGACAGTACAAGATGCTTTGAGCAGAGGTGGTCATCAAGGTAACAGTGCGGCCAACAGCTTCATGCGCTTGAACCCTCCCTTCTTCGATGGTAGCGAAGATGTTATTGCCGTAGACGCTTGGCTGCAGGATACTGAGGTTATTCTAGAAGCAGTCAGGACCCCAGAAGACGAGAAGGTGGCCGTGATGCGCCTGTAGTTATTGGATCTAGCCGACAGCTGGTGGGCGGTGTAGGCCATTGGATTAGTGGTACCTATTGCCTGGACAGTATTCTGTGAGAGATTCTGGACCAAGTACTTTGACGCTGTAGCTCGGTATGATCTACAGACGAGGTTCACTAATTTGAAGCATATGGGCAGGACGGTCGATGGATATGCGACCGAGTTTTCCAGGCTTAGTCGGTTTGCTTCCACCTTGGTGGCGACCGAGTTCGACAAAGCTCAACACTTCCAGCAGGGACTCCACCTGGAGATTTTACTAGCGGTGGAGCAGTTTGAGCATCAGACTTTCGATGCAGTATTGAGAGCAGCTAGGAGGCATGACCATGCCTCCCAAAGGATTATGGACTGGACCGAAAGTCGGAAGTGGTCTCATGGCCAGATGAACCAGTCTTCAGCACCAGCCCCGGCAGCTAGGGCTTTGACCATTGGAGCTCCGAGGTGGGCAGCTTCCGTTGCATCGATTAAGCATTCGACCCCGGCATATCCCCATCAGCAGCAGCAGAAGCAGTCTTCCACAATGGGTTGCACTCATTGTGGAAAGCCAGGGCACTTGGTATCAGAATGTCGTAGAGCACAGGGTTTGTGCTTGGTTTGTGGGGCACCGGACCACAGGGTTAGGAACTGCCCGAATAGGGGGAGTTCATCATCATCAATATTTTTAAGTCCCTCGGTTAGGGGGCCAGCCCCAGTACCAGTTCAGCAGCAACAACAGTTTCCATTTCTGAGGCCCTTGTCGCCTCAGTCCAAAGCATTTCAGCAGCAGAACCTCCAGCAGTATGCCCAAGTCCAAACTCAGATCCAGAACCGACAGAAAGGTTTCCAGCAGAGGGGACCAGCACCCAAAGGGCAAGGTCAAGTGATGGCTTTGACCGTAGTGGAGGAGTTAGCATCAGGTGAGGTAATGGCATGTACTATTCTTGTCAACTCCTTCCAAGCATCTGTGTTATTTGATTCTGGTACATCGCATTCATTTATGTCTGCACGATTCGTAACACGGATGGGACTGGAGCCTGAGTCATTATCAGTAAGGCTCAATATACTTACTGGTAACGGACTTGTGGGAGTAGATAGAGTATTTTCCTCGTGTCGGATCATAGTTAGCGGTAGAGAGTTTCCCGCTAGGTTGATAGAATTTTCGATGGCCGATTATGATGTGGTCTTAGGGATGGATTGGTTGAGGGACCAGTATGCTAGAATAGATTGCCATATCGATAAGATTATTTTTAGTATTCCTGGTGAGCCAGAGTTTTCATTTTTCTGAGACGGAATAGAACCTTCTCCTCCAGTATTTTGGAAGGCAGTGGCAGCGGCAGTTCGATTTCCCAGAGTTGTAGAAGAGTTTTTCGATGTTTTCTCCGAAGAGCTTCCAGGTATGCCACCAGAGAGAGAGATCGAGTTCACCATAGACTTGATCCCCGGGACAGCACCAGTGTCAGAGAGAGTCTACCGGATGGCACCGTCAGAATTGGAGATCTTGTATAAGGTGATTGAGGAACTCAGGACCAAGGGACTCATCCGTGCTAGTGGATCACCTTGGGGAGCCCTGATGCTTCTTATGAAAAAGAAGGACGGTATATCCAGATTATGTGTTGACTATCGTACCTTGAACTCAGTGACAATCAAGAACAGATACCCTCTCCCGAGGATAGATGACTTGTTTGATCAACTCAAAGGGGCGTCCGTATTTTTGAAGATTGACTTGCGGTCAGGATACCACCAGATAAGAGTCAGAGAGCAAGACATCCCGAAGACGGCATTTAGATCCAGGTATGCCCTTTGGAGCAACCAATGCGCCGGCTGTATTCATGGACCTCATTAATCGTATCTTCATGCCTTATTTGGATCAGTTCGTGATTGTGTTCATAGATGACATCCTGGTCTATAGCAAGAGTGAAGCGGAGCATGAGCAGCATGTCAGAGTTGTCCTATAGATTCTCAGATAGCACCAGTTGTATACGAAGTTCAGTAAATGCGAGTTCTGGCTCGATCGCATTTCATACTTGGGTCATATAATCACCAGAGGTGGAGTGGAAGTGGATTTCCAGAGGATCGTGGCTATTGAGACGTGGCCGGTACCTAGCACAGTTGCAAAAGTTCATAGTTTTCTTGGCTTGGTCGGTTACTACCAGCAATTTATTTTGAACTTTGTACGTATTTCAGCACCTATGACCCAGTTAACCCGCAAGGATGTGCAGTTTGCTTGGACAGCAGAATGTCAGGATTCTTTTGAGAAGTTGAAGCGAGGCTTAATGACGGCACCCATGATCACGCTTCTGGATGGGACCGGGGGATTCTCCGTGTATTGTGATGCTTCAGGCAGAGGTTTAGGATGTGTTTTAATGCAGCATGGGAAGGTAATAGCTTATGCGTTGCATCAACTTTGTGATCATGAGAGGAATTATCCGACCCACGACTTGGAGTTGGCAGCAGTAGTGTTTGCACTTAAGTTGTGGAGGCATTACTTGTATGGAGATAGGGTGGAAATATTCACCGACCACAAGAGCCTGAAGTATGTGTTTACCCAGAAGGATCTTAACATGCGTCAGAAAAGATGGCTAGAGCTACTTGTGGATTATGACATCAACCTGCAGTATCATCCTAAAAAGGCCAACGTTGTTGCAGATGCATTAAGCAGAAGAGCCGGAGTTTATTTTCTAACAACACAAACAGAGTTGTTAGCAGATCTTCAGAAGATGGGTATAGAAGTTCTCCTTCCTACCAATATGGCATTGATGGCCAGTATGCAAGTTCAGTCCAGTATAGTTGATAGGATCAGGTTTGCTCAGTCATCAGATTCTAAGCTTCAGCGGTATAACGCCCCAGTCCCAAAATACGTAGGACTAGGAACGTGGACATGCCAGTTGTATTCATACGAAGTATACTCCAATATATGGAAGCCTCGTATAAAATACATAAGCTGTAAAATGCAGTAGAACCATAACTAATCTCATCCACAAGAATAAATGAATAAAAGATCTCATATAAAGATAATAAATTGTCTTGATACAATATGTTGGGCGGAGACAAATCCACTACCAACAAAATAAGGAAATAAAATACATGGAAAATGAAATGAGCGGCGAGCGAAGCGAAGACGATCCAAGTGCAATCATCCTCGAGAATAGCAACGAACACGGCTAGAGCTAAAGCACCTGCGAAAGACAATAGCACACACCTGGCAAGACAACCAGGTCCTCAGAGGGACGTAACAAGACACATCATAGCATGCCATATAAACCGAATAAATATTGCTCAATAAATAAGTAAATCGAATTCATGACATAGTCCAATACGCACCTACTGAACGAGCGTATCATCCCCCCAACCAAACAAGGACAGGAGATGGTAAACTAATTCACGGCGACGTATCTTTCCATGCTAAGAATCCGATATGGTATCCGGACCCCAACAAGGTTCAATACCTTCTCATCGAAGTAGTAAGTCACACCTACAACCAAACAAGGACAAGATGTGACGAACTAATCCGCGACAAGTTATTGTTCCAAGCCACGGTCAGATACAAGTATCCAAACCAAAAGTACTCGTACCTAACGGATAGGGTAGCCTACCATACTAAGTGAAATATAGTTAAGAACAATCCTTCCTGCGCATGAGCCCTGGCTGAATAGGATCGGCGTAGTCCCCCTTAGGCACCAGAGGCCCCAGCAGGAAGAGCATGACGTTCCGCAGAATCGTCAGTGGCCGTCAGTAATCTTGGGTCATCAACCCCGTATCTCCAGTGGAGAGTCCGGGTCACAAGGGAAGTGCATCGAAGCCCATACGCTAAGGAATTGTCCTCCCCGCCCAATGCCTACTGTATTGTATCCACAACACAAACCACTATAACCGCTAAGTCAAACTAGCATGCAACCTCTATTAGCGGTTATTCCTATCGCACGGCTTGTACGTACTGGTGGCCAGCCAATCACGTACTTCCGTGTTCTACATGCGATGCACAACTTCGTGTTTACAACGTGTCAAGGCCAATGAATGCGACACACAAGGTGGTCCCTTAAATCTAGGTTTAATTTGTAAGAAAAATAATACACAGCAGGAAATATAAAAGAACAGTTATGCCATGTATCACAGTTTATAAAAAATAATAGACATGCATGAAATATGAGCTAAAAATAATTAAACAGCTAATGGCAAGGTGTCTTGCCTGGTAGTACGCCTGGTGTGCTGCGAGTATCACTGTGGCACGAACTGCAAATTTCGGTGTAACAACTGTACAAAGGAGACCTCGGATGGTGACACGGTCGGTTCCATTGGGTCCAGAAGGGTCAACTTGGTTAGGGTGGACATAAGGTAGACTTTGAATTGGCGAAGGAATAGTAATAATGGGCCTAGTCACGGGTTGGAGAAAGATCGAAGGAATTTGGAAGAATAATATATATATAATTTTAGGAAAGTATTTCTAAAATGAGAAGTTATATTTACTAACAAAATACTATTTGAAAAATAGAGAAATAACTCGATTTAGACTAGAAGTCAAAGTCTGTAAAAATAGATAATAACTATACGTCATAAAATATTTTAAATAAATCTTTTAAAAACATTAATACTCATTTAGGTCAAAGCTATATATTTAAATTAGCTAGAAAAATAATATAGTAATAATTTTATGGTTCCAAAAATCCATTTTGAAAATAAGTATAGGGTCAAGCCCTAAAATCGTATTTTTGTTACAAAAATAAATTCCAAAAATTTATTAGTAAAATTATTCATACGTAGTTAAAAACAATATAATATTGATAATCCCTATATCCTATTATCCATACTACATAATACATATATATAATAACTAGCATTAAAATAATAATAATAATAATAATAAATCATAATAATAATACACAACAACAACAATACCTGTGTTGTACTGCTGTAGAAAAAATATTCAAATAAATAATTAAATAAGTAAAATAAAAATTTGGACAGAAGAGGCATATGTGTTCTCCTCTTTCGAGGAGAACCTCTCAAACTAAGAAAATAAAAATTCGAGAGGGGCCTTCTCATCTGTACGAAACCAAGAAAAGAGACATGAAGTGAAAAACCAAAACAAAAATATCAGAACACACAAAAGAAAACATCTGCCAACAACAAAGAAATAAAGAATAAAAATATAAAGATCAATTAAGTACACTAGTAACACTACTTCGGAAGGGCTGCTCTCTCTTGGGAAGAGAGAGTGAAGGAGAGAGAGAGAGAGGCACGAAAAGGAAAATGAGGGGAAAGCGAGGGAGAGAAGCTAGAGGGAGAGGGGGGTTCTCAGCGGGGACTCGGTGAGGCGGCGCGCGACGCTGGAAGAAGAAGGGGGCGACGGGGCGGAGCTGACGGTCGGGGCGGAGGCTGGACAGTGATGGCGGGAAGCGGCGGAGGTTGAGGGTCAGTGCCGGCGCTGCTTGCGGGGCGGAGCGGACGCGCGGCGGGCGAGGAGATCGGCGGAGCATACGAAGAGGGCGGCGCTAGTAGGCGTCTCGCCGGCGGCGTGGGGCCTGTCGTCGGGACGGGGTTTTTGGAGGTTTTTCATCGGCGGGGCAGGCGGCCAAGCGGGTGGCGACGGCGAGGTCGCGGCGGTCGGTGGTTGCAAAGGGCGGCGGGTCAGGCGGATGACGCTGGTCTCCGAAAAAAGGAGGAGTCGGCGGTCAGCGAAGAGGTGGATGGAGCGGGGTTTTTGTCGAAGGTGGTTTGGGCGAAGGGTTTCGCCGGGACGGAGCAAGAGGTGGTGAGGGCGACGCTGGCTGGGGGCGAGCGCGCTGCTCCGGCGCAGTGGGCCGGACACGGCGGAGCGCGGCTCATCGGCGAGGTATGGGTTAGGGTTTTCTACTTTCCTTTTCCTATTTTCTATTTGCTTGTGGGTTTCCTTGGGTCGCCGACGGTTTGCGCCGGTGACGGTGGTGGTTTTGGTGGTTGGGTTAGCCGGGGCGGTGGTGGTGGTGTTGTCCACTGGTGGCCGGGATATGGTGGCGGTGACGGCGGCTGTGGTGATGACGATGTTGTGGTTAGGGCGTCGATTATGGTATTGGCGGTGGTGGTTTTGATGGTGTGGCTGGGGGTTGCAGGTGGCGAGGGTGCCGGGATTGGGTGTGCGGCGTGTTGGCCGAGAGGGGCTGGATATAGTTAGAATAGGCTCTAGATTAGGAATTGGTATATAGTGTCGGGTTTGTCGACACGTAGAAATAATGTATGTTTAAAGATGGAATAAGAATTTGGGACGTGGAACACGGACACGAGGCACGCAAAATTTATGGAGAAATTTGTGGAAGATGAATAATGTGGAGAAGTACCTGCCTATTTATAGGATGTGGGAATTCCCACTTAGATATGGACTAGGAATATTTGAAACCCAAGTAGATAAATCATCTACTAATTTAAATCAAACTAATAAATCTAAATCCAAATAAAATCTAAATTTAAATCTAATTCCAAATCCAAATCAAATCTAAATCCAATTAAATCAAATCAATTAATCAAATTCCAAATATAGATATTAGCTTAATATATTTAAATGTTTCCATGGAATCAAATCAAATTTAAACTGTCACAATATTTTAAAAATATGTTTTCCAAAAATACTATAATAATTCGAAAATAATAAATCTTTTTGAATAATAAAATATTAATATTAAATAATTTCGAAAATACCTTATAATTAAATATTTATGAAATAAATATTTTTGCACGAAGAATTTTATTATTAATAACTGCTAAAAATAATAGGCTTTTTATGGCAAGAATAATAATTCTACATAATAAAATAAAAAATAATTGTTTTTCTAAAATATGTACGCTCGCACATATTCGCACTCGTCGAGCAAATTCGAAAAAGAAATAAAAGGTCGTGTGCGATGTATAATACGACTACGCGACGTACAATACAAAAAAAATTTAAATCGGTACTAATTTTAAATAAAAAATAAAAAAATAGTAGAAATTTAGGGGTTTTACATCCTACCCAACGTAAAAGAAATTTCGTCCTCGAAATTAGGAATTAGTAGGGGGTGAGAGGACACAAGGGGTATCATTGGGGATTCAATGACGACAATGTTTTTCGTAAAATCCTGTCGTAAGGAATCGCGATCTAGATCGTAGAAAATAATATAAGTATGGTCGGGGGTAGGTTGAGGATATGATTAAGAGACGATTGTAATCACTCTTAAATTAAAGTGATTAGAAAGTCAAGATGGTAGTATTTGGGTCGAGGGAAAGGACCAAAGAAATAGTCATATTGAGTGTTAATGATCACAAGAGATAGGATAGCTAGAGAAATTTCTAGCACAACGCTTCCGTCCTCCTAAAATAGGTGAAGACGAAATCAATATAGAGTTCGAAGGAGGCGTTTATCGAATACGAATACGTGATTCAAAAACGATTGAATAATTTCAAAAGAATTATCAAGGCAGTCATGGATGGAACTATAGAGGACAAGTTTAGCTATGTCCCGTCCACGTAGAATAATAGACAAAAGCGAACCAAAGTGTACTCGGTTGATCAGACCATCATGCACCGGTTCTGATTAGACCATATGTTAGTGGACATGCCCAATAACATATGTCTTGAAACAAGCCTGATAAAATAATAAGCTTGCAAAAAGCTAGGCTACATTAGCATCATTAGTCAAGATAGTAAAAACATAAGCACGAGAGATTAAGATTGAATGAAAGCGGAATGATTCTAAGTCATATCTTGTGTTGGTCTCTATATAGTCGTACTATAGTCTTTTTGTCTAAGTCCTTGGTTGGCTAGACGGGTTAGGTCCTCTAGATTCTAGGATCTAAATAAGCTTGCTACTATAGGTCACTAGGTCAAAAGAGGTTGCTAGTTCATAAGGTATTCTACCCAACTTAATTTAAACTAATGGTGTTTGGGACAACTAACTAATAGAGTCAACCTCTAGTAAGCACGAAGGAAGGATAATGATAGAAGGAATCAAGCAAGATGCAATCGATGAATCAAACGGTAGATTGAAGAAAGTGGTCAAGTATGTGGATGAGATCCTAGACTTCTAATCCTATACGCAGGCTTGCTTGGTACAGTAAAGTAACCAAACAATTTATCTAGACTTGCATGGGCCACCACAAAAACATGTAACGCCCCAGTCCCAAAATACGTAGGACTAGGAACGTGGACATGCCAGCTGTATTCATACGAAGTATACTCCAATATATGGAAGCCTCGTATAAGATACATAAGCTGTAAAATGCAGTAGAACCATAACTAATCTCATCCACAAGAATAAATGAATAAAAGATCTCATATAAAGATAATAAATTGTCTCGATACAATATGTTGGGCGGAGACAAATCCACTACCAACAAAATAAGGAAATAAAATACATGGAAAATGAAATGAGCGGCGAGCGAAGCGAAGACGATCCAAGTGCAATCATCCTCGAGAATAGCAACGAACACGGCTAGAGCTAAAGCACCTGCGAAAGACAATAGCACACACCTGGCAAGACAACCAGGTCCTCAGAGGGACGTAACAAGACACATCATAGCATGCCATATAAACCGAATAAATATTGCTCAATAAATAAGTAAATCGAATTCATGATATAGTCCAATACGCACCTACTGAACGAGCGTACCATCCCCCCAACCAAACAAGGACAGGAGATGGTAAACTAATTCACGGCGACGTATCTTTCCATGCTAAGAATCCAATATGGTATCCGGACCCCAACAAGGTTCAATACCTTCTCATCGAAGTAGTAAGTCACACCTACAACCAAACAAGGACAAGATGTGACGAACTAATCCGCGACAAGTTATTGTTCCAAGCCACGGTCAGATACAAGTACCCAAACCAAAAGTACTCGTACCTAACGGATAGGGTAGCCTACCATACTAAGTGAAATGTAGTTAAGAACAATCCTTCCTGCGCATGAGCCCTGGCTGAATAGGATCGGCGTAGTCCCCCTTAGGCACCAGAGGCCCCAGCAGGAAGAGCATGACGTTCCGCAGAATCGTCAGTGGCCGTCAGTAATCTTGGGTCATCAATCCCGTATCTCCAGCGGAGAGTCCGGGTCACAAGGGAAGTGCATCGAAGCCCATACGCTAAGGAATTGTCCTCCCCGTCCAATGCCTACTGTATTGTATCCACAACACAAACCACTATAACCGCTAAGTCAAACTAGCATGTAACCTCTATTAGCGGTTATTCCTATCGCACGGCTTGTACCTACTGGTGGCCAGCCAATCACGCACTTCCGTGTTCTACATGCGACGCACAACTTCGTGTTTACAACGTGTCAAGGCCAATGAATGCGACACACAAGGTGGTCCCTTAAATCTAGGTTTAATTTGTAAGAAAAATAATACACAGCAGGAAATATAAAAGAACAGTTATGCCATGTATCACAGTTTATAAAAAATAATAGACATGCATGAAATATGAGCTAAAAATAATTAAACAGCTAATGGCAAGGTGTCTTGCCGGGTAGTACGCCTGGTGTGCTGCGAGTATCACTGTGGCACGAACTGCAAATTTCGGTGTAACAACTGTACAAAGAAGACCTCGGATGGTGACACGGTCGGTTCTATTGGGTCCAGAAGGGTCAACTTGGTTAGGGTGGACATAAGGTAGACTTTGAATTGGCGAAGGAATAGTAATAATGGGCCTAGTCACGGGTTGGAGAAAGATCGAAGGAATTTGGAAGAATAATATATATATAATTTTAGGAAAGTATTTCTAAAATGAGAAGTTATATTTACTAACAAAATACTATTTGAAAAATAGAGAAATAACTCGATTTAGACTAGAAGTCAAAGTCTGTAAAAATAGATAATAACTATACGTCATAAAATATTTTAAATAAATCTTTTAAAAACATTAATACTCATTTAGGTCAAAGCTATATATTTAAATTAGCTAGAAAAATAATATAGTAATAATTTTATGGTTCCAAAAATCCATTTTGAAAATAAGTATAGGGTCAAGCCCTAAAATCGTATTTTTGTTACAAAAATAAATTCCAAAAATTTATTAGTAAAATTATTCATACGTAGTTAAAAACAATATAATATTGATAATCCCTATATCCTATTATCCATACTACATAATACATATATATAATAACTAGCATTAAAATAATAATAATAATAATAATAAATCATAATAATAATACACAACAACAACAGTACCTGTGTTGTACTGCTGTAGAAAAAATATTCAAATAAATAATTAAATAAGTAAAATAAAAATTTGGACAGAAGAGGCATATGTGTTCTCCTCTTTCGAGGAGAACCTCTCAAACTAAGAAAATAAAAATTCGAGAGGGGCCTTCTCATCTGTACGAAACCAAGGAAAGAGACATAAAGTGAAAAACCAAAACAAAAATATCAGAACACACAAAAGAAAACATCTGCCAACAACAAAGAAATAAAGAATAAAAATATAAAGATCAATTAAGTACACTAGTAACACTACTTCGGAAGGGCTGCTCTCTCTTGGGAAGAGAGAGTGAAGGAGAGAGAGAGAGAGGCACGAAAAGGAAAATGAGGGAAAAGCGAGGGAGAGAAGCTAGAGGGAGAGGGGGGTTCTCAGCGGGGACTCGGTGAGGCGGCACGCGGCGCTGGAAGAAGAAGGGGGCGACGGGGCGGAGCTGACGGTCGGGACGGAGGCTGGACAGTGATGGCGGGAAGCGGCGGAGGTTGAGGGTCAGTGCCGGCGCTGCTCGCGGGGCGGAGCGGACGTGCGGCGGGCGAGGAGATCGGCGGAGCATACGAAGAGGGCGGCGCTAGTAGGCGTCTCGCCGGCGGCGTGGGGCCTGTCGTCGGGACGGGGTTTTTGGAGGTTTTTCATCGGCGGGGCAGGCGGCCAAGTGGGTGGCGACAGTGAGGTCGCGGCGGTCGGTGGTTGCAAAGGGCGGCGGGTCAGGCGGATGACGCTGGTCGCCGAAAAAAGAAGGAGTCGGCGGTCAGCGGAGAGGTGCATGGAGCGGGGTTTTTGTCGAAGGTGGTTTGGGCGAAGGGTTTCGCCAGGACGGAGCAAGAGGTGGTGAGGGCGACGCTGGCTGGGGGCGAGCGCGCTGCTCCGGCGCAGTGGGCCGGACACGGCAGAGCGCGGCTCATCGGCGAGGTATGGGTTAGGGTTTTCTACGTTCCTTTCCCTATTTTCTATTTGCTTGTAGGTTTCCTTGGGTCGCCGGCGGTTTGCGCCGGTGACGGTGGTGGTTTTGGTGGTTGGGTTAGCCGGGGCGGTGGTGGTGGTGTTGTCCACTGGTGGCCGGGATATGGTGGCGGTGACGGCGGCTGTGGTGATGACGATGTTGTGGTTAGGGCGTCGATTATGGTATTGGCGGTGGTGGTTTTGATGGTGTGGCTGGGGGTTGCAGGTGGCGAGGGTGCCGGGATTGGGTGTGCGGCGTGTTGGCCGAGAGGGGCTGGATATAGTTAGAATAGGCTCTAGATTAGGAATTGGTATATAGTGTCGGGTTTGTCGACACGTAGAAATAATGTATGTGTAAAGATGGAATAAGAATTTGGGACGTGGAACACGGACACGAGGCACGCAAAATTTGTGGAGAAATTTTTGGAAGATGAATAATGTGGAGGAGTACCTGCCTATTTATAGGATGTGGGAATTCCCACTTAGATATGGACTAGGAATATTTGAAACCCAAGTAGATAAATCATCTACTAATTTAAATCAAACTAATAAATCTAAATCCAAATAAAATCTAAATTTAAATCTAATTCCAAATCCAAATCAAATCTAAATCCAATTAAATCAAATCAATTAATCAAATTCCAAATATAGATATTAGCTTAATATATTTAAATGTTTCCATGGAATCAAATCAAATTTAAACTGTCACAATATTTCAAAAATATGTTTTCCAAAAATACTATAATAATTCGAAAATGATAAATCTTTTTGAATAATAAAATATTAATATTAAATAATTTTGAAAATACCTTATAATTAAATATTTATGAAATAAATATTTTTGCACGAAGAATTTTATTATTAATAACTGCTAAAAAAAATAGGCTTTTTATGGCAAGAATAATAATTCTACATAATAAAATGAAAAATAATTGTTTTTCTAAAATATGTACGCTCGCACATATTCGCACTCGTCGAGCAAATTCGAAAAAGAAATAAAAGGTCGTGTGCGACGTATAATACGACTACGCGACGTACAATACAAAAAAAAAATTTTAATCGGTACTAATTTTAAATAAAAAATAAAAAAAATAGTAAAAATTTAGGGGTTTTACAAGCGGCTTAGGGCAGAATGTGTAGCAGGACGAAGACAAGAGTTATGTATCCATAAGGATGGTACACTTCGGCATGGAAGGCACCTTTGTGTACCTGGTGGCTATATCAGACAGGAGATCATGGCAGAAGCTCACAGTTCTCAATATTCGATTCATCCGGGCGGTACGAAGATGTATTATGATATCTGGCAGCATTTTTGGTTGAATGGCATGAAGAGGGAGAGAGTCCAGTTTGTCTCTCGATGTTTAGCTTGCCAACAAGTTAAAGCTGAACATCAGAGACCGGCTGGACTTCTTCAACCCTTACCGATCCCAGAATGGAAATAGGAGCACATTACCATAGATTTTGTAACAGAATTACCTAGATCCCCAGCTGGAAGAGATGCTATCTGGGTTATAGTCGACAGACTCACCAAGGTAGCTCATTTTCTTCTTTTCAGGGTTGGTCAGTCGACAGATCAGCTTACAGAGATGTATCTTAGGCAGATAGTCAGGTTGCATGGAGTTCCAGTCAGTATTGTGTCCAACAGAGATTCCAGATTCATATCGCACTTTTGGCAGAGTCTTCAGAAAAGATTGGGGACCCGTGTCAAGTTCAGTTCAGCTTATCATCCGCAGACAGATGGTCAATCGGAGCGTACGATCCAGACTCTTGAGGGTATGTTGCGGTCATGTACACCCGACTTTGGTGGTTCGTAGAAAGATCACTTGCATCTAGTAGAGTTCTCGTATAATAACAGTTTCCAGGCCAGTATCCGGATGGCACCCTTCGAGGCCTTGTACGGCAGGAAGTACATATCTCCTTTAGCTTGGGACAATATAGGCGAGAGGCAAATGCTTGGTCCAGAGATGGTAACACGGACTATTGAGGTGGTCAGGCAAGTCAGAGATCATCTTCGAGTTGTACAAGATCGCCAATGTTATTGGGCCGATTCTCATCGGCATCCCCTTGAGTTTTCTGTCGGCGATTATGTATTCCTTAGGATCTCGCCTACCCGTGGCGTCATTCGTTTCGGCGTACAGGGAAAGCTTAGTCCTAGGTATATAGGGCCATTCGACATTCTAGAGCAAGTAGGTGATGTGTCCTATCGTTTCGCTCTTTCGCCGTCGTTACGTGAGGTATATGATGTCTTCCATGTATCCCAATTACGACGGTATATTCTAGATCCGAGTCATGTCTTTGATCATTCAAAATTGGTTGTTGGTACCAACCTTTCGTATGAGGAGAGACCCGTATCCATATTGGACCAAAGAGAGAAGATACTCAAGAACAAGACTATCAAGTTAGTCTGTGTTGCTTGGGGTCATCACTTTTTGGGTGAGTCAATGTGGGAGCGTAAGGATGATATCCGATCGCGATATTCCGACTTGCTTGACTCATAAGGTATAATGTCTTTCTTATGCCTTATGCCTTCAACTTCATTACTTGCATGAATGATTGCTTGATCGATTGCCTAGTTATAATATGTCTGTGATTAGTATAACTTGCTCGACATCTCTAGACTCCTGATTAAATTCCGAGGACGAAATTCTTTTAAGGTGGGCAGAGTTGTCACCCTCGATTCTCGTTATACATATTTTGGTATACGTGTACGTATCTTGGACCCGTATTTCGACTTGTCCTGGCCAGCTAGTCTTGGGTTTTTATATTGGCATGGGTTAGTTGGCATTTCATGGCTCGTGTCGTCTATTCTGGCTGGGGCATGCATCAGTTTCGGTTGGGTTCGGCTGGTTTGGTTTGGTTTGGGTTAGTATGCAAACCCCTACCTACCACCATACATCATTTATTAACCCAACAACCCTTCTCTCTCCTCATTCATTTCTCATTGCTACTCTTCTTCTTCTTCATTTCTCCACCGAATACCCTAGTAGGCAAGTACATCTTGCTTCCACTTGAGGACCCATTTTTTATGGTTCCAATGGCTTCTTAGCATGATTCTTAACTACTTTAGAACTTGAAGATTTTTGTTTTGGTGTATAGATTTTCGTAGATCTAGGTTTCTAACATTTTTGATCTTCATGGTTTTGATCTTCTAAACTTGATTGTTTTCGAAAATAGAGAGTTCCATGTTGTGGGAGTTTCGATTTATGCAAGTTTGGCTTTTGAATGGCTGGATTTCATCAAGTCCTGGCCGAGATGGGGTTTCTTGAGTTATTGAGACCCATGGCTGCATGTCTCGGCTTTGGGTAGGAGACGAGCCCTTTACGCCTATGTTTTTACGTGCCAGCGTAACATTTTTCTCCTTTACGCACACGTTTTCACGTGCTTGCGTAGTGTTCCCCTTTTTACGCACACGCATTGCGTGCCAGCTTAATCCGTTCTACGCCGAGCTCATTCGAGCTCTACGCAGGGGCTACTCCCGCTCGCGTATCGTCTCGCGTACGTAGAGTCTCGCTCGGGCGCTCGTGTGGGTTGCTTGCTCGCGTGGCGTGCTTGCTCGCGTAGAGTGCTTGCTCGCGTAGAGGGGTCCTTCCTTGATCTTGCTCGCGTAAAGCTATTTTATGCTCGGGGCCTCTTAGACTAGCATAGTTTCATTCGCGTAGAGGCTTTGAGCCCCTATGCGCACCCGTTTGCCTCTTATGTTCTTGCCCCTTTGGTCATGAACTTGATAACCATGTATTGATTGATGTGACTGGACTGATAATTGTACATGGCATGGTATGACAAGTAACTGACATGAATGGCACGATATGACAAGTAAGCATGATGGGAACTATTGAATGATGTTGCGACAGCTAGCATGACATGACAAGAATGAATGGCCTGGACACCGTGGACGATTGTTTTTGTACGAATGAACCAGTATTATCTTGCATCATGTCTAGGGCATGGACCCCTGAGTACCACGGTCAGGGGTACATACTGAAACTGACTAAGGCTAATAACTAGAATAATCCAGTAGTCATGAAGAGATTTCCCAGCAACATGCAATCCCGTTATCTGGGCGACCCATCATAGGATTTATAGCCTGTCGTCGAGTAGGGCACATTTCCAGCACAATGTCATGTGTTGCACCCTTCAAGCTACTTAAGGGTACATGCGTTTCCTGGACGATGTACCCACATGAACTCAATCCTAAATTCCGTCCGGATAACCTGGATGGTCTGCAGGGCTTGTGGCTGTTGGAACAATCTTATTGCATCTTGCTAGTAACTAGGCCTGTGATAACCCTAGCTAGTTAAAGTATCAAGCCATACTCATTGCTTGGCCGTGATTGATTGGATGGAGTCTAGCCCAGTCTAGTCTTGTCCTGATCCTGTACAAGATTGTTACATGACCTGATTGCTTGTGCTTTACTTTATCGATAAATGGTGGAAAACCAAGTTCCGCTCAGACGAAGGGTTACAACTCCGGTCCTTGTTTGGTTTAAGGGTTGTAACTTGGTTATCTGAATAGTCCTATAGTTATCGTATATCATCATAATTTTCCATATTTCTAGTCTTTTATTATATAATTATGTTTTGTGCTAATTGCTGGTTTTAGTTCTTAAGTGAAGTCTCATTTGTGGCACTTGCTCTTTTTGGGATCTGACCCAGCTGGTTTTGCATGACCAGATACCAGAGAAGCTCCAGAGGATCTTCCTACCTTCCAGCCAGATGACCACCAGACGTAACCCTGGCAACGAGTTGTTTTTATTTTGGCTCTCCTACTCCATTGTAAAATTATTCTTTTGAGGCGTTTAGCTGACGAGCATGTGTTAGCTCGATTGTATTTTACTTACTGTCTGCCTACGGGCTGTAACATGATTGACAAATCCTAGGTTTGATCATGCATGACTGAAACTCTTGCTAGTCCTCACATTTTATATGACTAGCTTCATGATCATCTGAATATGTAATGTTTGGGATGCCTTACCTTGTATGTCTGATGATCTAACATCTTGTAACATTCACTTACTTGCTTGAGATTGAGACACTAGGCTTGTTCATGACCATAAGAGACTGATGGCTTGTAGTTAAACCCTCATGTATGTAGACAGCCGTGACTGTATAGCGAGGTGGGTTGCACTTTAATATACATATCTGGCTATGTCCGCCCCCGCTCTCCAGTATTCTGGTTCTGGGGTGTGACACTCCGCCCACCATCAACTAAAGTAGGGACTTTTGCTGTCACTAGCCTAGCTGACGGAAGGAATACCGTCAACTAAACCCTTTGGTGACAAGGAAAAACTGTCACCAAAAGTTATTTTTCTTGTAGTGAGTGATTCTGACTCTGAAGATCAAGCTCTCTCCTAGTAAAGAAGTTAAGGAATTCATGAGATTCAATCGAAGAACAAGAGAACAAAACAACAACAATAGCAACAATGAAGAAGATCTAATCTGCTACGGTTGCAAGAAGAAAGGACACATCAAGAAGGACTGTCCAATAGCATCATCATCAACAGAAAAAGTAACAAGTATGAAAAGGGTTACCTGAAGAAATCAACATCCAAAAAGTATGCCAACACAAGCATGTGGAATAAAAGCGAAGCCAGCAACTCAGAAGATGAACAATCAGACGATGCTGCAAATGTATGCTTAATGTCATATGATCAGGTAAACACTAATCCCCTATTTGATACATATGATATTTTACCTTTGAATAGTTAGATGAAGCCTTTAGTGACCTCTTAGGAGACTATAGAAAAATGCGTAACAAATACCAGAACTCTAAGGAGGTACTCAAAGATTACAAAGGTGAAATAGGAAGACTTACCAACCTACTAGCTGGGGTTAGAAGTAATAATATTTCTAGTGAGGCAGGTGAGTTTTCATCTGTCAAGTTGCAATTACACGAGACCACAAGGCTATACGAAGAGAAAGACAAGACCATTGCCAAACTAGAGGAAGACTTACTCAAAGAGGAGAAGAGTCTTCAACAAGCACTAGTAAAAAATGATGCACTAGAGCTAACTACAATACACATTATGACCCTTCCAAAAAGTTGGAAATTAGGTTACAAAAACAGCCTGAGGTTGCTGCTTCCTATCCTAAGACGTGACACTTACCGAAACACTGGAACACTGTCAAACCCAACACTGTCAGACCATACCCAACCAAACCTTTACCGAAGAAGACTAACCGACATGCATATTATTACAAATATCCAACTAGAAAACCAAAACCTAACAATCATGCATAACACACTGCATCTAACACTCAACATGCTAGATGTCACTATTGTGGCACCATTGGTCATATTTCTCCTGTATGTAGAGTAAGAAAGCAACTTGATTTGAAGATATGTGCATGGATACCAAAGACTAACATTTCAGGACCCTACAAGAAATGGGTACCAAAAGTTTTATCTGCAAATTCTTTATAGGTGGAATACCCTTCGCATAATAAAAGCAAGTGGATCCTCGAAAGTGGTTGCTCACGGCACATGTCCGATGACGCTTCTTTATTTGTAATACTGTCGAAGAAGAAAGAAGGATACGTCTCCTTCAGCAATAATCTTAAAGGATATGTAGTAGGTATCAGCAACATTGGTAAGGCTCCATATCCTGTTATTAAAGATATTTGTCCAGTAACCAAGTTAAAACATAACCAACTCAGCATAAGCCATTTAGCTGACCATGGTTACGATATTAACTTTGTCAAAGACAAATGTACTATAGTTGATAGCTTAACTGGTAGTACTATCTTTGAAGGTATTAAGAATGACAATATATATGTTTTCTATTTGTTGGAAGATGCTAACAAAGCAGGTAGATGCTGTAAAACCCCTAACTTTCTACTATTTTATTTATTTATTAAATTTGGTACTGATTTAAAATTTTGTATTGTACATCGCGTGGTCGTATTGTACGTCGCGCACGAAATTTTATTTTTCGAAATTGCTCGACGAGTGCGAAAATGTGCGAGCGTACATATTTTTAGAAAATAATTTTTTCCTATATTTTTATAGTTTCAAGATAATATATATATTAATTATTTTTAGCTATCAAAGTTTCTAAATTTATGAGTTTATTTATGAAAAGCCTTTTTAGATAGTTATAATAATAAATAATATTCTTATAAAATTGTATACTAGAAAAGTGTATATTTGTAAATATTATTTGTGCATACATATATATTTCGTAATTAATTATTAGTTTATTTTTAAATAATAAAGTAATTTTTGAAATTATTATTATTAGTATTTTTGGAAAATATATTTTGGAATTATTGTGGAGATTTAAGTCTTGATTTGAATTTATAGATTTATTTAAATAGTTAAATATTTGAAATTTGATTTATCCCATTCGATTTTAAACTACAAATTTAATTATATTTAAATAGGATTTGTATTTAGATTTGAATTAAATAGATTGAATTATCTAATTTGGGTTTTAAATCTTTTCCTAATCCTATCCAATTGGGAATTCCCACATCCTATAAATAGGCAGGTACTCCTCCAATATTTTCTCTACATTATTCCTACACAAATTTCCACCACAAATATACGTGCATTGTGTCTGTGTTACCCTCAGCCCATATCTTATTCTAATTTTACATATACATTATTCCTTTCAGTGTCGACAACTCCGACACAGCAAATCCTAGCTATCCCCAGTCCTGACCCTAACCCCGTCCACTAACACCCGCATCTGACTACTACGACAGCAATAACCACGACCTTGCCACCAAGGCCAGCCACCACCCAAACTCGTCGCAACCACCCCAACCGCAACCAACGCCACCACTTTCACCTTCCTCCTGCCACCATACTCCCGGCCACCTATCGGCCACACCCGTCTCAACCAAACCACCAAAATACACACCCGCTACCACCAGCAGCAGAGCTACCCGACAACCGACCACTATCACCCTGCCAAACGCCAGCTACCGATCATTCCCGCCGACCGTCCGCCACGAGTGCAGACCCCAAATCACCCCCACCACCCTAGCAAAACCCATCCTCCCCACGCAACCAACAAAACCCCGTCGGCCATCGCCGGCGGCCACATCCGCAACCACCATCCCAGAAGAAAGAATAAGGAAATTAAAACCCTAACCTAGACTAACCTCCCCCGCTCGGGCCTCCGCCTCGCCGTCGAACCGTCGTGTCCGGACCGCCACCGTCTGTCGCCCCTTGCCGCCCAGCTCCCCGCTCCCACGCCCTTCCTCTCCTCCGCAAAACCCTGGCCGCCCGCCACCGTAAGTCCGCACAGCCGCGCATCTTCTCCATCGTCAGCCCCATCACCGCCCGTCCAGCGTCGCGACTACCGTGGCCGAGAACCCGCCTCCACACTCCGCCCGACCTCCGCCCTGGCTCGCGAGCGCCTCTCCGGCGCCAACCCCTCGCCAAGCCCATGCCAGCCACGTCGTTCTCCGACGACCGCACGCCGTAGACGGGCTCCCTCCGCCGAGTCCCGAGCGTCGAGCACCGTCCCCTCTCCGCCTCTCCAGCCTCTTCCGAGATCATCTACCACGACAAACCCCTCTCCACCGGCTTCCCTCACCCCGCCGACCGATCGAAGCCCTCCGGCTCCTTTTCCAGCCGTCCATCGACCCGTACCACCGGCCGACCACCGCACAGCGTCGCGCGGTCTCCTTCCTTCCGCCGCCCAGATCCCCTTTTTCCTGCCGCCTTCTCGCCGTCCCCTCTCGATCCCACTTCCTCGCTCTTGTTTTCTTCCTCTTCCCCTTCCTTTCGTTTTCTCTCTCCCCCCTTCTTTTCTAAAGAGAGGCAGCAACCAGCTGTGTGTTGCTGGAAAAGCGTGAGTTTTTTTATTATTTCAATTATTTATTTATTTCTTTTAATTTTGTTGCTTTGTTTTTGTTATTTTTTTATTTTATTATTATTAATTGTTCTCTTCTTTTCAGTATCAGTTATAATTTACTGTTATTATTATTATTAGTAATAATTAAGTGAATATGTTTCTAAAAATTGTACTTATAACTAAATATTGTATTTTACTTAACCACTTTTATAACTTCAAATTATTATGAGTATTTTGGGGAATTCACCCTAAATATATTATGTTGTTACTTCTAACTATATATATATATATATATATATATATATATATATATATATATATATATATATATATATATATATATATATATATATATTTATATTTATATATATAAAAAAATATATATATATATATATATATATATTTATATATTTATATATATATATATATATAGCTTGTGACTTAAAAATATATATATATATATAGCTTGTGACTTAAAAAAATATATATATATATATATAGCTTGTGACTTAAAAAGTGTATTTTGACAAAAAGTTTGCCTTAGAACATTTTTTGCAGTAATTATCTAAAAACTATTTTAACTAATAAATTATCGTTTTCAAAAATTATAAGTATTTTTCTAAAAAGCATATATACATCATTTATCCAATTTCTTTTTCCTTTGATTTTTCTCATGTACACGACTAATCTCATTTTCCTATTCCCTCGCTAAAATTTGTACATCTTCCTATGGACCCTAACTAAATTGACCCTTCTGGACCCAATAGAATCGACCTTGTCACCATCCGTGGTCACCATGCATCGTTGTTGCACCGAAGTCGAAGTTCGTGCCACATTGATTATCGTAGCACATCAGGCGCTCTACCAGGCAAGACACCTTGCCATTTGCTGTTTATTTATTTTAGCTCATAGTTCATGCATTATTTATTTTCTTTATGCAAAATAAACTGTGATACATGGCATAACCTGTTAGAAGTTAATGTTCATTTATATTTCCTACTATGTATTATTTTTCTCACACATTAAACCTAGATTTAAGGGACCTCCTTGTGTGTTGCATTCATTGGCCTTGACACATGGTAACACGAAGTTGTGTGTCGCATGTAGGACTCGGACATGCGTGATCGGCGGGCCACTGGTACGTATAAGCCGTACGATAGGAATAGCCGCTAATAGAAATTGCATGCTAGTTTGACTTAGCGGTTATAGTGGTTTGTGTTGTGGATACAACACAGTAGGCATTGGGTGGAAAGGACAATTCTTTAGCGTATGGGCTTCGATGCACTTTCCCTTGTGACCCGAACTCTCCGTCGGAGATACGGGGTTGATGACCCATGATTACTGACGGCCACTAACGATTCGGCGAAATGTCATGCTCTTACTGATGGTGCCTCTGGTGCCCCAAGAGAGGACCATGCCGATCCTATTCAGCCAGGGCCCATGCGTAGGAAGGATTATTCTTAACTACATTTCACTTAGAACGGTTAGGTACCTTTATCCGTTAGGTACGAGTACTTTTGGTTTGGGTACTTGTATCTGACCGTGGCTTGGAACAATAACTTGTCGCAGATTAGTTCGTCACATCTTGTCCTTGTTTGGTTGTAGGTGTTACTTACTACTTCGATGAGAAGGTATTGAACTATTTTGGGGTCCAGATACCATATTGAATTCTTAGCATGGAAAGATACGTCACCGTGAATTAGTTTACCATCTCCTGTCCTTGTTTGGTTGGGGGGATGATACGCTCGTTCAATAGGTGTGTATTGGACCATGTTATAATTCAATTGACTTATTTACTTGAGCAACATTTATTCAGTTTATATGGCATGATATTATGTGTCTTGTTACGTCCCTCTGAGGACTAGTTATCTCTCCAGGTGTGTGCTCTTGTCTTTCGCAGGTGTTCTAGCTCTAGCCGTGATCATCGCTATTTCTTCGAGGATGATTGCATTGGATCGTCTTCGCTTCGCTCGCCAAACACTTTCTTTGCCATGTATTTTTTTTCCTTTACTTGTTGGTAGTGGATTTGTCTCCGTCCAACATATTGTATCAAGACAATTCATTATCTTTATATGATGTCTTTTATTCATTTATTTTGTGTGGATGAGATTAGTTATGGTTCTACTGCATTCTACAGCTTACGTATATTTATTATACGGCTGGCATGTCTACGTTCCTAGTCCTACGTATTTTGGGACTGGGGCGTTACATGTTTTTGTGGTGGCCGATGCAGGTCAAGATAAATTGTTTGGTTACTTTACCGTACCAAACAAGCCTGCATATAGGATTAGAAGTCTAGGATCTCATCCACATACTTGACCTCTTTCCTTGATTTTATCTATCGTTTTGTATCTTGCTTGCTTCCTTCCATCCCTATTCTTATCTTTCCTTTGTACTTGCTAGAGATTGACCCTACTAGTTAGATGTCCCAAACACCATTAGTTTAATTCTTTTAAGTTGGGTAGAATGCCTTATGACCTAGCAACCCCTTGTCCTAGTGACCTATATTAGCAGGTTACTTACACTACCAGAATAAGTCGTTTTAGAGACGCCTCAAGACGTCGCTAAAACGATAAATTTCATCGCTAAGAATATTTAGCGACGAAATTACCGACGTTTAAAGCTGGTCGCAGAAATGTTAGTCGCTGATCTTCAAAACGTCGCCATACGTCGCAAGTACCGACGTGGACCGACGTATAACTACGTCGGTATATTACCGACGTCTACCGTCGTGTCGTCGTTGTATTCGCAACGTGTACCGACGTATACATACGTCGGTATATTACCGACGTCTACCGTTGTATCGTCGGTGGATTAGCGACGTTACCAAAGTCGCTACACATCGGTAAAATCCTGGGATGATTACCGACGTGTACCGACGTTTACCGTCGTTTAAAATGCCAGTAAATGTCGATAATTTCTGGGATGATTACCGACGTGCATCGACATTTACCGACGTCCGTCGACGTATAATAACGTCGGTAAACGTCGGTATCCTGGGAAATATTGCAGATGTACCGACGTTTACCGACGCAAGTTTACGTCGGAGGCCGTCGGTAAACGTCGCTAAATCTGCAAAAAAAATAATAAAATAAAATACATAATGTCCATTTCTCCCTGCAGTTTAAAAAGATAACCATTTCTCACTGTAGAATAGGATCCAAACAATCACAGAATGTCCATTTCTCGCTGTACACAGGTTTCAGTCCCTATAACCAAGTCTACGACAATCACACAATGTCCAGTTCTCAGAATGTCCATTTCTCATTGTACACAGATTTCAGTCCCTATAACCAAGTCTATTTCACATGCTTAATTGCCAAGTATGGGAACGAATGGCTCAGAACACAACCCAAAATTCATTCTAGCATACATTAGTGTGAATCATCTATGTTTTGTACATATGGTGTAGTATATGTTCTTATCGTATCTAGTATCTAAAGGATATAACAGAATCAAGATGAACTCACATAATGTAATACTAAGACATCATCTACTACTATATAAGATATAGTGATAGGTTGTCGTATCATCATTGCCGAGGGATGAGGGTCGGAGGACAGTCAACTTTATCTACGGCTACATAGTTTCTGCCTCGCCAGTCGAATGGCTTAATTGCCAAGTATGGGAACGAATGGCTCAGAACACAACCCAAAATTCATTCTAGCATACATTAGTGTGAATCATCTATGTTCTGTACATATGGTGTAGTGTATGTTCTTATCGTATCTAGTATCTGAAGAATGTAACAGAATCAAGATGAACTCACATATTGTAATACTAAGACATCATCTACTACTATATAAGATATAGTGATAGGTTGTCGTATCATTATTGTCGAGGGATGAGGGTCGGTGGACGTCGGTAAATGTCGATAAACGTCACTAAATCTGCAAAAAAAATAAAAAAAATACAGAATGTCCATTTCTCCCTGCAGTTTAAAAAGATAACCATTTCTCACTGTAGAATAGGATCCAAACAATCACAGAATGTCCATTTCTCGCTGTACACAGGTTTCAGTCCCTATAACCAAGTCTACAACAATCACACAATATCCAGTTCTCAGCATTGTCAGTATTGTTATGGTGGAGGAGAGGAGAAGGAAGATGCTTGATCAGCATTGTCTTCCGGATCGTCCTCATCAAGGCATAACGGGCTGCTCAGCGTGCCCAGCTTCTTCAACTTCTTGCTGGCTGCAGAGTCGAAATAGGAACGGGTCCTCTTTGTCGGCCCGGAGCTCTGATTCGCACTCGTCGCCTCGCTACCGGTTTTCTCTCCTCCTCTGACGCGGGTCATAAGAAAATAAATTTTGTACCTCTTCTTCACATAAACATCATTGCCGCCTTGTACTCGAGCCTCCTCGTCTGTGACTCTATCCAACTTCTCGGTGCCTGCATTGTCACTCGAATCTCCCCTTCGACTCGTATCGTCCTCTTCTTCGCCTGTCTTTTTGCTCCCTGTCTTGCAATCATCTGCTATCACCGCCGACTCATTCGACTCCTTCTCCGAGTCTTCATCCTCCTCCTCCTCCTCGGAGTCATCGAAGAAGGAGTCGAATTAGTCGGCGGTGATAGCAGATGATTGCAAGACAGGGAGCGAAAAGACAGACGAAGAAGAGGACGATACGAGTCGAAGGGGAGCTTCGAGTGACAATGTAGGCATCGAGAAGTTGGATAGCGTCACAGACGAGGAGGCTCGAGTACAAGACGGCAATGATGTTTATGTGAAGAAGAGGTACGAAATTTATTTTCTTATGACCCGCGTCAGAGGAGGAGAGAAAACCGGTAAAGCGGCGGCGAGTGCGAGTCAGAGCTTCGGGCCGGCAAAGAGGAACCGTTCCCATTTCGACTCTGCAGCCAGCGAGAAGTTGAAGAAGCTGGGCACGCTGAGCAGCCCGTTATGCCTTGATGAGGACGATCCGGAAGACAATGCTGATTCAGTTTTGCCTTCCTTGGATGGTATTAATTCTGTAGATCCGTGTATAAAAGAGGAAGAGATTGGGAGTAGAGTGGACCCGGATGGAAATGAGAGATTGGAAGCTGGGTCAATATCCAAGAAGCGAAAGAGAGTCGAAGATATAGTGATAGGTTATCATATCATCATTACCGAGGGATGAGGGTCGGAGGACAGTCAACTTTATCTACGGCTACATAGTTTCTGCCTAGCAAGTCGAATGGCTGCAGGGACTATGTCCTGATCACCATGTCGTACCGTAGATTAATACAAATGGAGCTGGAGCCAAAATACAGAAACCAAAATACAAAATACAGAATCCAATCCCTGGGTTCGCCAAAAATACAAAATACAGTTCTAATTCATATGTATTTTAAGTGTGAGAACGGACGGCTCAGAACACAACCCAAGATTCATTCTAGCATACATTAGTGTGAATCATCTATGTTCTGTACATATGGTGTAGTATATGTTCTTATCGTATCTAGTATCTGAAGAATGTAACAGAATCAAGATGAACTCACATAATGTAATACTAAGACATCATCTACTACTATATAAGATATAGTGATAGGTTGTCATATCATCATTGCCGAGGGATGAGGGTCGGAGGACAGTCAACTTTATCTATGGCTACATAGTTTCTGCCTCGCCAGTCGAATGGCTGCGGGGAATATGTCCTGATCACCATGTCGTACCGTAGATTAATGCAAATGGAGCTGGAGCCAAAATACAGAAACCAAAATACAAAATACAGAATCCAATCCCTAGGTTCGCCAAAAATACAAAACACAGTTCTAATTCATATGTATTTTAAGTGTGAGAATGGATGGCTCAGAACACAACCCAACCGGAGAGGATACTCTGAGAGATCCATCTGAGTAGGACGTATACTCTGAGAGATCACCTTTACAAGAATGATATCATTAGTGGGGTTGAGTGTTGGAGGAGATATTATCAGAGTATACGTCCTACTCAGATGGGTCTCTCATCGTTACTATTTTTTTCTGACAGCATGGTGGATGTGCTCCGTCAACAGATTCTTGCTCCGAGCCAAAACTTTGCCTCGGAGCTCAAGTGGACATCCTTCGTGTAGAGCTCGAGTGAGAGGTTCATGACAGCATGGTGGTCTCCTTTGTCAAAGTATCCGTGCCCATCCCACAAACTAATGTGGGACGAGCACGGATACTTTGACAAAGGAGACCACCATGCTGTCATGAACCTCTCATTCGAGCTCTACACGAAGGATGTCCACTTGAGCTCTGGGGCAAAGTTTTGGCTCGGAGCAAGAATCTGTTGACGGAGCACATCCACCATGCTGTCAGAAAAAAATATTAACGGTGAGAGACCCATCTGAGTAGGACATATACTCTGATAATATCTCCTCCAACACTCAATCCCACTACTGATATCAATCTTGTAAAGGTGATCTCTCAGAGTATACGTTCTACTCAGATGGATCTCTTTGAGTATCCTCTCTGGTTGGTTGTCGTATCATCATTGCCGAGGGATGAGGGTCGGAGGACAGCCAACTTTATCTACGGATACATAGTTTCTGCCTCGCCAGTCGAATGGCTGCAGGGACTATGTCCTGATCACCATGTCGTAGTCCAATATAATCCAGAGATTGATACAGTACAAATTCATATTTCTAGTCCAATACAAATAGTCTAATACAAAAACAACCCAATACAAATAGTCCAATACAAATAAGTACTAATAGCTAATGAGAACCACGCTGCCTACGCAAACGCTCAGTGATACGATCATGCAACCACCTCGAAAAAGCGAGATCTTTGGCGTGGAGAGAGATGTCGTCCCTTGCAAGTGTTGTACGAATAGAACTCCCGGTCTCACTAGCTACCACTGCTGGATGAATAGAACTCCCGGTCTCACTAGCAACCGGTGCTACTTCCTCCTTAACTGTAGGAGGAGCCACCTCAGCATTCATTGTTTCCCTCAAACGACGTGCCGCTCCTCAGGTCATGGGTGCCATCTGGTAAGATCGATAGTCACAAATAATATAATTGTAAGATAAGCAAGCTAAAGGAACCATCATGTAATTTGAGTACATTTTCGAAAGCAGAGGGATAAGGGTCGGATGACAGTCAACTTTATCTACGACTACATAGTTTCTGCCTCGCCAGTCGAATGGCTGCAGGGACTATGTCCTGATCACCATGTCATACCGTAGATTAATACAAACGGAGCTGGAGCTGGAGCCAAAATACAGTTGGTACTAACCTCAATAGAACAAACACTCTCACAGCTCAAAATACTAACACATGCTCATGCCTTACTCTTGTGACACTCCCTTTCAAACACAAACACACACCTATATGTTCCCTTACACATGTTGCCATGTTACCTGTAAAAATAGGAAATCCTTGTTGTCTAAAATAAGACACAATTCTACAAAGAGAACCATACTGTAGAACTCACACTTTAAGATAATAGATGATAGAAGACTTGTATGGAGGATCGTCTACTTTATTCATGGAGTTGTCATAGGGTGTTGAGCGATGTCATTTTATTCTTTTCTTCTTCTTCTTCTTGGGATTTTTGAGTATTGGATCTTGAGACATATACAGCTAGAACTTACGAAGAATGGAGTACCATACTTCAACAAATAGATGTTGACTAATTGGTTCATATATTTGTTGTCTAAAATAAGTGTAGGAATATTGCAAGGTGAAACAATGTATCAAACACTATATCGAAACCCAAACCCAATATACAAATCCAAATTAATACGAAAATACACAAGTGTATGTAGGAGATTAAGTGTACATAGGTGAAATACATATATATACATGCGTGGGGGTGTCCACGTGTCCAACAAATGGACATAAAGTGTCCAAAACCTCATGAACACACTGTATCAGTGAACACATGGTCGTAATGTGTCTCCGTGTCTATTTTGGACACAAAAAACACCTCAATTAGGGTTAGGGTTTACCTTCAGTCTCCTCGCGGTGGTGGAGGAGGAGGAGAAGGACAAGTTCGGTGGTGGAGAAGGAGGGAATTAAGTGTACAGAGGTGAAATACATATATATGCATGCTTGGGGGTGTCCACGTGTCCAACAAATGGACACAAAGTTTCCAAAATCTCACGAACACACTGTATCAGTGAACACATGGTCGTAATGTATCTTCGTGTCCATTTTGGACACGAAAAACACCTCAATTAGGGTTAGGGTTTACCTTCATTCTCCTCGCAGTGGTGGAGGAGGAGGAGGAGGACAAGTTCGGTGGTGGAGGAGGAGGAGGAGGATCTCGCGGTGGAGGAGGAGGAGGAGAAGGGGCTCGCCGGAGGAAGGAGAAGGGGCTCGTGCGGTGGAGGAGGAGGATGAGCGGCGCCGGAGGGAAGGGGGTCGGGCTGTCGTCGAGGTCGGGGGAAGAGGGGCGGGAAAAAAAAATTTGGGGAGAGGGAGAAATGAAAAGTCGAACCGAGGAACCCTATTTAGCAAAATTTAGCGACGTCTGAATATACGTCGCAAAGCGTCGACGTTCCTTTAATATTCGGCGACGCCTTAAGCTTTGCGACGCTAAACGTCGCTGAACTAATAAAACTAGCGACGTTTTCCGACAATTCAACGACGTTGGTTTTTATTAGACTATAGGTAGTCGCAATATGTTGTTTTTTGTCGCTACCAGCGACGTATTGTGACGCTTACTTTTGGCGTCGCTAAATCCAATATTGGCGACGTTTTAAGTTGGCGTCGCTAATTTCGTCGCTAATATGACCTATTTTGATAGTGTTAGATTCTAGAATCTAGAGGACCCTAATCCATCTAGTTAACCAAGGACTTGGACAAGAAGACTATATGACGACTATATAAAGACCATCACATGACATGACTTATATCCTTTAGAAGTTCGAACCAATTTCTACTTCTTAAATTTTAAACTCTCGTGCCTATAATTTCACTCTCTTGACAAATATTGCTACTACAACCTAGATTTGCAAGTTTAGTGATTATCGAGCTTGTTCACGACATATGTTATTGGAAGAGCTCCCACTAACATATTGTCTAATCAGGACCGGTGCATAATGGTCTGATCAACCAAGTGCACTTTGGTTCGCTTTATTTTATCATTCTTCGTGGATGGGGACATAGCTAAACTTGTTCTTTAGAATTTCATCCACGACTGCCTTGACAATTCCTTTGAAATTATTCGATCATCCTTGAATCACGTATTCGTATTCGATAATATCGTCCTTGAACTGCTTATTGCTTTCGCCTTCACCTATTTTAGAAGGACGAAAGTATGGTACTAAAACTTCCTCTAGCTCTCCTATCGATATTGATTCTTCATCCTAAACTACTCGTCCTCTTCTCGGCCCTATCATAACCTTCTAAACGCTTAATTTAGGCGTTCGCCAAATTCTTCTCTAAATTGTGCCCTCAACCTACTCTCAAGAGACCATAACTTTAATGTCTCTAATTTATTTCTTGAGCCCATACCATTTTTTATTGCGCGATATCTTAACCATTTTTTCTTGCGTTAATTCATGATTATCTTAGCCATTATTGAAATCACGACTCTAATGTATGTTTTCATTAAATGTCGTTTTCTGATCTCGCCCAATGATTTAACTGTGCTTCCTTATCGATATACCCTTGTACCTTCTCACCCCCTGCTAATTCCTAATTTCGAGGACGAAATTCTTTTAAGTTGGGTAGGATGTAAAACCCCTAAATTTCTACTATTTTTTATTTATTAAATTTGGTACTGATTTAAAATTTTGTATTGTACATCGCGTGGTCGTATTGTACGTCGCGCACAAAATTTTATTTTTCGAAATTGCTCGACGAGTGCGAAAATGTGCGAGCGTACATATTTTTAGAAAAACATTTTTTCCTATATTTTTATAGTTTCAAGATAATATATATATTAATTATTTTTAGCTATCAAAGTTTCTAAATTTATGAGTTTATTTATGAAAAGCCTTTTTAGACAGTTATAATAATAAATAATATTCTTATAAAAAGGTATACTAGCAACGTGTATATTTGTAAATATTATTTGTGCATACATATATATTTTGGAATTAATTATTAGTTTATTTTTAAATAATAAAGTAATTTTCAAAATTATTATTATTAGTATTTTTGGAAAGTATATTTTGGAATTATTGTGGCGATTTAAGTCTTGATTTGAATTTATGAATTTATTTAAATAGTTAAATATTTGAAATTTGATTTATCCCATTCGATTTTAAACTACAAATTTAAATAGATTTAAATAGGATTTGTAATTGGATTTGGATTTGAATTAAATAGATTGAATTATCTAATTTGGGTTTTAAATCTTTTCCTAATCATATCCAATTGGGATTTTCCACATCCTATAAATAGGCAGTTACTCCTCCAATATTTTCTCCACATTATTCCTACACAAATTTCCACCACAAATATACGTGCATTGTGTCTGTGTTACCCTCAGCCCATATCTTATTCCAATTTTACATATACATTATTTCTTTCAGTGTCGACAACTCCGACACGGCAAATCCTAGCTATCCCTAGTCCTGACCCTAACCCCGTCCACCGACACCCGCGTCTGACTACCACGACAGCAATAACCACGACCTTGCCACCAAGGCCAGCCACCACCCAAACTCGTCGCAACCACCCCAACCGCAACCAACGCCACCACTTTCACCTTCCCCTTGCCACCATACTCCCGGCCACCTACCGGCCACACCCGTCTCAACCAAACCACCAAAACACACACCCGCTACCACCAGCAGCCGAGCTACCCAACAACCGACCACCATCACCCTGCCAAACGTCAGCTACCTATCATTTTTGTCGGCCATCCGCCACGAGTCCAGACCCCAAATCACCCCCACAACCCTAGCAAAACCCATCCTCCCCACGCAACCGACAAAACCCCGTCGGCCATCGCCGGCGGCCACATCCGCAACCACCATCCCAGAAGAAAGAATAAGGAAATTAAAACCCTAACCTAGACTCACCTCCACAGCCCGGGCCTCCGTCCCGCCGTCGAACCGCCGTGTCCGGACCGCCACAGTCCGCCGCCCCTTGCCGTCCAGTTCCCCGCTCCCACGCCCTTCCTCACCTCTGCAAAACCCTGGCCGCCCGCCACCGTAGGTCCGCACAGCCGCGCCTCTTCCCCATCGTCATCCCCATCACCGCCCGTCCAGCGTCGCGACCACCGTGGCCGATAACACGCCTCCGCACTCCGCCCTGGCTCACGAGGGCCTCTCCGGCGCCAACCCCTCGCCAAGCCCACGCCTGCCGCATCGTTCTCCGGTGACCGCACGCCGGAGACAGGCTCCCTCCGCCGAGTCCCGATTGTCGAGCACCGTCCCCTCTCCGCCTCTCCATCCTCTCCCGAGATCATCCACCCCGACAAACCCCTCTCCACCGGCTTCATTCACCCCGCCGACCGATCAAAGCCCTCCGGCTTCTTTCCCAGCCATCCGTCGACCCGTACCACCGGCCGACCACCGCACAGCGCCGCGCGGTATCCTTCCTTCCGACGCCCAGATCCCCTTTTTCCCGTCGCCTTCTCGCCGTCCCCCCTCGATCCCACTTCCTCGCTCTCGTTTTCTTCCACTTCCTTCCGTTTTCTCTCCCCCTTCTTTTCTAAAGAGAGGCAGCAACCAGCTGTGTGTTGCTGGGAAAGCATGAGTTTTTTATTTTTTTATTATTTCAATTATTTATCTATTTCTTTTAATTTTGTTGCTTTGTTTTTGTTGTTTTTTTTATTTTATTATTATTAATTGTTCTCTTCTTTTCAGTATCAGTTATAATTTACTATTATTATTATTATTATTATTATTATTATTATTATTATTATTATTATTAATTAAATGAATATGTTTCTAAAAATTGTACTTATAACTAAATATTGTATTTTACTTGACCACTTTTATAACTTCAAATTATTATGAGTATTTTGGGGAATTCTCCCTAAATATATTATATTATTATTTCTAACTATTTAAATATATATATATATATATATATATATATATATATATATATATATATATATATATATATATATATATATATATAGCTTGTGACTTAAAAAGTGTATTTTGACAAAAAGTTTGCCTTAGAACATTTTTCGCAATAATTATCTAAAAACTATTTTAACTAATAAATTATCGTTTTCAAAAATCATAAGTATTTTTCTAAAACGCATATATATATTATTTATCCAATTTCTTTTTCCTTTGATTTTTCTCATGTACACGACTAATCTCATTTTCCTATTCCCTCGCCAAAATTTGTACATCTTCCTATCGACCCTAACTAAATTGACCCTTCTGGACCCAATGGAACCGACCGTGTCACCATCCGTGGTCACCTTGCATAGTTGTTACACCGCAGTCAAAGTTCGTGCCACATTGATTATCGCAGCACACCAGGCGCTCTATCAGGCAAGACACCTTGCCATTTGCTGTTTATTTATTTTAGCTCATAGTTCATGCATTATTTATTTTCTTTATGCAAAATAAACTGTGATACATGGCATAACCTGTTAGAACTTACTGTTTATTTATAATTCCTGCTATGTATTATTTTTCTTACACATTAAGCCTAGATTTAAGGGACCACCTTGTGTGTTGCATTCATTGGCCTTGACACGTGGTAACAAGAAGTTGTGTGTCGCATATAGGACTCGGACATGCGTGACCGGCTGGCCATCGGTACGTATAAGCCCGACGATAGAAATAACCGCTAATAGAGATTGCATGCTAGTTTGACTTAGCGGTTATAGTGGTTTGTGTTGTGGATACAACACAGTAGGCATTGGGCGGGGAGGACAATTTCTTAGCGTATGGGCTTCGATGCACTTTTCCTTGTGACCCGGACTCTCTGCCGGAGATACGGGGTTGATGACCCATAATTACTGACGGCCACTGACGATTCTGTGGAACGTCATGCTCTTACTGATGGGGCCTTTGGTGCCCCAAGGGTGGACCATGCCGATCCTATTCAGCCAGGGCCCATGCGTAGGAAGGATTGTTCTTAACTATATTTCACTTAGAACGGTTAGGTACCTTTATCCGTTAGGTACGAGTACTTTTGGTTTGGGTACTTGTATCTGACCGTGGCTTGGAACAATAACTTGTCGTAGATTAGTTCGTCACATCTTGTCCTTGTTTGGTTGTAGGTGTGACTTACTACTTCGATGAGAAGGTATTAACCTTGTTGGGGTCCGGATACCATATTGAATTATTAGCATGGAAAGATACGTCACCGTGAATTAGTTTACCATCTCCTATCCTTGTTTCGTTGGGGGGATGGTACGCTCGTTCAATAGGTGTGTATTGGACCATGTTATAATTCAATTGACTTATTTACTTGAGCAATATTTATTCAGTTTATATGGCATGATATTATGTGTCTTGTTACGTCCCTTTGAGGACCTGGTTATCTCTCCAGGTGTGTGCTCTTGTCTTTCGCAGGTGTTCTAGCTCTAGCCGTGATCATCGCTATTTCTTCGAGGATGATTGCGTTGGATCGTCTTCGCTTCGCTTGCCAAACTCTTTCTTTGTCATATATTTTTTTTCCTTTACTTGTTGGTAGTAGATTTATCTCCGTCCAACATATTGTATCAAGACAATTCATTATCTTTATATGATGTCTTTTATTCATTTATTTTGCGTGGATGAGATTAGTTATGGTTCTACTGCATTCTACATCTTACGTATATTTATTATACGGCTGGCATGTCTACGTTCCTAGTCCTACGTATTTTGGGACTGGGGCGTTACAGATGCTTAATCACGAAAAATGATAAGAGTTAACTATGACATATGAGCCTTGGTCATGCAAATATGGACACAATTTTAAGACTATCCACGAAGAAATTGGTACGAGGCTTACCGATCATCACTTTCAAGTAGGATACAATATGTAGTGAATATGAATAGATCAAAGCTACCCGATCCATATTTAAGTCCAAGAACGTTGTAAGTACCACTGACCTCTACAATTACTACATATGGATTTATTTGGACCTAGTAGAATTGCTAGCCTAGATGGTAAGTTATATGCATTTGTAATAGTAGATAATTTCTCTAGATACATATGGGTATATTTTCTCGCACGCAAGAATGATGCATTGTCTGAATTCGTCTCTTTTTGTAAGAAAGTTCAAAATAAGAAAGGATTCATGATCACTCGTATTAGAAGTGATCATAGCAGCAAATTTGAGAATGCAGAGTTTGAATAATTTTGTGACACATACGATTATCTGCATGAGTTCTCCTGCCCTAGGACTCCACAACAAAATGGAGTTATAGAATATAAGAACAAGACTCTATCTGAAATAGCTAAAGTAATGTTAAACCAGTTTAGTCTACCTAAACACTATTGGGTTGAAGCTGTCAATACAACTTGTTATGTTCTTGATAGGGTTCTTATTCGACCTAAATCGAAGAAGACTCCCTGCGAGTTATGGTTTGATAGAACATCCACAGTTTCTTATTTTAAAATCTTTGGATGCAAATGTTTTATTTTTAATACTAAAGATAATTTGGTAAACTTTGATGAGAAGGCCGATAAAGGTATATTTTTAGGTTATGCGGCCAAAAGCAAAGGGTACCGAGTCTTCAACAAAAAGATTATAATCATCGAAGAGTCAATAAATGTAACTTTTGACGAACTAAATCAATAGACAATCGACGATTATGATTAAGACATCAGTACACCATGTACAACACCTGCAGATTCACCAAGCACAATGCCTGCAGAACCACCGAGTAGAGCACGTACAGAACCAGAAACCTGAACCAGCTACCTTAATAGTCTTCAAAAAAGAATGAAGTTTATGGCTGACTATCCCAAGGACTTGGTAATATGTGAGATTACCTGGGGTGTAAGTACTCATCCTCTAAAAAAGATATAGTTTCCTGTGTTGCATTTATATCACAGCTAGAACCCAAAACTATTGAAGAAGCATGTAGCGATAAATTTTGTTTAGATACTGTGCAAGAGGAATTAAACCGATTTGAATGGAATCAAAAAGCAAAGTAGATAGGAAAAAGTACTAGCGGCATGTGCCATTTCCTAGGTAAGGCTATAGTTTCTTGGTTTAGTAAGAAGCAAAATTCTATCGTATTATCAACTACTGAGGCTGAGTATACCGCTGCATGACGTTGTTGTGCACAAATTTTATTGATGAAGCAAACGTTAGAAGACTTTGGTTTATATTACACACACATACTCATTTTCTGTGACAACACTAGTACTATTAACCTGACTAAGAATCATGTATGTCATTCTCGTACTAAGCATATTGAGATTCGAATCATTTTCTTAGAGACCATCAAACAAATGGAGATATAAACCTAGACTATGTAGACACAGAGAAACAAATGGCTGACATCTTTACAAAATTATTAGCGGAAGATCGTTTCAATTATTTATGTCAAGAATTAGGAATTTTAGATGTCAATAATATTAATTAATTTTATTTTATTAATTATTTTTTAATATACAAAAATTATTTTCGAGACAAGCCTACAAAGGGTCTGTCTGTCACCACGACTAAGGTCGAAGCAAAACAGAACTTAAGCGTTCCCCTTTGAACCTCCGTTACCTGGGACAATACCCCTAAAGATAATCTGAGACAGTCGCTGCATAACAAAATTTAATTCGTAAAATAATGTTAATTATATTAATTGAAATCTAAAATAACTAAACTTGGAATTAAATAATTGAAAAGGATTGATGAATACAAAGTGGCATTTTATTTTTTGTACAAAAATACCTCAACAGAACTCCAGGCGAACTTATACCGAATTTGGCCCGAGTTCAGTTGGTATCGGGTGTTCTAAGTCAGAACCGAAACTGGGCCCCCTTTTATTCATCACCTTCCTCCTCTAAACAGAGCAGCAGCCGCGGACGAGCTCCAAATCGTAGCTTTTTCCACCATTGATTTCTTTCAAATCTTTTGGAGTTTTCCATCCAAATTTTGGATTCGTGCGTGAAATCTCTTTCTCTTCCATATACTCAATTTTTCAGAGGTATAATGTCTTTATTTTCTTTATTTCAAATTCTTAGAATTTCTATATTTTCTTAGAAGTTGCCTAGAATCCACAATTATTTTAAGAGAAAGAAGACGGCGGCTAACAAAGAAGCCTCCTCTTCGGATCCTATCCAAGGATCGCCCTTTTCGCCCGTCCAAATGGATGACGGGGCGCTCAACTAGTTTTTTTTTGAAACTCTTAAACAATCCTTATTATGGTATACATATTTCTTAATTCACAACATATGCCCTGACACACCAATCAAGTGGACAATCTTTTCATCCCATAGAACTTACTTTGAAGCATTAATTTTGCACAATCTTGTCACTCATTCTTTTCCTATTGCTACTAATGCAATTCGACTATTTTATTGTAACTTCACCTTAGCCGATAACACTTTTACTATTAAGAGCCATGTTACTAGAATTGAAATTCAATTTGATGATAACGACCTAGTGAAGATACTAAGCATTCCTAATGAAGGTGCTCCGCTAGACGATATCACTGAATTCGAATTTTTCGGAGATACGCCTTTAAATAGTTTCAAGAACCAACTTTGTTCTCCTAATCAAATTCGTACTGGAAATTTCAAAGCTGTACATTTAAACTTATTCTTTTATAAATTGTATTGCATCGTCTATTCTACTATCTTGCCCAAATCCACCTCCAAAGACGATGTGACCACACTTGAAATGTCTGCTTCATATCATATTCGTCAAGGGATTCCTTTTTGTGTTCCCAAGACGATTATCCAGATGATGGGTCGTTGTCGTAAAAAGCACATGAACCTTGTTTACGTGATGATTCTTCTAATCATCTTTCAGCACTTTGACATTGACTTATCTACTTGTGCTTGTGACTCTGAGCCCAAGTATCTTCAGCTCTCTCGTCACAGCGTAGTTGTTCCTCCTACTGCACCACCTCCACCTGCTCAGGATTATCCTATGTCTTTTGAGGATATTCACCAGTATTTATCTGATATGCTACGTGCTTAACTGGATAAGCACAACTCTTTGCGAGCGTTTAGGAACACGAGTTCCAAGATGCTAGTTGGTTTCAGGCTCTTGCAAACTCCTTTGTGGATCTGCATTTTACCTAAACTAGTTAGCATGCCAGTTCTCTTCCACAAGATCCTACTGTCTCTGGCTACCGCTATAAGGATGAGGTGCTTCCTCACTTCTTCGAGCCCAGTAACACTTATGACTGGTACCGTGGTTCTGGTGCTACTCTACACCCTTCTCATGGAGCTGCCACTTCTGGAGCTGGTCCTTCTGGACATGGTGGCGATGCTGATTGCAATGATGATGACTATGTTTAGTAGTTGAGGATTTTTGATCTAGACGTTACTACTTTTCTCTGGATGGTATCTAATTAGACTCTTTATTTGTCTATATATGCTTAAAAATGCTCCGACATTCTAAGATAGCAGTACTTTATCTTTTATTTTCTTAGTATCTATTTGCTAAGTTGATGTATTCAAACTCCTTTTATTATTATGCATCTTCTACTATTCAGTTAGTATTGTTCTCTTTATTCTTTGAATGTACTTCTCATTTTATGTGTAGCGTTATTTATCTTAGTTATGCTTCCTTCAGAGAACTGCCTGTGAAATTTATGTTATTCTTTATATATTTTCTGTATTTCTTCAATATTTGTTTCTCAGGCATGAATTACATGGGAGTCTCTCCCTTTGTAATTATTTTGTTAAATGACAACGGGGATAAAAAAATCTAACATCTTTTTCAAGAAAAATACTACCAAAAGTGGAGACAGAAGTACAGTACCTTACAAATTTTAACTATTTTTCAAATCAAGGTCAATATGTTATATCGGTCAAGGTTTATCAATTATCAAAATAGGGGAGATTGTTGGCCCATTGGTCATGGTCAATCATAATTTTAATAATTGATCCAACCCTATCTCGATATAAGGGCTACTTAGACGACTGCTGAGAACTGTTACTGCTACCGTTCAAGACATGAAACCGTTTTTGCCACTGAGTCTGTATTTCCATTATCAATATATTTTTTTACAATTTATTGAGTCTAGGAATACAATGTACACTGAGTCGTACTGGCAAATAGGCTACCCCAAAATGTTTTCAAAATATTCCTTTGTTTTGAAAATAAACCCATTTACAAAAAGCTCATAACTGCTCAACTTCTGTAACACCCAGTTTTCCAAAGGAGGGTAATTTTGAACTTTTGTAAAAATCTATCGTTTAATATTAAATAATGATTTATGGTGAATTTTAATTAATTGAAAATTATTTAAATTAGTGTATTATGATTTTGATATTTTGCTAGTGTAACCTTAGAACTGTTTAGCCTAAAGACTAACCATGACCATGGAGGCCTAACCCATGTGATTAGATTAGCTTATTACCACTTTCTAGGCTAAGGGTATTTTGGTCATTTTGTGACTTTTGAATTATTTAGGATTTTGATTAATTGGTGAATTTTAGATTATTTTAATAATATTTAAATTAATATACTATGATTTTGGTCATTTTTTATATTTTAATATTTTGGGAAAATTTTATATTTTTAATATTGTTTTTATTGGATTTGTTTAGTCGGATTTGAGTTTCGTCTCGTTCCAACTTGTATTGTGACCCGGGTAGCTTAAACTCTAGATGGGACCCAATATTAAGTTAAGCATGGCCCACAAAACTCAACATTTAAGTTAGTTAGTTAGACTAATTTTTATCATGTTAGAATGGTTAAGTTAGAGACTCAAAACTAGATCCTTTTGACCCCAAACTTGAACCTAGTCTAGACTTAACCATATGAGACTAGAGAGGGACAATTAGAATATTTCCCATTAGCCCTAATGGACTCTTTATGGCAGCCACCTTTCGGGAAGAATGATTCATTACAATCTTGCCTCTTTTATTTTCTTTTGTTCTTCCCTAATTTTAGAGAGCCTTCCCTTTGATTTGATCTCCAAATCAAATCATTCCTTCACCAAATCTTCCCTCAATCATTTCCATTCTCCAAGGAAAGGGTGCTACCAAGGATTGAAAGAGAAATGCAAGAAGGAGTGTCCATTTTGAGGGATCTTCGTATCGGAGCCGTATCCTAAAGTATTTATTGGGATTCCACTCCCAATAGGTAAAAGCCATCCTCTAAATCGATTTTCGTTGCATATAAATTAGTTTTGAATCCGTAGGATCCATCCTCATGCATGTGTCCCCTTGAGATTCAAATTTGAGGCCATTTGGAGCTCTCTTGAGGATTTTAGATATGTGTCTTGTGTCCTACTTGATAGATCCCAAATTAGGACATCCCATGTGTATGTATGTATGATAATAGTTTAAATAGATACTTAAATTCAGTTTTAGAATGGTTAGAGAGTGGATTGATCTTAGTTAGGATGGTTAGAATGAGTTTCATTTGGATACCTATGTTGGTAACCAAGTATCTGGCCTGCATGTGTTTCTTTTGTCCAAAACAACTCAAATTCGTCATAATATTCATCCACATTTTTATTGACCAAAGCAACTTAGAAATATCATAACTTTTAGCTTAGAACTCCGTTTAATCTCCCTTTTTTTAAATGAATCGTATCAAAGTTAGTTTTCCAAATATATATATTAATAGGCCAAATTCGTCCTATAACTTTTTGTAAAATTATTTGTGTGTCAGATGTTCGAAAGACAAACGCATTTCAGTGTTTTCGCGATTTCGGGAGCTTTCGGACACGAAAATACAATCCATTTGAAGTTTCGGAAAGCTAACATGAAGGGCTATAACATACTCTAATCCTAGAATTTAGTGAAGGCCCAATTGGGACAGTATTAATTTTAAGTAGAAGAATGACTATACAACATAGGCATTTTGTGTAACCTATGAGCCTATGTAGTATGGATATTAAATGAATGTAGAGTATGTAATGCATGATATGTTAGATGAATGAAATGATATATATATATGATATGTATCCTCTTTACATTAATGTATATATATGGTTGAATGCAAGCATGTAGGAATGCAATCAATGTAATGTATGTAAGCAAAGCATAAATGCATGAATAAAGAATGATATACAATGTATGCATAAAGTATATAATGAATGCTAGATATGAATGCAAGGTATACATGTAATGATAGATATGAATGCATAATGTATACATAATGTAATACAATATATAATGATAGTATGTATGGTAATGTAGAATATATGCAAGCATGTATATGTCCACCGTTTTCCCTTTTCCTTACATTTTTCCTTCCCTTCCCATTCTTTCAGTTTTCCCCATTTTTCCTCTTCTATTTTTACATATTGCATACAATGTATATAGTGTATAGATGCATATAAGTATGTAATACGCATGAATGACATGTATGTAATAAAATAAGTATATGTATGCAACTTAATAATATGTATATGAGATATGAATGAATATATATATGTGTTAAGGTAATGTAATGTATGTATTCACATATATTTTGAGGTAAATATGAGTTTGTATGCATATATTATATGTATGCATGTATGCAGGAATGAATGTAATATAATGTAGAGTATGCATATATGAATATATTGTATGCAAGTATATAATGTATTCAAATATGTATGTATGCATCTATGTATGTATGTATAGGTGCATAATGAATCCAAGTATGCATATATGATATGTATGTAGGCATGTATGTAATATGTATGTATACATGATATTTGTATGCATGTATGCAATGTAAGTATGTATGCATTTCTATAAACTGAGTTAACCTATAACCTTTTACACACATGCATTCATACACCTTTGATATGTATCCCATGTCATATACACCTACCTGTCACTAAATCTGAGAACATTAAACATATCCTTTCACACACATGCCAAACACACACACACTCACTTACTCTTTTACCTCTCCTTCTATATATATATATATATATATATATATGTGTGTGTGTGTGTGTGTGTGTGTGTGTGTGTGTGTGTGCCTATATATATAGCATTCCTATATATATCTATGTATATGAATATGTGAATGTGAATAATATATATACATTATATGACTAAGTTTGTGTTTCTTGTTAGCTTATGGTTTAGTTTTGTACTTGGTTTAGCAAGTGACTTAGGCTATGAGTTAGTAGCTATCTTGGATACTTGATTTCCATAGACTTAGTTGTTTAGACCTAGAATTGACTAATCTAGACTAGTTGACCATTGTTGACCCAACCCTAACTAGTTTGATCTAGTTTGACTTTAGAGTTGACCAGAGTTGACTTTCACCTAGATTGACCTAGAATCATGTAGATTGCATCGTAAACTTCATTTACCTTATTTTAAACATATTATAACCTATATTGCTCTATTTAGGACATTGTGACTCCGGTGCAGACATGTGATATTACACTACTCTTTTCAGAGTATCAAGCGAGTACATTCTCTGATAGTTCTCTTATTTACTTGTCAATTACTGTACTTCAGTTCTAGTTAGTTGTATGTGATTCTCTGTTACAACACGTATGGATATTTTTGGATTCATGTATGCGACACACATACAATCTTGTCTGGCCTCTATTACTGGAATCATTTTGGAATCATCATGTACTGGAATCATTCTGAATCATTGCTGTATCATCATGTTTGGCTGGACTCATCTCGATTCTCGTGTCGTATTCTGGATTCACTTATACTTGTTGAAGGGAAATACTTGAGTAAGACATGTAGACATACCTCAATTCTGGAATTACCCCACATGCTGGAATCAAACTAGAATGATAGCTCTCACACCCGGCCGAGCGTATGATGTGTCGATTACCTATTGTCGTTTACATGTCGATCTCGATATTTTAAAAGACACTGTTAGAATATAGTCTGGACTGACCCTGAATCCTTGATCACTGACTGGAATCATCTTATACTGGACTCATCTTGTACTGGAATCACCTGGTATCAGATTCATGTTGTCTGGACTTACATGGGTTTTATACTTGTTTATTTACTGTCTGGACTTATATCATGTTACTCTAGTTCAGCTAGCTTCTATTTACAGTCTCCACTGCCATGATTCTCTCTTGTTTAGTTACTATACTTTCCTTATCTCAACTGTTCTCTATACCATTACCTAAATATAAACTGCCATATTCATCAATACAACTGTCTATAACTGCTTTAGTTCTCTGTCATTTACTTGGATTTTCTAGATGAGATGTGCTCGTTCCTGTCCTGACTGGACCTGTTGCAAATTTTACAGATGATTGTCCTGAGGACACTTGCATGTTTGCCATGAAATATAAAAGCAGAACAATTATCGGAGGACTGACTTTTACTTCACGTTACAAACTCGCTTGTACAAAAAAAGCCTAGGGACGAAAGCCTAGGTACAACAGACTAAGTACAATTGTTTATTTTAGATTCTGGGGGGTGACGATAGAGGCTCGGGAAGACGACGGCAACCCTGCCTTACTCCTTGGACGATCGGTATGCAGCCTTGGCTCCAGAAGATTGCTCGACGTTGAAGAAATGCTCTCTTTGCTCTCTTCTGCTCTTTTTCTCCAAGTCTTCTAATGCTCTCTGATCTCGAAAAGGGGTCTTTTGCAAGGGAATGGCACCTTGCTATTTATAAGAAGGGGAATGCAATCATTAGGGTTTGCAATGATTTCCCTTTATAATGGCGGCGGCCTGTTGATTGATCAATCTGGGCCATTAATCTTGAGTGTGATGAATCTGGACCACTTAATATAGATTGTACCAGATCCCATCAGTAATTAATGCTGATTAGAATCTTCGTGATGATGATTTGCTGATGTCTGCGAATCTGGATGAATAAGTTTAATTCATTTTCTGCCATGTCCCAGATTATTGGGATTTGACCCAATCTTTGATTGCAGTAAATTTGGGAAATTGATTGGCTTTATGACACGTGTCCTGAGAGTCACTAAGGGGATCTGAACCGCATGAAGATTAGCCGCATAAGGTTTGGGCCGCATAAGGTTTGGGCCACGTGTCAGGCTGCTTGGGTTGTGGCCCCCCCGAACCTTCGAACCATATGATGGGTATTGAGCCATGGAGATGATCCTTACGAGCCGCATGGGGATGCATCTGCCAAGCCACATGGAAATGGTCCTCGAGCCGCATGGGGAGGCCTCCTTGAGCCGTGAGACTGTTTCGGCCTGAGCCGTATAGGACGGCTTCATTCTGAACCGCATGGAAAGTCTTCGCTCGAGCCGCATACGAACGCCAACGTGGCAAGGCCACGTGGCATTTTATGGATCTCGGGGGATTGTGTCAGAGATCTCTTTCTCTTCCCTAGGGTCTGTCATTATGACAGAGTCATAATTACCTCTTTTGTGTCAGGGCTGTCACTTTTTTAGAGTTGTCAGCCGTCAAAGTAATTAATGCAGGAGGGCGGAGGAGAGGACTGTCAAGCCACGTGTCTTCTGAGCCATGGAATGTCTTGGGCCGCATAGTCCCTTGTGCCGCATGACTCTCTGAGCCGCATGGGCTTTCTGAGCCGCATGGGTTTTTCTGGCCGCATGGATCTTTCTTTATTATTATTTTCCATGCTTCTACAAGACCCCCTTCAAAGTTTTCAATTTGCAAAATTGAAATACTTTGAATAAGAAGCATGGCTGTATATAATTCTTCTGGCCGTATATGAAGTCCTGGCCGCATGGATGTTTCAGCCGCATGGATGGCTTAGCCGCAGGGACTTTCGAGCCGCATGAGTGTCTAACCGCATGGATGGCTCAGCCGCATAGCGCCTTGCCATGTCATCCTTGCCACGTATGGCAATCTTTTGTTTTTAATGCTGTTGATTTGCTGTCAATTTTAAAGGCCACTTTTTGGTGCGGGATCTCAGGAGTTTGGCCTTTATTTTAGGCGGCTCACCTTGATAACCGAAGAGTCGGTCTTCGTTTTGTGCCCGAGAATCGAAATGCCTCGCTTTTGTTTATAAATATGGATGAGTTTGGTCGGAGGGATTTCTTTACTTTCTCCTTCGTTCAACTCTTTGCTGTCTCCTCTTCTTATCTTCCTTTTCCGACCGTCGAAGAAAATGGCTCCTAAGTCCTCCAAGGTCGTCTCCTCTACTGCGAAGGGCAAGAAGGCGGCTTCCTCGTCGACCGTCGTGCCCGAAGTGCCCGAAGTGCCTTCTGATGTCCGCCCTGCTTTCAATGGTAAGGGTTGCATTTGGATACTTCGAATCTTAAGAACCCATGGCTCTGTTGCATATTTATGCACAAGCCTTCATCCTTCGTCTGAACCACCCAAGTTCGACCATGATGGAGCCGCATATGCTGTATGGGCCGCATGACCCTCTCATATCCGAGCCGCATAGGAGATGCCCCATGTTTGAACCGCATGAGAAGGATTTGAATCTCTGGATATGAACCGCATGAAGTCTCCTTTGAACGAGCCGCATATGTTTCTGAACCGCATGGTATTTAGCGCCGCATATGCTCTTCTGCTTAGAACCGTATATGTTCAACTGATCCGCATAAGCTATCGAACCAGTGTTACGTGGAACTCCTGTCAGATTTGGGCCGCATGAGGCTGTGTTGACCCGAACTGCATAGGCTTCCTTGAAGCTGCACCACCTGATGCCCAGTTGAAATTGAGCCGCATAAGGCTTCGTTGATCCGAGCCGCATAGGCTCGGGAACTTCTTTTTTTTAGATTTATTCTGATTTCGCTTTAACCATCTTTTAATCCTGTTTCTCTTTGTCCTTCTTCAGTGAACCTCCCAACCAACCCAGCAGGGGAGTTCTTGTGGGTTCAACTCAACTTGCCATGGGCGTGCGTCTCGATGGCTTAATTCGACATAAGGGACCAGCTTCCCACAAATGAACCTAGGGAGAGGGTGGCTGCCATTAACAACCAGCCTTTCCACTTCCTTTGTTCTATGAATTCGGGGAAACTGGATGGAGAACATCTGAAACCGGCTTTTCTCTTCGGGGATGTCTTTTCATAAAGAACTTCCGCTTGCTGGATGTTTCTGAGAACTGGAATTTTACTGTGACGGGGTGGAGATCCACATTCCGAGATGGAGCGGCATTTTCCCCTCTCGTGGTTTAACATGGTACCGTTGAGCAGGACAATGGTGGGCTCGCTAACTCCCACCCAATCGGGGATGTTTGTGGGTAACATCCACTATAATAGGCGTACGGGGTCACCATGTGTGGGCAAGGAATCAGTCAGTCGGAGCGTGATGGGGCTGCTTCCTGGTACTTTTATAAATATGGCTGGCCCAACTTCACTTTTACTCAGCTGATACCTTTCTGAATCAACTCGCTCGCAAGGGGTCATATCCTGTGGGCAGATTATCGCTGCTGAATTGGATAAACCTTATTCCTACATGGGCCAATCTTACCTCATGGATCTTGAGGAACTACGGGGAGTTCCTTCGGAGATTGACCTTTACTATGCCATCCGGGGCACCTGTTACGGGTTGCCCATTAACAAACCTTTGTTTATGGCACTTTTGGAGATGTAAAACCGACGCACGGGGACTTTCTTTGTGCTCGGAGGAGAGTTGGGCCTTGGTCTCCATGAAATACATGCTATTTCTAAGCTGCCTGGGAGGCGAGGCTTTTGAAGTATACACTCCAACGAACGAGGAATTCGACGATCTGGAGCGACGATTCCCGGTTTCGTCACTGTGTATCGGGAACTTCTGTGCCACCATAGCATCTGTCACCAGGCTGCTATTAAGAAGGAGAATAGTTCGGAAGGGACCGGCCCTCATACCCCGGCTTGGGTCGCGTATCTTTTCAAATTTAGTCCTTCTGGCCGGGTTTCTTCTCGGCGTCCTCAAACCCAAGCGGAGATAAGGGACCTGAAGTTGAATGCAAAAAGGTCGAGGTCCAAACGCGATAGATTTGGGAGTCGCACTGACTCCTTCAGTTATTTCCACTACGTACCCGGGAGATGTCTGAAAAGGCACTTTTGGCCGGGTTCTTGATGGTGTGGCTACAGAATTGTAGTCTCAGGAGGGGCAGGTTCTACTGAAAGGATCAGCTGCCACTTCATTCTTCCGACGGTGAAGCTGGTCTTCAAAGTCAGATTGGCCCTTCTTTCAGCCATGGTGTGTAGCATACACCACGGCCTCCGCGCGTTTTCGTCTAAGGTCATTGCTCGCGAGACGATGCTGGATTTTGAGCGGATAGAACTTTCGTACCATTACCTCATGGGGTGGTTATTGATGCACTATCGGTTATTGATGAGGCCAAGAACTGATGAAGATGTTACTGCTGATGACGCCTTCCTTTTCGATACCGTCATCAGCCCTGGGAGCACGATACCATGCCGGCCTGCCGGAGGGCGTTGGCGAGAGTTGATGGGCCCGAATTCTTTGTCTCTCTTCCTGAATTTACCCATAGAGAAGTGAGGGGAGTACACATTGACGGCATTGATCCTCCCCAACTTTTATCTAGAAGATGCTTTTTTGGCTGCACAATATTCGCCATGCGCACCTAGTATACCGTTACCGAAATAACGTATACCTGGAGCCTTATTTGCCCAGCAGATTTTCCCGTCAATTCGGGTATAGTCAGCTTTTCCTTGATTTTCCCAGCGCTTGCCTGGGCTTTGAGGGCAACGTACTCGATGGCATTCGGGCTTGGCATTATTACAACGCGGTCCATACCGGGCTAGCTTCTCGATCCCTGATGCTAAGACGGCAGGGGATATTTTATACATGGCGGCCCTTTATCATGTCAGCGAGCAAGCTTCCTGTCAATTTTGACATGAGTACTAGCTCCATTGCTGGCACTCGCCTGGCCGAGAAGCCCGAGGGATCTAAAGAGAAAGAGAGGGGCAAAGGGTTCCTGCGCCGGACTCAGAGTCCACTGCGCGGACGAGGAGGATGATGAGCAAGACACCGATGACTCGTCGTATTCTTCAAACGAGGAATTTGGGAATCAACCCCCTATTATGCCGGATAAAGGGTGGCGGGTCAGCCGCCTACTTGTCCTGACGAGGAGGTGGAGGATCAACCGTCTGCTGTGCCTGTCTATCGCGTAAGCGAAGCAGGCGTGTGACTACCGTGATGGCCGAACCTACTCTACAAAGCACGCTGCGGTAAGACGTCGCAGGCTTTTTATTGATGATGTTGATGTTGTTTCTGAGGTGATTTGAGTTTCAACTACCTCCTTCTTTCTTCTTCTATGTTATGGTCTAATCGTTTTTTCTTTTGCCCTTTATAGGCGTCAGATGAGTTCGTTTCTCAGGACCCGATTGCCGAGGTTGATCCGGTCCTTTCCCATTTGGTCAGTAATGTGTGCACTGCTATCATTGCTGCTGGAGTTCTTCCAGGCGGTTGAGGATCTAACCTTGCTGGGACCTCAACTCAGGGGATGGGGGTTCTACTGCGCCCGCCCCTGAGACATCTGAACTTCAACAGGATGACACTGTCCTGGCTGGTTCCCTTTCAGGACTGGCCGTGACAGAGAAACCAGTTGAATTCGGATCGAAAACCGTGGGTGGGGAAACTACGCCAGCTGTGAACGAGCCGCAACCTCCATGCTCTTCCCCTGGTAAGACAAGTCAAACCTTAACTTGTGAAGAAACCTGTTTACTCCATCATTATCCTTCGGGTTACGTCGATTAATGGTTTCTTTGGACGTTCAGGTCCCAACCCTTTATTGTCGGTGACGGACATTGCTGGGGCAGACCCCACCGGAGGGATCTGATGGAAGCACATGTGCCTCCTCCTTGCATTGAGGGGCCTCCATCTGGGTCGAGTTTGGGAGCCCAGGTAGCAGTACAGCTAGGGCAAGGGACGATGCTTCCTGCGCCCTCTGCTGCGAATATAGTTTCGGGGGTTAACCTTTCCGCCCTGCCAAGCATCCAGGCTCTTCGGGTGGCGGTAGAGGAGCTAGCCGCTATTCAAGCATCTTTTGCACAGAATTTGCTTCCTTGGTGGCGGGGACGGCAAGTTCTGAGGCTACTCCTCCGGTACTGCCTGCCACACTCCCTTTGATGCCATCCTCTACAGAGGTTTGGATGAAGTGTCCCAGGATGTGGTCGACAGTTTCTACCGTCACCTAAAGAGAGGGATTGAGGCGCTGTGGAAAGGGGGACTCCCTTTACTCTGGCCCGTCAATGCGCGGTGGCCAGATCAATATACTTAGAACACTCCCTGGTGGGGGGAACTGACTGCGCTTCTGCAGCCTAAACTGCTAGAGGCTGACCATCTTGTGGCCCAGTTTTGCATGCTGTAACAAGCTGATTTACCCGCGGCGATAGACCGAGAGCGCAATTTCCTTGTTACCGCGGTGGAGAAGGTGATGATTATTCGGGAGTCGCTGAAGCCGACTATATTGCAGGACCGCCGGGATCTGACTCGGTTGTGCGATCAATGAAGCCGTCGAACTGAAGATTGCACGACTCGGGAAGCGATGCCTCTCGCGGATAACTGACACCCGGGAACAGATCCTCGAGCTCCAGAGAAAGCTGGCCTTCCTGAGTCCGAGCTCGAGGCTGCTCGTACTGAGAAAGAGATTGCCATTCGGGAGGCTGACAAGTACAGTAGGGCTTCTGCCAATCTAGAACTTGCCCTAAAGAAGATGGAGAACAACTGGCAGGCGTATCTGTATTTGAATGACACAGAGCAGTTGTCCCAAGAGGCCGAGCGCCGAGCTAAACAGAGGCTTGAGCGGGCGGCTGCCTTGGTGAAAAACCGCCTCTTGGAGTTATGTAATGCCGAACTATAGTCGGCCTTTTCTTCTCTTGTTTCCTTTTCTTTTTCTTTTTGAGAGGGACGTGGTCCCGAAATATGTAATGCCTTTTTTTCTTCCTTCAAATAAAGAGTACTTTCGATTCTACCCTTCATTTGTATTGCTTGTTGTGTCTGTGATATGATGGTGGTGTTTGCCCCGCACGGGAGACTTTTTGTGGACCCGTCATCCATGGCATACCTTGGTTTTAGGTACGGATAACAAGTTTGGTTAGGATATCTGGAACAGTCATGATAAAGTGGTCATGGATGCTCCTGGTATCGGGAAAACGAATGCCGTAGGACAGCTGGGCTCCCGGGGCATGATGAGAGATGGTGGGCTTGTGCTAAGAATTTAGCGAGGATATTTTGGGCCTATTATCCTTGGCGTACCCTGGCTTAGGGTACGGATAATATGATGAAAGGGAACCAACATATTTGCTCAGAGGTAATGAGGACATGGCAAGCATGAGGGTTTTACCGTAGAACTTCCTACTCAAAGGTAATGAGGACATGGCAGGAGTGAATTCAACGGAGGATATTTATGGTCAACATAGGACATTTGTAGACCTATTATCCTTATCGTACTCCGGTTGTGGGAACAGATAATAGGTTGAAAGGGAATCGACATACTTACTCAGAGGTAATGAGGACATGGCAAGTATGAAGGTTTCTTCGACGGAGCCTTCCCACTCAGAGGTAATGAGGACATGGCAGGAGTGGGCTCAATGAAGAGGGGGTACATAGAACGATCAGAGGTAATGAGGACATGGAAGTTCTATTATAGGGATGATTTGTTTTTGGCGGAATTGAGATGACTCAAGGTAACATCGACATGGTCGTTTTGGAAATTTGTGGATCCGTTACCCTTTTTATGCACTGGGAATGCGGGTAGTGGATCATGAAGGAGGAGCTCCTTCAGGAAGAAAGTTCAGAGGTATGGTCATACATAACTTTCTCCAAAAGAGTGACCTGGGTGTAAGTTCAGAGGTACCAGTGGGTACATGACTTGAAAATCTGAAATATGGAGAATGTGAGTTCAGCGGCACCAGCGGGTACATGACTCGATAATCTGGAATGGGGATGTGAATTCACGGTACAAGAGGGTACATGACTCAATATGAAAGTGAGTTCAGCGGTACCAGCGGGTACATACTCGATAATCTGGAAAATAGAGAATGTGAGTTCAGTGGTACCAGCGGGTACATAACTCAGAAATCTAGAAAATAGAAGATGTGAGTTCAGCGGTACCAGCAGGTACATGACTTTGAAAAATGGTGAACATAAGTTCAGCGGTACCAGCGGGTACATGACTCGGTGAATCGGGACTTTTGTGAAGGTGAGTTCAGCGGTACCAGCGGGTACATGACTCGATGAATCTGAAGAATGGTGAACATGAGTTCAACGGTACCAGCGGGTACATGACTCGGTGAATCGGACTTTTGTGAAGGTGAGTTCAGCGGTACCAGCGGGTACATGACTCAATGATCCGGAGAATGTCGTTTAGATATAATATTTCTTCAGGAACTTGCGTTGACGGGCAACATGAGCAAGTCTCCGTTTTTTTGCGAGGCGGTAGGCTCCGTTGGAGAATACAGCATCAATGATGAATGGGCCTTCCCACTTCGGCTGGAACTTGCGGCGGTCTTGTGAGTCGTAACCATCGGCCTCCGGACTGCCAGGACGAGATCGTCCACTTGGAATGTTCTGATTTTAACCTTCTTGTTGAAGGCTCTAGAGATGCGTGCTTGGTATAGTCGATTCGTTGCTGAGCTAAGAGGTGCTTTTCATCTAAGGCTTCCAACTCTTGCAGTCGGCGACGGTAGTTATCATCCGTCGTCAATTGGTAAGTAAGGACGACACGGAGTGAGGGTATTTGAGTCTCCAATGGGAGGACTGCTTCACTCCCGTATACCAAGAAAATGGCGTGTTCTCCGTGGCTATTCGAACCGTGGTATGGTACGCCCATAAGCATTCGCCAAGCTTCTCGTTCCAGTCGCGTTTGTTGAAGAGACAAACTTTTGAGTAGTTTGATGATTGTTTTGTTGAATGCCTCTGCCAACCCGTTTGCTGCCGGATTGTATGCTATCGAAGCAATATTCTGGATGCGATGCTTGTCGCAGAACCGATAGAAGGCATGGCTTACAAACTGCGGACCATTATCGTGGATGATCCTTCGGGGCATTCCAAAGCGATAGATGACGTGATGCCTGAGGAAGCTGATCACGTTTGACGTCTTTACTTCTGCGAGTGGAACTGCTTTCACCCATTTGAAAAATAATCTGTAATGGCAAGTATGAAGCGATGTCCTCGGGAAGAAGGTAAAGCGATTGGACCGATGATATCCATTCCCCATGCTTCAAATGGCCAGGATGCTACCGTCGGATGTAGAAACTCGGATGGCTGATGGACGAAGTCCGTGGACTTGGCAGGCTTTGCATTTTCTTGCACAGTCTATCGTATCTGCTAACATCGTGGGCCAGTAGTAGCCCATTCGTCGAAGACGGTCCTGTAATTTTGGCCAGGCTGATGGGCCCTACAGACACCGTCATGAGCTTCGCGTATGGCTTCTTTGGCTTCTGTATTTGACAAACACCGAAGTAATAATCCATCGTAGGATCGGCGATACAGCATTTTCGTCTCTGTATCGTAGAAGAATCGGAGAGAACGCCTTCTGATGGAAGTGGCTTCCTTTGGATTCTCTGGGAGGATGTCGTAGACGACAAAGTCGATGAATGGCTGTCTCCAGTCTGGTGCTTCGTCGACCGCCTGGGCGGAATAACTCGCCACGAATTGAACGTTGTTCTTGGGACAGACCAGTTCGTGACCGGATAGGCTTGCTGGTGCTTCGTCGACCGCTAGGCTTGTCGATCGTCGGAGGCTGAGACGGTCCCGGAGTGTCAGCAGTGACTGGCTGAGGATCTTTAGTTGAGTTATCAGCCACATTGGATTATGCTCCAGATCGAGTAACGACGGCCGTGACTTCCTCGATATCTGCCGAGATTGTGTGGCAGGATTTGACTTTTCCACTCTTCTTCTTGCGAATGGAAGGTGGTGCGGACTGAGTCACTTCAAGTACCAGGTCGGATGGACCCACATATTTCTCCCAGAGGTGGTGAGGGGTACTAGACCAGCAGCCTGATCCCGAAGACGGAAGATTAGCAATCTCATTATTGCCAGAGGGACGGGTACTGCACCGTCTTGAGTCTCCGTTGGAGGAAACTGCCAATTGTACGGACACCATATTGCTGCCACGGTTATATCTTCGAAATCGATAGCCAGAGCGTTCGAATCGATGAGGTTTTGGATGTATCGTTTCAGATGGTAGCAGTCGTGTGTAGCATGGTGACGTAACGGTAGAAATGACAGTACTTTGGGCTCTCCATTTCTGCTGGCCGAGGTTTCCCGCCTTGGTGGAGGGAGCTAATTCTGTCTCTTGTATGAGCATGTCCAAGATGGGCTTGACGTGGCTGTCTTCGAAGGAGTAGGTCATTTGCGGCCATTATTTGTCTGTCGGTCTTGACTCAGGTTTCTGGGCTGTGTCGGCCACCATAGCCTGTTGCCCCTGTTGTCCCGATTGTTGGAGGGGCTACCCCCATTGTCGCTGCTGGTATTGGGACGCTTGCCCTTGTTCTCTCCCTCTGAGATGTGCAATCCCAGTTGGCGAGCCTTCTTCAGTCGTTCTTCGACGCTAGTGGCACTGATGATAAACGTCTTCCAATCCTTAAATTGACTTTCGCCCATCCAGAGACTGATTGTTGGAAGCAGTCTCTTTTGGCAAATTTCAATCAAGGAGGAATCCGGATTACCAGATGGCAACTTCATTGCGGTTTGGCAAACCGCTCAAGATAGTTCTTGTCAGCTCCTTTTCTCCTTGGATGACGTCCATGAGAGTGGACATTGTGACGTCCTGTCCTACTTGTAGAACCTCTCCAAGAACATGCGCTTAAGCTGGCGAAAGAGTGGATGCAGTTGTCTGGCAAGTTGCGGTACCAGTCGAAGGCGACCCCTTCCAATGCCCCAATGAATAATCGTGTGAAGATGGCATTGTCGTGGGGCAGATTATCGGTGGTGACCTCGAAGTAAGTGATGTACCGACTTGCTAGGTCTTGCCATCATAGGGATTGATGTTGAACGGCTTATATCGTGGTGGAAGGGAACATCCCTCCATGCAGCAGGGTATGGTTGCCGTATTCTGAGGTCTTGAGAGTTTTCTCGGGCGTGAAACATGGCTCGGAGCTCCTGGACCTCTCTTCTTGCTTCCCTGCATCATCTACAGCGGTGGGAGCCGTTATTTCAGGAGGATTGTTGCCGGTTTGGTGCTGCTGAGTTCGAGTCCGCATTGACCGCGGGACCCGCGCTTGTTTGGCCAGGTGTCCCTCCTTGCAGAGTTGGAAGAGCTGCTTTGATTTCATCTACAGACTTGACCAAGGCCTGTAGTATGGCCTCCAGAGTGTTGATGCGTTGGCAATCACTGGAACCATTTTGATTGATGTCCGTCATGAACACCGTCCTTACATGAGGAGAAACGGAAGGGACGGTGGAGGGTGTGCCCTCCGAATCATACCCATGTACCGAGAAGTCATCGGGATATGTGGGAATATTTTTTCTTGTTCGGATTCGGAGGGGATAGTACCCCCAGCTTCAGAGCTTGCTTCATCTTGAGAGTCGTGGATGTCCTCGGGGACGTCGGCATCTGCTGTATCTGATGGGAGAGTTGTTTCCTCGGGCTTGTCTCCTTGGAACATCGGATTATCGTGGATGTTCGGAGGAGTGCTACCCCTAGTTCCAGCGACCCCCAGTGATGTGGATGACGAATCTCCCACTGTAGCAGATTTTGTCTTTGAACGGGTGCCTTAGAAAACTTCGGTTGTGGACAACCATTTAGACGACAGTTTCTTAGCTTTAGTGGTTGATATCTATGGGCTGGAGATGCTTGTCGTCTTCCCTCTTCCATCGACGGGATTATTTGAGTGGAATTGCAGGAGACAACATGCGCCTCATCATCTGAGCTTGGTCGTTGCAGTCTTTGGAAGAGGACTGCCGGTCCTCTTGTACTGTTGTGTTGTTGCAACAGCAGTTGACGATGATCTGGGTGGAGTGACGTCCATGAGAGGACTCTTTGCACGCCGAGGCCCCTTCTCTTTCCTTGCGTTTATGGAGGATAGCCTCACGCAAGTTGGATGGGTCCAGATCGACCATATTTGCTCCCTGGATTCTGGAAGACTTTTAGGAACCTCTCTGTCCGTTTGCCGCCGGGGCTGGACTCGAGTGGTTCTGTACAACTTCCCATCAGAGGCCCGTATAATAGTACACGGGACGCCCGGATGGTCAGAGGTCGGATCAATGGACCGAGCTTGCCAAGCTCGTGCTGCCTTAGACTTCTTCACTCTAGTGCGTAAGGGCACATAGTAGGAAGAGTCCAAGTGGTGCTGGAGAGAATCAGACATGTCTTTGGAGCACAGGAGATCAGGACCATAGGAGAGGCGGTCGAAGACAGAGCCACGTGGAGCAGGCGTCATACGGCTGGAATCAGCAATCCTCATGCGGCTGGCAGTCGTAGCCGCATGGGTTTTCTCTATGCGGCTGGAAACCTTGGCCGTATGAGTGTTCTCCATGCGGCTGAAAATCCTGGCCGAATGAGTACTATGCATTTGGCTAAAGGTTTCAGCCGCATGGTCATCATTCATGCGGCTGGCAATCTGGGCCGCATGAGTCTTCGCTTTGCGGCTAGTGCCCTTGTTCGGTTTCTTCATGGAGCCCATAGGATCGCTCTTGGCCCCTGCAAGTCCAGCATCGTAGTGCTTTCCTCTGCCGGACTTGGGGACAGCAGAGTCCTCTATGGCTTGAAGTGGGGCCGCGCGAGAGTCACCTTCACCATCTTGGGTAGTAGAGAGTACTCCATCGAGGGCCTGGGGAGGAGTAAATGATTTTGGCCTCCACTCTTTGCGAGCCTTCGTTGTGCGGGTGCACTTCTGGACCGGGCCAGCGCTTCCTTCGGAGAGCATTTCTCGAACGCCTGTTGGTCGAAGCGGACGACCATCTTCTGTTGTGTGGAGCCAAGTTTGGCTGCATCCGATTGCGTCACCAACTCCTCAGCCGTGGAGAAGTTTGTCCCCAGCAGAGTCGCCATCGTGTTTGCCATGAAATATAAAAGAGCAGAACAATTATCGGAGGACTGGACTTTTACTTCACGTTACAAACTCGCTTGTACAAAGAAAGCCTAGGGACGAAAGCCTAGGTACAGCAGACTAAGTACAATTGTTTATTTTAGATTCTAGGGGGTGACGATAGAGGCTCGGAAGGCGACGGCAGCCCTGTCTTACTCCTTGGACGATCGTATGCAGCCTTGGCTCCAGAAGATTGCTCGACGTTGAAGAAATGCTCTCTTTGCTCTCTCTCTACTATTTTTCTCCAAGTCTTCTAATGCTCTTTGATCTCGAAAAGGGGTCTTTTGCAAAGGAATGGCACCTTGCTATTTATAAGAAGGGGAATGCAATCATTAGGGTTTGCAATGATTCCCTTTATAATGGCGACGGCCTGTTGATTGATCAATCTGGCCATTAATCTTGAGTGATGAATCTGGACCACTTAATGTAGATTGCACCAGATCCCATCAGTAATTAATGCTGATTGGAATGAATCTTTGTGATGATGATTTGCTGATGTCTGCAAATCTGGATGAATAAGTTTAATTCATTCTCCTGCCATGTGTCCCAGATTATTAGGATTTGACCCAATCGTTGATTGTAGTAAATCTGGAAATTGATTGGCTTTATGACACGTGTCCTGAGAGTCACTGAGGGGATCTGAACCGCATGAAGATTGAGCCGCATAAGGTTTGGGCCGCATAAGGTTTGGGCCACGTGTCAGGGCTGCTTGGTAGTGGCCCCCCTCGAACCTTCGAACCATATGATGGGTATTGAGCCGCATGGAGATAATCTTGCAAGCCGCATGGGGATGCATCTGCGTGAGCCACATGGAAATGGTCCTCTTGAGCCGTATGGGGAGGCCTCCGCTTGAGCCGCATGAGACTGTTTCGGCCTGAGCCGTATAGGGCGGCTTCATTCTGAACCGCATGGAAAGTCTTCGCTCGAGTCGCATATGAACGCCCACGTGGCAAGGCTACGTGGCATTTTATGGATCTCGGGGGATTGTGTCAGAGATCTCTTTTCCCTAAGGGTCTGTCATTATGACAGAGTCATAATTACCTCTTTTGTGTTAGGGCTGTCACTTTTTTAGAGTTGTCAGCCGTCAAAGTAATTAATGCAGGAGGGCGGAGGAGAGGACTGTCAAGCCACGTGTCTTCTGAGCCGTATGGAATGTCTTGGGCCGCATAGTCCCTTGTGCCGCATGACTCTCTGAGCCGCATGGACTTTCTGAGCCGCATGGGTTTTCTGGCCGCATGGATATTTATTTATTATTATTTTCCATGCTTCTACATTGCCCTACTATGGACCAGGAGATGGTTTAGCTACCTTGGCCTTGACACTCAGATGATCGGGAGACTAGCTAGTTGACTTGGTTTAGTTTCATGTTTTAGAACTTGAATTGTAAATAAGTTGAGATATTTGGTTCGAGATTGTTTTGAGATTATTATTATTTAGTAGTTGGTTTGTTGTTATTATTTAGTCTTTGTTTTAAACTTCTGTGTTATCATATCGTGCATAGACTGTGATTGAGATTTTATTATATCTATACTTGTCCTCCGTTCGGAGTTGAGATTTGACAAGTACTTATATAATTGCATGAGTTATTGGTTAGATAGTGACCTAGAATAGCGTTCTACCACCGATACTGCGGTGTAGGCTGGGCGCTGTTATGTACTCGTACCCTCACAGTGGGTGCGGGTCGTGACACGTTTTTAGTGGTAGCCCATGCAGGTCGAGAGTCGCATTAATACGATATCATGGTAGTACGATGACTTAGTTGTACTGCTGCGAGCCTGCGATAGGAACTAAGGAATAGGCTTTAGTTGAGAGAGTACTCAATCACAATTAGGATTACTTGAGAAGATTTCTGGGATGACCCTGGAGAATCTCATTATAAACTTTCTCGAAATTTGATTCTGACAGTATCTGTCTATCTTCTTGTTTATCGTTGAATTTGATTCTTGGTATTCATTATTGACTTGATTTTCTACCAAGATAACATTATGGGCTAGGTTGTCTCAGTCATGGAATCTAGAGTCTTCTACAGCCATATTAGCTGGTTTGGCGATGAGATAGTCTGATTTTGGATGTATTTCTCGTGTGTGGGAATTTAAAGTTTTGCAGCCAAGCTAGCGGCAATAAAAATTTTAAATACCATGATTCTAGAGGTATGTACATTAGTTGCGGACTCTATGGATTATCGCAGCTATACTTACTGGCGTGACGAGAATTCTGGTAACATGGTTCTGGATAGACGGGTATGATTACCAGATTGCAGAATAGATACCATATAGATGGTGCCCTAGTATAATTGAGTGGAATATCATTGTGGATATTACTTGAGTGTCATAGATTAGATAGAGGGAGCTAAGCCACCTGTAGCGCAGCACCGTGCCCCGTACCATCAGAGGGATATACCCTAGAGGGGCAGGGCTTTTGCGCTGACAGTCGAGTAGACCGACGTTACGGGTGACAGGTTAGCAGGTCTGTCTTTCCTGTTCTTCTTTCCATCTTGTTGTGTGATTCTATTAGTACCTGTCAAGATGTTGTGTGCTGTGATAGATAGTATAGAGACCCTGATCAAGACCATGATATCACGACCAGTAGGACCACAATTTGCATGTTTTAGATATAGTTTTTTTAACCTTGATTGTTGGGTGTTTAACCTAGAAAGAGTACGACCATCTTAATTTCGAGGACAAAATTTTTCTAAGGGGTAGACTTGTAAAATCCAGTTTTCCAAATGAGGTAATTTTGAACTTTTGTAAAAATCTATCATTTAATATTAAATAATAATTTATGGTGAATTTTAATTAATTTAAAATTATTTAAATTAGTGTATTGTGATTTTAATGTTTTGCTAGTGTAATATTAAAACTGTTTAGCCTAGAGACTAACCATGACCATGGAGGCCTAACCCATGTGATTAGATTAGCTAATTACCACTTTCTAGGCTAAGGGTATTTTGGTCATTTTGTGACTTTTGAATTATTTAGATTTTGATTAATTGGAATTTTAGATTATTTTAATAATTTAAATTAATATACTGTGATTTTGGTCATTTTTCATATTTCAATATTTTGGGAAAATTTTATATTTTTAATGTTGTTTTTATTGGATTTGTTTTGTCGGGTTTAAGTTTCGTCTCGTTCTGACTTGTATTGTGACCCGGGTAGCTTAAACTCTAGATGGGACCCAATATTAAGTTAAGCATGGCCCACAGAACCCAACATTTAAGTTAGTTAGACTAATTTTTATCATGTTAGAATGGTTAAGTTAGAGACTCAAAACTAGATCCTTTTGACCCCAAACTTGAACCTAGTCTAGACTTAACCATATGAGACTAGAGAGGGGCAATTAGGACATTTTCCATTAGCCCTAATGGACTCTTTATGGCAGCCACCTTTAGGGGAGAATGATTCATTACAATCTTGCCGCTTTTATTTTCCTTTTGTTCTTCCATAATTTTAGAGAGCCTTCCCTTTGATTTGATCTCCAAATCAAATCATTCCTTCACCAAATCTTCCCTCAATCATTTCTATTCTCCAAGGGAAGGGTGCTACCAAGGATTGGAAGAGAAATGCAAGAAGGAGTGTCAACTTTGAGGGATCTTCGTATCGGAGCCGTGTCCTAAAGGATTCATTGGGATTCCACTCCCAATAGGTAAAAGCCATCCTCTAAATCGATTTCCTTTGCATATAAATTAGTTTTGAATTCGTAGGATCCATTCTCATACATGTGTCCCCTTTAGATTCAAATTTGGGGCCGTTTGGAGCTCTCTTGAGGATTTTAAATATGTGTCTTGTGTCCTACTTGATAGATCCCAAATTAGGACACCCTATGTGTATGTATGTATGATAATAGTTTAAATAGATGTTTAAATTCAATTTTAGAATGGTTAGAGAGTGGATTGATCTTAGTTAGGATGGTTAAAATGATTTTCATTTGGATACCTATGTTGGTATCCAAGTATCTTGGCCTACATGTGTTCTTTTGTCCAAAACAACTCAAATTCGTCATAATATTCATCCACATTTTTATTGACCAAAGCAACTTTGAAATATCATAACTTTTAGCTTAGAACTCCGTTTAATCTCCCTTTTTTTTAAAAGAATCGTATCTAAGTTAGCTTTCCAAATATATATTAATAGGCCAAATTCGTCCTATAACTTTTTGTAAAATTATTTGAGTGTCAGCTGTCCGAAAGACAAATGCGTTTCGCTGTTTTCACGATTTTAGGAGCTTCCGGACACGAAAATAGGAGCCGTTTAAAGTTTCGAAAAGCTAACACGAAGGGCTACGACATACTTTAATCCAAGAATTTAGTGAAGGCCCAATTGGTACAGTATTGATTTTAAGTAGAAGAATGACTATACGACATAGGCATTTTGTGTAACCTATGGGCCTATGTAGTATGGATATTAAATGAATATAGAGTATGTAATGCATGATATGTTAGATGAATGAAGTGATATATATGATATGTATCCTCTTTACATTAATGTATATATGGTTGAATGCAAGCATGTAGGAATGCAATCAATGTAATATATGTAAGCAATGCATAAATGCATGAATGAAAGAATGATATACAATGTATGCATGAAAGTATATAATGAATGCTAGATATGAATGCAAGGTATACATGTAATGATAGATATGAATGCATAATGTACGTAATGTAATGCAATATATAATGATAGCATGTATGGTAATGTAGAATATGATGCAAGCATGTATATGTGTAGAAGCATGGAAAATACTAAAGAAAATGACTCATGCGGCCAAAGAACCCCATGCGACTCAGAAAGCCCATGCGGCTCAGAGAATCATGCGGCATAAGGACTATGCGGCCCAAGACATCCCTTGCGGCTCAGAAGACACGTGGCAGGACAGCCCTCTCCTCTGCCCTCTCGCATTAATTGTCTGACGGCTGACAACTCTGAAAAAGTGACAACCCTGACACAAAAGAAGTAATTATGACTCTGTCATAATGACGAATTTCTAGGGAAAGAAAAGAAATCTCTGACACAAATCCCCCGAGAGCCATAAAAATGCCACGTGCCTTGCCACGTGGGCGTTCGTATGCGGCTCGCTCGTCATGCGGTTCAGAATAAATCCGTCCTATGCGGCTCAGGTCGAGAAAGCCTTATAGCGCTCGAGCAAAGACTTCTCATGCGGCTCAGATGAATTCGTCCTATGCGGCTCAGGCCGAAAATCCTCATGCGGCTCAAGTAAAAACTTCTCATGCGGTTGCAAGAGGATCATTTCCATGGGGCTCAGGTGGATGTATCCCTATGCGGCTCACAATGATTACTTCCCTGTGGTTCAAAGGCTCAAGGGAAGGCCACTACCGAGGCAGCCGTGACACGTGGCCCTAACCATATGCGGCCCAAAGTCATATGCGGCGCACTCGTCATATGGTTCAGATCTCCTAGGGGCTCCTAGGACACGTGTCCTAAACCGATTAATTTCTCAGATTTACTGCAATCAAAGATTGGGTCAAATCCCAATAATCTGGGACACGTGGCAGGAGAATAAATCTAATTTATTCACAGACATCAGAAGATCGTCATGAGGAAGATTTTCCAATCAGCATTAAT
>JANAVB010030219.1:1932764-2001426 GCA_029216955.1 Iris pallida | reverse complement strand
ATGCTATAGAGTTGGGTGTATGCTGGCTTGTATAGCCTTGTATTGATGTGTGCTTGCTAGGATAGTCTTGGTTAGGCCTAGTAAGACTTGCTGGGTTAGGACATGACCTAGTTTGACCTAGTTTGACTAGTGCAGTTGACCAGAGTTGACCAAGGGTTGACTTTAGCCTAGTTGGACCTAGATTCATGTAGAATGCATTGTAGTTTTATATTACCCTTCTGGACATGTTGTGACTTGTGCTGTTCTAATTAGGAGCCAGACACCTCTCCTCGGACAGTATTTACCTTGGACATTCAAATACCAGGCGAGTACATTCTCTGATCATTTATATCTTGTTTAGGATTATATTTCCTGCTTTAGATTACTTTACATGATGCTGACACGTTGGAAACACGGATTGGTACTATATGGATCTTGTTGTGCGATGTTATCCCCTTAGCGGATACATCGGGTATTCGTGTTCGTGTACTTTATCGTGAGCATCGTGTACTCCTTATATTCGTGATATTCGTGTACAAATCGTGTGAAATCGTGTATACTCATGTATTCACATGATCTCGTGTGCGACTATACTTCGTGTGCAATAACATAACTTAACTAGATCCTTGTGTATTGATTGGGGCGGGGGAGTAGAAGTGGTTATGTAATCAATCCAGTAGATTACTCGTGTACAACCTCTGTAGATTACTCGTGTACAACATCGTGCCGTTTACATAACCATCTTGTGCTCTGAATCACTAGTCACTATTAGTTCTCTATATGTTGTATCTATTTATTTACAGTCTCCCTTTTTCATCATGTTATTTCTTCAGATCTTGTATCTTACTTTACTGCATGATTATAGTTTCTAACCTGCTATGAACTGTTGAGATGCAATGTGCTCGCTCCTGTCCTGACTGGACCTGTTGATAAATTTTACAGATAGCCTGGGATTGCCTGCTAGCCTAGAGGAGACACAGTAGAGGTTGTTTAGATAGTTATTTCATTTTGTTTGGAGTTGTATTTACTTGTGGATTACTGTATTTGAGTTTTGAGATATATTTCTGGGATTATGTATCTTAGACACTTAGACTTCTATCTCCTGTATCTCTTTTGAATTTCATGTTTATCTATCTTTATCATTCTACCTTAGATTGTGATTGAGTTGTACCTCTGTATTGGCCTCCTTATGGAGAGTATTCATATTATGCTAGTTATAGTTCATGACCTAGAACAGCGTTCTACCGTCGACACTGCGGCGTAGGCTGGACGTACCCACGTCTCGTGCCCTAACTCTAGGGTGCGGGTCGTGACACGTTTTTAGTGGTGGCCCATACAGGTCGAGTTTATGTAGTGGTATTTGAACTAGAGTACCACTACAGCCTGCAGTAGGAATAGGATATATTTTGAAGGTACTCAATCACAGTTAGGATTCCTTGAGAGATTCCTGGGACGACCCTTGAGAATCTTATTTTAACTTCGATTTGAAATCTGTTTTTCTCTGATTTGATTTACCTTTACTTCCTGTTATTGAACTTGATTTTATTGAATTATTGTTGAATTTCGAATCTTGATGTTAGTGGTTGAATTTGAGTCTGTATTTTTATGATTTTTGATGGATTATTGTTGAATTTTGAATCTGATGATAGTGGTTGAATTTGAGTCTGTATTTTTATGATTTTTGATGAATTATTGTTAAATTTTGAATCTTGATGTTAGTTGTTGAATTTGAGTTTGTATTTATATGTATATGTACATTTTTTTGGAATTAAGGTATAACCTGATAACATACTTGATAAGGACAGTGAGAAAGGTAAAAGTCTACTTTATTATGGAATTTAGAATTTATTGCAGTCATATTTGCTAGCACGACAAGGACGTAGAGCCTGATATAGCTATACTTATCTTAGTTATGAAATCTAAATTTTCTTGCAGCCATACCGGGTGGCGTGGTAAGAATTCTAGATAACATGATTATAGGGTGTATGCCTTATTATGGACTCTATCGTTTATTGCAGCTATGCTTATTGGCATGGCAGAATTCTGACAACATAAATTCAAGAAGACTCATATGATTATCAGATTGTGCCTTAAATATTTTTGAACATGTTTTCTCTATTTTGTTTCAGTCCTTCAAAAAAAAAAAAGAGAATTGTTATTTGTTTGTTTTGTTTTGTTTCTCATTTATTTAACTTAGGAGTAGCTTTAGCTGTTTTTATAAACTTTGTGTAACTTCTTACTATAAAATTCTTCTTAATACAATGAATCGATGATTTTGCTAGACTTTATCTTGGATTTGAAAATTTAGCTCTAGGTTTCAAAAGGGTTTTTCTTTTAAACAGATAAGCAAAAACAGATTTTATCGTTATTTCTTTCTTGCTATTATTCTTGTATTAAATAATAATAATAATACTGTCTTGATTACGTCAATCACCTGCTTGCAACCTTGGTAGGAATCTAATTGTTGGTCTTAACATAGAATTAAAATTTTATATTGGGACATAAGAATATATATGAATAAATATAGTGGACACTTTCCTGACATTTATGCATGCTACGCTTGATTTCCACCTATCTGAATACATATTAATATGTCGTTAATGTTTAAATTTTCAAAACCCCAATATTTTTGATTCTCTGCTTTTCCTAGCTTAACTCGTAATTTAAATATAAAATTTCATGATAATATTTTTATTTATATCACTGTACATGTATGTTATACGTAGGGTTTCAATTCAAAAAAAAATTTTGGTTGAGTTTTGTGTTTAAATTTGTCAAATCTGAGACTGTGTGCATATTAACCCTTAATACGGGATTTTAAATGTTAGTTGAAATTGATTGTTTTAAATGTAATATTTAGAGCTGTGTACATTGTTTTTGTAGGGATATAAATTTAGGTTCCATATTCTTACATGTTAGGTTGTGATAAACATTGAGTTGGTTTTGATGTGCAAATTCTCCAAAATCCTGAAAACTGAATACATGTTAACATTTTTACATTGATTTCCATGTTTAGTTCAATTTCAGATTTAACATATAATATTGAACTGTATGCATAGATAAATGTATTGATAGTATATTAGGGTTTCATTTCTATCATGTTAGGATGTATTGGGAGCATTGAGATTAGTTGTGATGTTTCAAACTCCTAAATTTTGAAATTGCATTATGTTAATATTGCACTGGTTTAAATGTTAGCTTATTTTCAGATTTTTTATGTAAATGCTGAACTAAAACTGGATTTAACCTTTCAATACTAAGCAATAACCCTGTACAAGGACACACACACCCCCTAACTTAGTTTACCCTGTCATGTAACCTAACTCTTCCTCTCTATGTCATGATTATATATCTATATAGATATATATAGAGCTTAGGCATACATGTTATAATGTATATACATACATAACTAAATCTCTACCTCTTTATATACATATATACATGGTTAGCCATGCATGTTATGAGCAAATGAGTTGTGTGTTGTAGATTGTTTAACCAATATGCCATGATTAGTGTAACTTGATAGTTATTGTTTGAAACCCCAAATCCTCCTATGCACTTTTATGTATATTTCACATACACACACGCCTATTATCTAACCATATGAACATGTCCACATACACCCATACACACACGAACTACATAACTTGTACATAATGCTAGCTTTTCTCTCTCCAACGTTATATATATAAATATATTGTGATTGGATTTCCATGCAATTGGCTTTCATTCTTTAACTTTTGATTTTGATTTTCTTGAATAGTACCCCTTATTAGATAAATGGTAGTTAACTTTATTTTATTTTGATAAGTACCAGTTTTCATATAGGATGGTAGACTGCCTTACAGTCTTGATGATTGTTATTTCTGTATCTTTTCTAGTTTAGCACCCTATATTGCTTGTGTGTTTTGATACCATATGACCGTTTTGGTGTAGCATGACTAGTATACCTAGATGAGACTTTCACTACCACCGTATGCCATGACCCTGTATGTCATCCTTTTAAATCGTATGATTGTTTAAGTTCTGAGACTTTGATTGTGGGGGATTTGACCTAGAAGGAGTATGAACATTTTAATTTTGAGGATGAAATTTTTCTAAGGTGGGTAGACTTGTAACACCCAGTTCTCTAAAATGAGGGTAATTTTAAAATTTTGTAATTTTAATCATTTATTTGATTTGATATTTAAATCATGATATAATTTTTGGTAATTTTAAAATCATTTTAAAACTATTTAAAATCATGACTTGTGATTTTAATATTTTGCTAGTGAAACCCTAGAGACTGTTTGACCTAGAGCCTAACCATGTGATTAGATATTTTAATGTCATTTCTGGCCTAAAAATATTTTACATTTGACCTCTTTGAATTATTTTGATATTTATTGCGTTGGTGATTGTTGATTTTGACCTTTGATAGGTGTGATTTTGTGATGGTTTTGTGTCCGTATCGGACACGTATCAGTTTTTATTTACAAATGTTTGATGTGCCTCAAAGAGATTTTTTTTATTGCTGATTTTTTTTTAAAAAGTATTTGAGTGAGATTGTTTTCTGCATGTCTTTCCTGTGATTGCTTTATTTTAATTTCGAGGACGAAATTTTTTTTAAGGTGGATAGATTTGTCACCCCCAGTTTTCAGAAATACGGGTATTTTTGTCATTTTACATTTTTGAATATTTTTAAAATTTATTTTATTATTTATGATATTATTTTGGGGTTGAAATTTATTTTATTATTTATGATATTGTTTTGGGGTTATTTGAGTCGGGTTCGAATTTTAACTCAATCCGACTTGAAACGGGGACCCTGGAGGTAGTTTGACTCTAGTGGGACCCACATACTAGTTAGGCATGGCCCACATAATATTAATTTTAGTCCACATGATAGAAATATTTTAGTTAGAGGTTAGACTAATTATTATGGATAAGGTTAGTGTGATTAGAGACTTTAGAATGACTAATTTAGCCCCAACCAATTAGCCCTTTCCTAATACTCATAGAATAGGTTAGTGGAGGCATTTTGGACCTTACCATAATAGGACAAATAGTCCTATATGGCCAGCCACTTTGGGAGAGGATAGGCTCAAGTTCATTTCATTATTCTCATCCACACTCTCTCTCTTGTTCTTCCCCAAATTCCTAGAGAGCAATCCCTAGCAATTTCTCCACCAAATCCTTCCATTTCGCCACCAAATCTTCTTCTTTCCTTCTCCATTCTAGCCAAGGAGAAATCTACCCAAGTTTAGGAGGATTCGGAGCTCGTTCGTGTCTTTTTGGAATCTCTACGTGTCGGTGTCGCTCCGGGAAGGCTTTTCTTCGATTCGATCTACCGGAAGGTATAAATCCCTTCTCCTTTTCATTTCCTCATGCATATAGGTCTATTTTGAACCCATAGGAATGACCCCCATGGTTGTATCTCCATTTGTGTCTATTTCGTATCCATTTGGAGGTCATAGGAGTGTCGTTTGTGTTGTGGTTGTGTCCATGTGGGAAAACCCCAAATTTGGACACACTATGTGTTGTTGTTATGTATGAATGAATTATTACATGTTTAATCTCATATTTTTGTATTGGAGATGTGTTCTATAGTGTCTCATATATATATATATTAGTGTAGAGAGTGAGTTCTTGATATATTATGTTATATACTTGTGTTCTTTTGTCTCAAACTACCCAAATCCGTCATGATTTTTATCCACAGTTTTTAATTTCAGCTCTAAATTAGAAATGTCATAACTTCTAGCTCAAAGCTCAGTTTAATCTCCCAGTTTTTTTAAAAGAAGCGTATTGAAGTTAGATTTCCAAAAACATATATTAATAGGCCTAATTCTTTCTGTAACTTTCTGGAGAATTATTTGAGTGTCAGCTGTACGAAGACAAAAGCGCGTTCTCGGTGTTTTCGCGATTCGGGAGTTTCCGGAAATGAAAACGCGATCCGTTTAAAGTTTCGGAAAGCTAACACATAGATCTATAACATACTTTAATCCTAGATTTTAATTCATGCTGAGATGGTACAGTATCGGTTATTAGTAGGAGTTACTATTCAGGCATATGCATTTTGTGCACCCTTGTGTGTAATATAATGTTCTATTTAATTTTAACTCATGTTAATGTATATACATTATGTAATTAAATAAAGAATGCAAGCATGAGTAAATATTTAAATAAATGATGTATGAGGTGTAAGTATCCTATCTAATGTAAGCATGTATAAGTATGGCTTGTAATGAATATGTAGGTTCCATAGTATGTAATGTTTGGTGCATATAGTAGTGCAAGAGAATAAATGAATGATGAATGAATGCAAGCATGAATGTAATGTAATAATATATGTAATGTATGCAATATACAAGTTAATGAGATGTAATGTTCTATGTTAACACAAATCCTATATTACCTCATGTACCCCTTACACTATGTAGACACTATCACACTTGACACTTTGTTCACTTACACTTTGACACTCTTTGATATGTATACACTATGTATGCCCATTTAACCCTCACTTGCCCCTTTGCCATGTTCACATACACACACATAGCCTCTTAAATAAGTATTTATGAATATAGTTAACTTAGCTATGTATGTATATTATATATATGTTAGCATATTATGTTGTAATATATAAGTTTATATAACCATTTGAAATGCCATGATTATAGACCTAATGTTGAATACCAATATATGCATGTGTATATATGTGTAGACATATATATAGTTTAAAGTAATAGATTACCTAGTGTATATCCAATGTGAATTCTTGCCTATTTGAGTATTGAATAATTGTATGCTATATAGAGTTGGGTGTATGCTGGCTTGTATAGCCTTGTATTGATGTGTGCTTGCTAGGATAGTCTTGGTTAGGCCTAGTAAGACTTGCTGGGTTAGGACATGACCTAGTTTGACCTAGTTTGACTAGTGCAGTTGACCAGAGTTGACCAAGGGTTGACTTTGGCCTAGTTTGACCTAGATTCATGTAGAATGCATTGTAGTGCTTTATATTACCCTTCTGGACATGTTGTGACTTGTGCTGTTCTAATTAGGAGCCAGACACCTCTCCTCGGACAGTATCTTTACCTTGGACATTCAGATATCAGGCGAGTACATTCTCTGATCATTTCATATCTTGTTTAGGATTATATTTCCTGCTTTAGATTACTTTACATGATGCTGACACATTGAAAACACGGATTAGTACTATATGGATCTTGTTGTGCGATGTTATCCCCTTAGCGGATACATCGGGTATTCGTGTTCGTGTACTTTATCGTGAGCATCGTGTACTCCTTATATTCGTAATATTCGTGTACAAATCGTGTGAAATCGTGTATACTCATGTATTCACATGATCTCATGTGCGACTATACTTCGTGTGCAATAACATAACTTAACTAGATCCTTGTGTATTGATTGGGGCGGGGGAGTAGAAGTGGTTATGTAATCAATCCAGTAGATTACTCGTGTACAACCTCTGTAGATTACTCGTGTACAACATCGTGCCATTTACATAACCATCTTGTGCTCTGAATCACTAGTCACTATTAGTTCTCTATATGTTGTATCTATTTATTTACAGTCTTCCTTTTTCATCATGTTATTTCTTCAGATCTTGTATCTTACTTTACTGCATGATTATATTTTCTAACCTGCTATGAACTGTTGAGATGTAATGTGCTCGCTCCTGTCCTGACTGGACCTGTTGATAAATTTTACAGATAGCCTGGGATTGCCTGCTAGCCTAGAGGAGACACAGTAGAGGTTGTTTAGATAGTTATTTTATTTTGTTTGGAGTTGAATTTACTTGTGGATTACTGTATTTGAGTTTTGAGATATATTTCTGGGATTATGTATCTTAGACACTTAGACTCTATCTCCTGTATCTCTTTTGAATTTCATGTTTATCTATCTTTATCATTCTACCTTAGATTGTGATTGAGTTGTACCTCTGTGTTGGCCTCCTTATGGAGAGTATTCATATTATGCTAGTTATAGTTCATGACCTAGAACAGCGTTCTACCGCCGACACTGCGGCGTAGGCTGGGCGTTGTTACGTACTCGTACCCTCACGGTGGGTGCGGGTCGTGACACGTTGGCAGAGGCATTCAACAAAACAATCATTAAACTCCTCAAGATGTTTGTCTCCTCCAACAAACGCGACTGGAATGAGAAGCTCGGTGAATGCTTATGGGCTTATCGCACTACAGTTCGAACAGCCACCGGGAATACACCATTCTCCTTAGTGTACGGGAGTGAGGCAGTTCTCCCATTAGAGACTCAAATACCCTCACTCCGTGTTGCCCTCACTTATCAATTGACGATGGATGACAACTACCGACGTCGACTACAAGAGTTGGAGGCCTTAGATGAAAAGCGCCTCCTAGCTCAGCAAAGGATCGAGCTATACCAAGCACGCATCTCAGGAGCCTTCAACAAGAAGGTCAAAATCAGAACATTACAAGTGGGCGATCTTGTTCTAGCAGTCCGAAGGCCAATGGTCATGACTCACAAGACCGCCGGCAAGTTCCAGCCAAAATGGGAAGGTCCATTTGTCATCGAGGCCGTGTTCTCCAACGGTGCTTACCGCCTCGCCAAGCAAAATGGAGACTTGCTTATGTTGCCCGTCAACGGCAAGTTCCTGAAGAAATATTATGTCTAAACAACATTCTCCAGATTATCGAGTCATGTACCCGCTGGTACCGCTGAACCCACACTCACCATTCTCCAAATTCCCGAGTCATGTACCCGCTTGTACCGTTGAACTCACACCCACAATATTCCAGATCTTCGAGTCACGTACCCTCTTGTACCGCTGAATTCATGTCCCAAATTACCAAGTCAAGTACCCGCTGTTACCTCTGAACTTACACTTTGATTCCAACATTCATGGATTGTCGAGTTATGTACCCGTTGGTACCCCTGAACTTACATTCCGGTCACTCTTTTGAAAGAAAGTCATGTATAACCATACAGCTAAACTTTCTTCCTACAAGAGATCCTCCCTCTTGATCCACTACCTGCACTCCCAGTGCACAAAAAGGGTAACGGGTCCACAAACTTCCAAGACGGCCATGTCCTCATCACCTCTGAGTCGTCCCATTTCTACCAAAAACAAATCACCCCTTACATAGAACTTTCATGTCCTCATTACCTCTGAGTCGTTCTATGTTCCCTCCTTCATTGAGCCCACTCCTATCATGTCCTCATTACCTCTGAATGGGAAGGCTCCGTCGAAAAAACCTTCATACTTGCCATGTCCTCTTTACCTCTGAGTAAGTATGATGATCCCCTTTCAACCTATTACCTGTACCCACAACCAGAGTACGCCAAGGGTAATGGGTCCACAAATGTCCGCTGTTGACCACAAATGTCCTCTGTTGACCACAAATATCCTCTGTTGACCACAAATGTCCTCTGTTGACCACCAATACCCTCCGTCGAGTTCACTCCTGCCATGTACTCATTACCTCTGAGTTGGAAGACTCTACGTTTAAAAAACTTTTCTACTTGCCATGTCCTCGTTACCTCTGAGCAAGTATGTCGGTTCCCCTTCATCCTATTATCCGTATCCTAAACCAGGGTACGCCAAGGATAATAGGCCCACAAATATCCTCAGCTAAGTTTCTTAACACAAACCTACCATCTCATCATGCCCCAGGAGCCCAGCTGCTCTACGGCATTCCTTTTCTCAATACCAAGAGCACCCATGACCACTTTGCTATGGCTGCTTCAGGTATCCTGACCAAAACTTGTTATCTTTACCTAAAGCCAAGGTACGCCATGGGTAACAGGTCCACAAATATATCCCCTATGCGGAGGAGAACATCACCACAATATCACAAGCACAGCAGGTAATACAAATGAAGGGTAGAATTAAAAGTACTCTTTATTTGAAGGAAGAAAAGAAGTATTACATATTTCGGGACCACGTCCCTTTCCAAAAAAAAAGGAAAAGAAAAGGCCGACTACATTTCAGTGTTACTCAATTCTAGGAGACGGTTTCTCACTGAGGTGGTCCCCCGCTCAATCCGTTGCCGAGCGCGACGCTCGGCCTCCTGGAATAACTGCTCCTCATTGTCCAAGCCCAGGAGCGCCTGACAGTCATCTTCCAATTTCTTCAAGACAGCCTCCAGGTCAGTCGAAGCTTGAGTAACCCTGTCAGCCTCCTGAACAATTAGCCCCCTGTCATTACGGGCAGTCTCGAGTTCAGACTCCAAGAAAGTCAACTTCTTCTGAAGCGCAAGGATCTGCTCCCGCGTCTCAGTAATCTCACGAGAGACAGACTCCTCCCGAGCCGCAACGTTTTCAGTCGCATAACTCAATTGATCATACCGATCAGATAAGTCGCTGAGATCCTTCAGTATGGCCGGTCTGGTCTTATCCCGAGCAGCTCTGGTCCTCTCTATAACAGCGATAAGGGAATCCTGCTCCTTGTTTATGACAGCAGACAGATCAGCTTGTCGTAATACTCGAAGCTCGGCCACCAGCTGATCAGCCTCCAATAATTTTGCCTCTAGAAGCGAAGCTATCCCTGCATCATCAGGAAGATCCCTAAGGATATTTACTTGACCATGGGCGCATCGTCGGACTAAGGTAAAGGAGGTCCCTCTTTCCACAGCGGCCTCGATTCCCCTCTTCAAATGACGATGGAAACCGGCAACCACGTCCTGCAACACGTCGTCCAAAACTTCAGCAGAGGAGGGCGTCAGGGGAAGCCGGAACGGCAACGTCGGAGGAGTAACGCTAGAGCTCGCCACCAGAGGAACGGAGTCCGAGTAGAACGATGCATGAATAGCGGCCAACTCGTCTTCCGCCGCCCGGAGAGCTTGGATGCTCGGTAGGGCAGAAAGGTCGATTTTTGAAGCCATCGGAGCAGAGGATGATGCAAGGATCATCGTTCCCTGTCCCGACTGCCCCGAGGACTGGCCCGTTAAACTCAAGCCCCCAGAAGGCCCATAAAGACGAGTCGGACGGTGAGGAGGTACACCCCTCTCCACCGATACCCCTTCGGTTGGGGTTGTCTCAACGACGTCCATCCTCGGCACTGGAGGGGTCGGACATGGATGTCCAGAGTAACAATCAATTGACGTAACCCGAAGGACATGATGATAGAGCAGATAGGCTTCCTCACAGGTTAAGCTTCGGCTAATCTTACCAGGGGAGGGGCATGAAGGCTGCGGCTCATCCACAACTGGCATGGTCCCCTCGCCCGCGATCTCCGAGTTAAACTCAGTCACGTCCTCTGCCCCCGTCACCTAGAAGGGGGATACAGATTGATCTGCATCCTCTTGAAAAGGAACAGGCTCATGGGAGTCCCCGTCATCCTGGGTCACCGCCTCGACATCCTGAAACTCTTCTTCTTCCTCCGACACCTAAAAGAGGGAACGAAGACAATTAGGATTGAAACTCAAAGGAAAGAAGGAAGAGGGGATCGAGAGCAGTTTTGTTACCTCTGACGCAGGGTTGACTTCTTCTCCACTTTCTTTTATGGCTAGCAGACGGTGCCTAGTCGCAACCAGCTTCCGGGATCGAGAAACACTGCCTACTGGAGAAACTTGCCTGCCACATTTCGGAATAGGACGAGGCGCAACGAGGGACTGATCCTCCAACATCTCATCTAACAAAACATGTAACTGACCCACCTCTGCGTCTACCACTGGAAGGATAGAGTCATCTTTATCATGCTCGTTGCCTTCATCACCCTCAGCAGCGGAATCCAAATCTGAAACTTCGGCTCTAGTCTTTCTTTTCTTGGCCCCTTGAGAGCCTTCCTCCAGACCGGTACCAACAATAAAACTGGTACCTGGGTTAAAATCGACCGGGGGCTTGTTCGCCATGACGTGATACAGAGCCACCATATACAAGATCTCCACTGACTCCTTAATGGCAGGGACCGAGAAAATGGTACGAGTGTGGAACGAATCATAATATTGCCAAGCTCTGATACCATCAAGAAGGCTACCTTCATAACCCAGACAAGAACTGGGGCTGTCCAGACAAAGTTGGCTGTATCCAAACTACCGGGCAAACCTGCTAGGCAGATAAGGCTCCAGAAAGACAGTATTGCGATTACGATACACCAAATGTGCGGGACGGATGTTACGCAGCCATAAGAGCATCTGGCCATCCAGAAGCTGAGGGGGTACGACACCGTCAATATGTACAGCCTCTATGTCCCTGGCGGTAAAGCGAGAGACGGATACGAAAATATGATACTTATCTGCCCTTGCCAAGGCCATCCGGCAAGTCCGCATGGTCTTATATTCCCAAGGCTCGTCACGATAGCGGAAGATAAATGCGTCATCATCAGTCACACCGTCTTCAGAGCCCGGTCTCATCAAAGACGGATAATGTATCAGCAGCCACCACATCAAATAGTGATAAGGCAACTCAGTTCGTTCAAAATTCTTGGTCACGTTGCGAGCAATGACTTTGGACGTGAAGGTACGAAGGGCACGGTGTATGCTACACACCATGGCCGGGAGGAGAGCTAGCCTGATTCGCAAAACTAACTTCACAGCCGGAATGATGAAGTTACGACTAATTCTCTCAATAGAACCGGCTCCTCCCGAGACTACACAATTTCGCAGCCAGATCATCAAAAATCCCGCCAAAAGCGCTTTTTTCGGACAGCTCTTGAGTATCATGGTAAAAGTAACCGAAAGTGTCAGTCTTGCTCCCAAATCTGTCACTGGTAGTGGCTACTCTCTTAGCCGACGACACCAAGTCCTTAACCGCTTCCCGAGATCGAGGGCGACGAGAGGTGACTCGACCTGAGGCATCTGCCGGGAAGAGATAGTGCACCCAATCCTTGGTATGGGGAGCATTCCCTTCCGAGTTACTATCCTTTCGGGTTATTTGATGGCATGTGCTATAATGGCACAATATCTCCTGGTAAAGAGCCACGAAGCCAGGATACCGTTGTTCCAAATCTTCGAGTTCCTCATTAGTGGGAGTATACGCTTCGAAAGCTTCGTCCCCCCAAGGAAGCTTGGAGACTGCGTGCATTTCATGGAGCGCGAGTCCCATCTCCCCTACAGGTTTGTAAAAGGTTCTCGTACGGCAATTATACATTTCCAGCAGAGACATAAACAGCTTCTTGTTTATGGACAAGCCATGACTGGTACCTCGAATAGCGTGGTAAAGGCCAATCTCGCACAAAAAGGCCTCATACTTCTGCAAGATCCAAGTAGACAAATTGGTCCACGAGGGAATAGGGTGTACCCAACCAGGGAACGTCAACCGACCAACGGGATAGGAGCCCTTCCGAGCAAGTTGATTTATAAAAGTATCGGCAGTAGAAAATGTGAAGTTAGGGCCCGCCACATTCAGGAAAGAACCTGGGACCAACCCCGTCACAGAACAGCTAGTATGCACTTTGCCGGCAGTCACGGACTTCAGATTGTTATTATAATGGATGTTCCCCACAAACATCCCACTTCTGGTAGGGGTTAAAGTCTCCTCCATCTTCCGGTCCAACGGGAGCATATTGAACCAAGATAATGGGAAGTGTCGCTCCATCTGGGGGATGCGGATCGCCATCCCGTTAGAAACAAAACTCCAATTCTCCGACACCTCCAGAACATGATCGTTCTCCACGGTCAAGACGTCTCCAAAAAAGAACGCAGGCTTCAAATACTCTCCTTCAAATTTCCCGGAGTTCATCATAGCATTAAGGAAATAGAAAGACTGATTCTTGATGGCATTCAATCTAGCCATAGGCTCATCGCTCGGAAACTGGTCCGTCATATGCTGAACAATATGGTCGTACCTATAGCCGAGAGCAGCTTGAGCGCTACCCACCAAGAGTTCTCCAGCAGCGTTAACCGGCAGATTCACTGAAGAACAAACAGAGAAAAGTAAGTTAAACGAAGGGATAAAAAGAGCTGATTGGGTGCTTTCAAACCCCATACAGCTCAAGAAAATATCCATGTGGCTCCATGAAGCTCTTAGAAGTCTTATGCGGCTCCAAAAAGCCTCATGCGGCTCAAGCTCAGAAGAACACTTATGCGGCTCCGTACAATAAAAGTCTATGTGGTTTAGCGTCGCTTATGCGGCTTCGTCGACAAAGCGTGCATACAGACACGGTGGTTTTCTTATGCGGCTCACAGCTCAGCCGTAGGGCGAACATACGATTTATGAAGACTCGTGCATAAAGTATGCGACGTAGCCATGGCAGTTGGGGTTCTTTAACTCATATATTGTCCTTACCAGTAATGGGGGGGTGAACGTCAGGATGAACATCAGGTACGACGACCGACGAAGTAGCAGCCGTAGCCGAGGCGAAAGTGGAGGCTGCCTTCTTGTCCTTTGCTGCCACGGTCTTCTTGGGAGCCATTAATTATCGAAGAGGGGAAGGGCAATCGAGATAGGAAAGGTCTGAGGAAGAAAAAAGAAAATAAAGAAGCCTTCTCTCTCTTCAAACTCCTCCTATTTATAGGAAGACGGAAGAAGGAAGACACGTGGGCCAATGACCGACTCATGAAGAGCGAAACCGACTCCTTGGATTTCGTCTCCAAGATTCACCCAAGGTGTCAAATCCGAAAGATTTAATGAGCTGACCCTTGGGATTCCCCTACAAAGACGGCGCTGAAACGAATTTGAGGCAATTAAAGACCCGCACACGTGGCAAAAAGCTATGCGGCTGAACAGTCCCCTGCGGCAGAATCACCTACGCGGCTGAACAATCTATGCGGCCAAGATCTCTATGCGGTCAGGGTTTCATATGCGGCTAGAAGAATACAGCCATGCTTCTTATTCAAAGTATTTCAATTTTGCAAATTGAAAACTTTGAAGGGGGTCTTGTAGAAGCATGGAAAATATTAAAGCCCATGCGGCTCATAAAGCCCATACGGCTCAGAGAGTCATGCGGCATAAGGGACTATGCGGCCCAAGACATCCCATGCGGTTCAGAAGACACATGGCAGGACAGCCCTCTCCTCTGCCCTCTCGCATTAATTGTTTGACGGCTGACAACTCTGAAAAAGTGACAGCCCTGACACAAAAAGAAGTAATTATGACTCTGTCATAATAACGAATTTCTAGGAAAGAGAAAAGTGATCTCTGACACAAATCCCCCGAAAGCCATAAAAAATGCCACGTGGCCTCGCCACGTGGGCATTTCGCATGCGGCTCACTCGTCATGCGGTTCAGAATGAATCCGTTCTATGCGGCTCAGGCCAAGAATGCCTCATGCGGCTCGAGCGAAGACTTCTCATGCGGTTCAGAATGAATCCGTCCTATGCGGCTCAGGCCGAGAAAGCCTCATGCGGCTCAAGTAAAGACTTCTCATGCGGTTCAAGAGGATCATTTTCATGCGGCTCAGGTGGATGTATCCCTATGCGGCTCACAATGATTACCTCCCTGTGGTTCAAAGGCTCAAGGAAGGGCCATTACCCAGGCAGCCCTGACACGTGGCCCTAACCATATGCGGCCCAAAGTCATATGCGGCTCACTCGTCATATGGTTCATATCCTCCAGTGGCTCCTAGGATACGTGTCCTAAGCCGATTAATTTCTCAGATTTACTACAATCAAAGATTGGATCAAATCCCAATAATCTGGGACACGTGGCAGGAAAATAAATCTAATTTATTCGCAGACATCAGAAGATAATATGAGGAAGATTTATTCCAATCAGCATTAATTGCTGAGGGGATTTGGTGTAATCTACACTCGATGGCTCGGATTCGTCACAATAAAAAAAGAATGGCCTAGATTGACCAATCCGCAGGCCGCCGCCATCTCCAAGAGCTAATCATTGGCAACCCTAATGATCACATCCTACTATTATAAATAGCAAGGTGCCATTCCCTTGTAAAAATATACAATATCAGAGAGAGATATGCATATACAGAGAGACTCCCCCATAGTCAGAGAGAAAATACACAGAGAGGGAGAGAAGCCAGAAGAATAATAGAGGGAGAGCAAGAAGAGCATTTCTTCATCAATGCCAACCATCTTTTCATAGGGCCAAGGCCGCATACCGATCGTCCAAGGAGTAAGACAGGGCTGCCGTCGCCTTCCCGAGCCTCTATCGTCATCCCCCAGAATCTAAAATAAACAATTGTACTTAGACTGTTGTACCTAGGTTTTCGTTCCTAGGCTTTCTTTGTACAAGCGAGTTTGTAATGTGAAGTAAAAGTCCGGTCCTCCGATAATTGTTCTGTTCTTTTATATTTCATGGCAAACAATATGTCTACTGTTTTCCCTTTTTCTTACATTTTTTCTTCCCTTTCCTTTCCATTTCAGTTTTTCCTCCTTTTTTCCTCTTCTATTTTTACATGTTGTATACAATGTATATAATGTATAGATGTATATAAGTATATAATATGCATGAATGAAATATATGTAATAAAAATAAGTATATGTATACAACTTAATGATATGTGAATGGATATAATGCATGAACTGAAGTATGCATGTATATGAGATATGAATGAATGATATATATAGGTGTTAAGGTAATGTAATGTATGTATTCACATATATTTTGAGTTAAATATATGAGTTTGTATGCATATATTATATGCATACATGTATATAGGAATGAATGTAATATAATGTAGAGTATGCATATATGAATATAATGTATGCAAGTATATAATGTATTCAAATATGTATGTATGCATCTATGTATGTATGTATAGGTGCATGAATGAATGCAAGTATGCATATATGATATGTATGTAGGCATGTATGCAATGTATGTATGTATACATGATATATGTATGCATGTATGCAATGTAAGTATGTATGTATACATTTTTATAAACTGAGTTAAGCTATAACCTTTTACACACATGCATTCATACACCCTTTGACACCATGTATCCCATGTCACATACACCTACCTATCACTAAATCTGAGAACATTAAACATATCCTTTCACACGCATGCCAAACACACACACTCACTTACTCTTTTACCTCTTCTTCTATATATATATATATATATATATATATATATATATATGTATGTGCCTATATATATAGCTTTCTTATATATATCTATGTATATGAATATATGAATGTGAATAATATATATACATTATATGACTAAGTTTGTTGCCTTGTTAGCTTATGGTTGAGTTTTGTGCTTGGTTTAGTAAGTGACTTAGGCTATGAGTTAGTAGCTATCTTGGATTCTTGATTTGCATAAACTTAGTTGTTTAGACCTAGAATTGACTAACCTAGACTAGTTGACCATTGTTGACCCAACCCTAACTAGTTTGACCTAGTTTGACTTTAGAGTTGACCAGAGTTGACTTTGACCTAGATTAACCTAGAATTATGTAGATTGCATCGTAAACTTTATTTACCTTATTTTAAACATATTATAACCCATATTGCTCTATTTAGGACATTGTGACTCCGGTGCAGACATATAATATTATACTACTCTTTTCAGAGTATCAGGCGAGTACATTCTCTGATAGTTCTCTCATTTACTTGTCAATTACTGTACTTCAGTTCTAGTTAGTTGTATGTGATTCTCTGTTACAATACGTATAGATATTTCTGGATTCATGTATGCGACATACATACCATCTTGTCTGGCCTCTATTACTGGAATCATTACTGGAATCATCATGTACTGGAATTATTCTGGAATCATTGCTGGTATCATCATGTTTGGCTGGACTCATCTCGATTCTCGTGTCATATTTTGGATTTACTTGTACTTGCTGGAAGGGTAAATACTTGATTAAGACATGTAGACATACCTAATTCTGGAATCACCCCAAATGCTGGAATCAAACTGGAATGATAGCCATCTCACACCCGGCCGAGTGTGTGATGTACCGGATTACCTATAGTCGTTTACATGTCGATCTCGGTATTTTAAAACACACTGCTAGAATATAGTTTGGACTCACCCTGGAATCCTTGATCACTGACTGGAATCATCTTATACTAGACTCATCTTGTACTGGAATCACCTGGTATCAGATTCATGTTGTCTGGACTTACTTGGGTTTTACACTTATTTATATTTACTATTTGGACTTATATAATGTTACTCTAGTTCAGCTAGTTTCTATTTACAGTCTTCATTGCCATGATTCTTCTCTTGTTTAGTTACTATACTTCCTTGTATCTCAACTGTTCTCTATACCATCACCTAAATATAAACTGCCATATTCATCAATACAACTGTCTATAACTGCTTTGTAGTTCTCTGTCATTTACTTGGGTTTTCTAGATGAGATGTGCTCATTCTTGTCCTGACTGGACCTGTTGAAAATTTTACAGATGATTGTCCTGAGGACACTTGCCCTACTTACTATGGACCAGGAGATAGTTTAGCTACCTTGGCCTCGACACTCAGAGTGATCGGGAGACTAGCTAGTTGACTTGGTTTAGTTTCAAGTTTTAGAACTTGAATTGTAAATAAGTTGAGATATGTTTTGTTTTGAGATTGTTTTGAGATTATTATTATTTAGTAGTTGGTTTTGTTGTTATTATTTAGTCTTAGTTTTAAACTTCTGTGTTATCATATCGTGCATAGACTGTGATTGAGATTTTATTATATCTATACTTGTCCTCCGTTCGTAGTTGAGATTTGACAAGTACTTATATAATTACGTAAGTTATTGGTTAGATAGTGACCTAGAACAGCGTTCTATCGCCGATATTGCAGCGTAGGCTGGGCGCTGTTATGTACTCGTACCCTCACAGTGGGTGCGGATCATGACAACTTCTCAAAAGCCCAAAACCCAAGTTTGTAAAACCCTAACCAACCAATTCTGGAGCAACAAAATTCAGAGCAAACTTGCCCCAAATTCGGCTCGAATTCAATTAGTGGAACGTTGGATTTTTGAACCCAGTCTTCCCGCAGTTACGGATGCAACGGCTACTGTCGAGATTCTCCCAAAGAATTCTACCCAAATTTTGCCCTAGTTCTTCCTGAATTATTCCTTTGGAAAACTTATAAATAGAAAAGAATTTCTACCATTTTAATACACCAATTCATTCTCTCTTCTCTTCTCTCTAAGCTTACTACGTTCGTCCAAAGTGTTCTTAGCCTTTCATTTTCAAATCCCAAGCTAGTTACAATGTCTAGTCGATTTGCAGTACGGTAGGGTCTAGAAGTTTCAAAGTGATTGTAATCAGAGGCTTGATTGAAGAAAGACACTTCACAATTGAATTTGGTCGAGTACTTCGGATGAAAGCTTGTGTTGTAGAAGTTGCAAAAACTTTGTATGAAACCTTGCAGCATTTTTTTATAGTGTATTTCAACTGGAAGCTAGAGTTTGTAGGACCGATTGTAGGAACGAGTTGTAAAGCACAATACTCTAGGGGGGATGAATAGAGTAGGCAGCGGAAATTAACTATTTAAAAATGTTAGCAACAAGATCACAGATAATATATATCACAGATATGTAAAGGAAAAGTAGAGAGTAAAGAGCAAACGCAAACACAAGGATGTATACTGGTTTCCCTCTGTTGAGGACTAGTCCAGTCGGTAGAACTTTTGCTACCAGTTGAATCCACTATGGAAAATCACCACAAGTTTTCATCCGAAGTTTTTGCAACTTCTACAACGCGAGCTTTGATCCGAAGTACTCGACCAACTTCAATTGTGAAGTGTGTAACTTCAATCAAGCCTCTGATTACAACTACTCTGAAACTTCTAGACCGTACCGCACTGGCAAATCGACTAGAGGATTGTAACTGGCTTGGGATTTGAAAATGAATAGCTCAGAATACTTTGGAAGAAGTAGTAGGCTTATAGAGAAGAGATATGAAAGTGAATGAGTGTGTTGAAATGATCGAAATTCTTCTCTATTTATAGTTTTTCCAAAGACAGAATTCTGACAGAATTCGGGCAAAATTCGGGCAGAACTCTGTGAGAAAATCTCGGTGGGATCCGTAACTGCAGGGAGACCAAGTTCAAAAAGCAACGTTCACTAACTGAACTCTGGCCGAACTCTGGCCGAATTCGGGCCGAACTCTGGCCGAATTCTCCTTAAGTTCTGTTGGAGTTCTGTCAGGGTTTTTGCAAATTGGTTTTTGGGCTTTTTGAAAAGTCAAACAGTTAGGAAGTAATTTGGGCTTTTGTAAGTGGGCTTGTTTTCAAAATGAAAGGGTATTTTGAAAACGTTTCTTGGGTAGCCTATTTGCCAGTACGATGCAGTTTACATCGTATTCCTAGACTCAATAAATATGGAAAAATACATTGATGAAATAGGAAAACCAAGAGCCCTTTGATGACGCATTTCTTCAAATATTTGAGCAGACTTGAAGACGCCTTTTTCCTTGACGGCAATCGTCCAAAGATAAACAGATCTGGAAATCTGAATACCTTTCCGGGGCTTCGCCCCCGAACCCCTGACGGGGGGCGCTGCTCCCTCGACCCCTGTCCGCTGACCGGGCAGCGGAACCCCCGATGCGAGGCCCCGGATAGGTCGTTAGGCGGTTCAGAGAAAACTTCTTGTATGACACCGTCTTTGGCCCATCAATAATTCTCTAACTTCTTGTATGACGCCGTCTTTGGCCCATCAATAATTTTCTATTGCATATGTCCTGGTTTGATCATGTTTGATCATGCTTACAGCATGTCTACAAATACATGTTAGGAGAACAAAACAGTATGATGCATTATGATACAACCATAGCAATATTATATAGAACATTTAGGACAATGCTAATATTAGGACAGTGCTAAGTTTAAGTAACAACATGATAGTGATTACATGAATATTAGTGATGTCATTATGTTAAACTTAATTGATCAGCCATATTCAAAAACATGATATAATCATTGGGCTAACAGAGTTCTTCCGACTGGATTAATTCTCACAAGAGGGAAACTAGTATACATCCTTTTGTTTTCCTTTGCTCTCGACTCTCTACTTTTACATTTATATATCTGTGATATATTCTATCATCTTGCTACTAACTATTTTTAATAGCTAATTTTCTACTGCCTACTCTATTCACCCCCTCTAGAGTATAGTGCTTTACATCTGGTTCCTACAGTAATGTCCCTACATGCTAATTTTTGATGCGCGCATGGCATATGCGCGCATGATTGGATCATTATAATGCCTATAAATTGAAGGATCATTCCTCCGTTCAATCTTCTTCAGCCTCTTTAATCCCTTCAACAGCTTCAACAACTTCAACTCTTCACCTTTTCTAGAGCAACTCAGACATTCAGAGAGCTCGAGATCGTCGTCATATCGTCAACGGAGTAAAGAATCAACTCTCCATCGCCACGGTTCTCAGATAAAAATAAAAGTGTACTCGAAGGATTCTATCGGATTCGAAGTTGTACTCTGTTTAGTTTGTTATTTTATAAAAGTTTCTTCACTACTGGTATATTGGACATTAAGATAGAATTAGTGGGATAAAGATATGATTGAGATTGGAAATAAAATCAAAAGACAGATATTATCAATTTGGAAACGATTACACTTAGGGGATTACACTGAGTATGGATTACCTTAGAAGGAACGTAGGAGGAATTCAAAAAAGAAGAACAATAGAGTGTACAATAATGGTAAAAACTGTAATATTTTGTAGTGGTATTTTTTTAGAACAGATGAGGATATTCGAGGTCGATTTAATTTTAAGAACTTAGGTACTTTAAGTTACTGATTCTTGAGATGTTTCATTTTGAATTAAGGCAAAAGTATTGAATTTAGAAATCCAAAATACTGGAAAAGAGATTATGACTGCATGTAGTGATGATGCAAATTGAATAAAGAACAGGTAGGAGAGTGACTAAAAACTTATGAAACAATGAATTTTTGAATTATAGGAAAAAAAATTTAGAGACTTTTACGAGAATTTTAAATTTTGAGAAGGATAACACTTGTAGGTATAAAAGTGAAGGAAATATGAAGGTTGATTTTGAAAAAATAATAGAGAATAATTTTTATGGTTTGGTATCATTAGATTTGAGTATTACGAGGAGTATGAATTGAACAAAGTTCAAGAATTTTAGAAACCTTGATTCAGAGATTTCAGATCTAAGTTAAAGAGAAGATAGAGAAAATTAAACTTCAAAGATGATTAAGATGATAATGGACAAAAAAAGGAAAGCAAAATTTTTTTTGAGGAGTTCTAACAAGAGTATGCTTCATGGGTAATGCCTAGAATAAAGGTCAAGCCTATAGTATTTGTAGAAAGGTTGATCTTCATGACTGAAGATTGTAATTTTGGAAGCAGTCATCTAAGAGTTTGATTCTCATGACAAGTTTGTAAGATAAAGGTGTAGTTTGGAAATGGTGATTAGATAAACTTGATAGTAGTCGAAGCAGAGTAAATGATTCCCTTGACTTCCTTATGCAATCCTATCTTTTACTTTCCTATCGTAATAGAAGAACTTGATTTCCTTATCCTTGAATCGTTTCTTAAAATTCCAATATCGTTAAAATTTTGATCCTCATTATGACCAATCAATTTTTGGTTGTCTTCTTTATCGTGCCAAGGTTCTTGGTTCTTGACAACACTCAAGTAATTTAAATTTCAATCTGGACCTGGATTTCCACCCTTTTGTTGCTCGTGCTCAAAACTTCGATTTTGTTCTTTATCGTACCTAAATCTCATTTAATTAAGAATTGATTTACCCTGTCCTTGATCGTGTCAAAATTTTAATTTTGATCGTGATTAGATTTCGATGCCAATATCACTCGTGCATAAAACTTAGACTAATTCTTGATACTAACTAAGTTCTGTTCTAACCATGATTAGGGTTCAAACAACTCTTGATTATACAGAACTTTTATGATTGGTCGTGCCTAAGTGAACCGACACAACTAAACAATTTTGATTCAAACGATCGTGATTATAATGATCGTGACTATATGTATTAGTCTATTTTCTTGAATCGTACCTAAAATATCGATCTTCGATCACGAATGTCTACCAACCTAGTCATGTCAGAATTTATTTGATCGTATCAGAATAATTTTTTCTGTCGTGCCTAAATTTTGATTCTCTAGTCACTCGTGCTAAGATTTCATTCCAAATCGTGTCTGTGTTTAATTATTTTCTATAGCTATGTCATAAATCGTGTTAAGTGATTTCAAATCATTTTCAAGGTCTTAATCACGTTAGAGTTTTGATTGTGATTCACGACCTAACTATGATTGTGATTTTTAGGACTTTATCGTGCCAAACATTTGATTATTCTTAATGATGTCTAATTCCATCGTCCCTATATTTGATCGTGCCTAAGATATTGACTAAACTCTCTATCGAGTTTTGATCCCTCTGCCTATCTTAAATTTTGTGGACAAAATTATTTTAAGGAGGGTAGATTTGTAACTTATATTTCTTTTTTTTTTCTAAATGAAATTCCTTATAAAGTATATTTTTGAAATCGTAACGTACTATAAGTACTAAGTTCACAAATTTGGAGCTTCGGTTTTATGAAACTATTTTGTGAGATTTTATGCTAAATAATTTCCTGACATTTTCCTGAATTTATATAAGTTATAATTATTTGATTTTTATGTAAAGGAAATGTTTGTCAAAATATGATTCGTAAATGAATATATACTTATTAACTAATAAAATTGTAATTAGCAGGTGATAACTAGTAAACAAATGGTTAGTAATTAGCATAAGAGTTAGTTGTTAGTGATACCACTAATTGTCCTACCTCTATTACACATTACAATGTTGCCCTTAGGGTTTCTACCCTACCGTATATATATATTGGGGACTCCTCAATATTACATATAGCCCTTTTCCTAGATTTCTATACTGTATCCATTCGCCACTATAGCTATTGCTGCCTCTTCCCTGCTTCACCACTGTCATGACACCAACAACTTGGCCAGCACCCATTTCAGCCATCGCCACCCCTATCTGCTGCATTCCCCTTCAACACTTTCATTGCGACCACCACCTCCTGGTCGACTGCCCCTACCACCACTCCCATCCCGGCCTATCCCGTCGATACCACACAAATGCCACCACTACCCACCTCATTCCGGCCATCCATCAATTTCGTGACCCTGCCACCACATACATCACCAACTCCTCCACAACTGTCCCCGACGCCACCAGCACAATCGCCCCCCGGCGCTACCAGCACAACCACCACCAAATCCATCCCACCACTACCAAAAAACCAAGCACCACCCAAATCACAAGAAAGAGAGGGGGAGGAGACCCGCTGACCTAGCAGCTGACCCCCACCTGCTATGACCGTAGACCTCGCTGTGCCTGGCTGACCGCGCGTTTCCCTCGTGCTGCCACATCTCGAGCACTGCAACGCCATCCAGGCGCCTCAACCTCACCCCGCGTGACTCCGCCAGGAGTTACACGTCATATTAGTGACGCCAAAGAACGTTGCTAAACGAAATAAAAATGTCACTAATTTCATTTAGCGACGAAATCTCCATGTCACGTATTACCTGGTCGCTAACACACAAAACGTCAATGTTTGTCGCCATGGCGACGTTACTTTGCGATACAAAACCGTCATTAGCTTTTTATTGGATAGCGATGTTTGCCGATGAGGCATTGCTAATTAGCGACGTACATATTCATTGATAATTGTCGCTGACAGTTCAGTGGTTAGCGACGTAATATGCGATGTTTAGTGATGTACAATCTAACATTTTGGGTTTGCCACGTAAAGATTATTAGCGAAGCCTGGCTACCATCAGTGACGTATCCGACACAGGCTAGCGACGTTCAGATACGTGAATAGCGACAAAATTAGCAACATTATTACTGACACGGTCCATGTACTGAGGGAATGTCTTGGCAAACTGCAGGAACTGCTCTACCCCCTGTATAAATTCATCCCGTACACCACATATGTCATCAAGATGGCGATTGCATATCCACGAACAATGCCACCGATAGTAATTCATATCCATTTGAAGATAATTCTGCAAAGATAGATACATATTATTCGATTATATTATCCCAATAGATGCACAGATCCATGAGTGTCGTCACGTGTTCATTGTCAGCCCTTCTCTTCAAAGAAAATATTTTTACAAGCCTTTTGAGGCTGTTAGAGTTATACAGGATTTCAGAAAAATAGTAGAAAATGCAAAATATTATAATTTTTCTTTTCTAGGAATTTTATTTCTTTGTTAATGTTTCGATTTTTACTCCTTTCGTTCTTTATCTTTTCTCTTATTTTTCTAAAATTTGTAGAACTGTAATAGCCTCAAAAGGCTTACAGATATAAATTTAATTGTCAGGGAAGGGCTGATATGGACACTTAACTTCGGGCTAACAGGAACACTTACCTATGTATCTAAGATACCCAGTTAGCAGTTACCTACATATCACCTTAACTCTAGGTATTTGTGTATCATATGGATATCATGTACCATGGTACACAATATCACATTGATACTCTCTTGTATCTTGATACTAGAATACAGTTTCAAATACCCATGACACTAACTATATACAATAAATATACACACGTTCATCTTATATACTACTAGGATACTCATTCTATACACTCTAGGTACTACGATATGCAAGCCTTTTGAGGGTATCAGCGTTATACTAGATTTCTAAAAAATCTATAAAATACTAAGTTGTTCGACTTTTTGGTATAACTCTAATAGCCCCAAAAGGCTTGCATAAGTAAATTTAATTTCTAGAGAAGGGCTCACATGGACACTTGATTTCAGGTTAACACAGACACTTAACTTAAGAAAAAATGATATCTCTATCGTCATGTGTTCCTTATGAGCCCATAAGAAAAACTTGACCTCAGAGTATCCAAGCTAGCACTTACTATAAAATATTGGGTGATACCTAACTAGCATTTACCTAAATACGTAGTATCTTGACACGTCTGTACACGATGACATAAACACACCAAATAGTTTGGCGTGTTCTATAGTATCATAGGAGTATTATTGCGTCTAATCATGTGTAATCCCGTTAATTACTTTTATGATTCCTTCATCTAGTACCGTATGGATATATTTGGATCCCTCATCTTGTTCCCAAACCTAAATATCAGACCTTGTTCATGCCACATGGCCACACACTTCTAACAATGCACACACACTCCACATCATTGATACTCACTCTCTAATACATTCTCTATTTTCGATCACTCACCCAAATATAAAGGGGCTCATTAAATCACTAACTGATACCCTATTCTTAGATACACACACAGATCTGAAGTACTGATACATACAGTGAACCACATACCCAGGTCGATTCCTACAGCTAGGGGGTTATTCCCTCTCACTGACACTCTAACTTATATGACACTAACCACTGGCACTAATAAATTTATACTACCAATTCTCCCTACACATTTACTGATACAAGCACTAACTCGCCTAAATGTCTAGTACTATATAACTTGCTATTTTCATTTGTGTTTTTGTTCTTACTTTAAAGCTTCTTACATGAGAAACTTTGTTCGACAAAGAAATTGATGCTCAACAAATCATTGTATATGTTTTTTTTTCAATTTTGTTTAGTATTCGGCTCATATAAGAAGGTCATTATAAACAATATTGGTTAATTCAACGGTGTGATAAAATATTTGATAAATATTTCCTTCCCTCAACCTACACACGATGTCAATGTCGTATCAGTGTCATGTCAGTGACCGTGTTAGTGTCTATGTTTGTGTGTCGTGTCATATCCGATGTCTATGTATGTGTGTTATGTCGTATCAATAAGAGAAGTGTGTCAGTGTTGTGTCAGCAAGAGGGAGTTAGGGTTAGGGTTAACTGAGCCTCCGGGAAAAAAGATGAAAGCGGCGAGGGGGTAGGGGGTCTCAAGGGTAGGGGGTCGTGGGGGGGAGGGTGCCGTCGGAGTCGAGAGTGGAGCCGGAGGCATGGTGTCGCAGGGAGCCGGGAAAGGAGACGCGCGAGAGAGTAGAGGGGGAAGGGGGTCGCCTGGAGGAGATTGTCACTGAAGTCGAGAGAGGCGCCGGAGGCAGGGGTCGCCGGCTGGAGGGGGCCGCCGAAGACGAGAGGGGGAGGGAAAGAAAAATTTTGCGGAAGGAAGAAAATTTTGAGGGAGAGAATGAAAAGTCGATCGGCCAGATAACCCTGTATGAAATAATTTAGCAACATCATAAAGTGACATCACTAAACGTCGTTGAATACTAATATACGGACGACCTACTTTAGATGAGCCGGATAACGTCGTTGTTTTAAAAAAGCAATGTTCTCCGACTAAGCCACTGTGGACATACACAAAAAAGAAGAAGAAAATGCTGTCTTTTCTTTTTATTGGCGCAAGGCACCACAAATCGAGTATGCCTGAGAGATCATGCGCTGAGGATCCTCGAGTACAAAAAAAAAGAATTCTGGGGAATGGGACGATAGAGATCGAGCGGCAGTTGCTCCTTTACTCCGTTGACACTCCGATTACAAAAGTGGGAGAAAACCTAAGAAAATTGCTAGCTCTCGGCTCACTGGCAAAAAGTACAGCAATTTGGCTCTTGAAAATGCTCTCCGTTCTGTCCATTAAAGAGGGAAGAAGCCCCCCCTTTTCTAGTCGTTCTTGGGCTGGAATGATGTTATGCGCCCACATGAAGAGACACGCTGGTTCTTACTTGGCGCATGGTCGTGCTTTGGGCGCATAGGTATAGGCGCATACAGGCTGCGAGATCGTGGGTTGGTCGTGGTATTGACGTGGCTGTATGCTTCGGTCCATGACTGCTCGTGGAGACTGACGTGGCCATACGCTTCGGTGCACGTTTTGATCGTAGCTTTGACTGAGTCAGGCTTGCGCGCATAGCCATGTCTCAGGTTATGCGCCCTCCTTTCGGGGGAGCTAGTCTTGGGCGCATGGAGTCATACTTGGACTGGGCGCATGGAGCTTCATTTAGTGGGTGCATGGAGTCGTACTGACTGGGCTCATGGAGCTGCTTTGACTTTGGAGCTGCTTTGACTTGGGCGCATGGAGCTATGTTTGCTGAAAAATTTCATGCTTGTACAGGACCCCCTTCAAAGTTTTCGACACTTGAGCAAGTTCGAAATACTTTGAAAGAAGCATGGATCGTCTTCTCGCAAGGCAATGGACGCATAGCACGGTTCTTCCCCTGGGCACATAGTATTTTGCCAGCCTGTCAGGGAGATACGACTGTTGAGATTTGTTTCAAAATTCAAACTGACGGATTCATCGGAACAGAATTTGAAGCGGTCCATCTTTTATACGCCGTCCACGTCAGCAAGAGACAGTCACATAGTATGCAGAGAGCTGGTCCTTCATGTGGGCGCATAGGCTGCAGTGGACGCATACACCATAGTGGGCGCATAGAGTATGTAGAAGCATAGAAAGTGGCCCGTACCTATAAATAGACCCTGGAGGAGAGAGAAAAGTTCATTATTCCTTTTCTCTTTGAAATTTTTAGAAAACTCTTCGTCTTCTTTATTTGAGAACCATGTCTCCCAAGGTCGCCAAGAGATCCACGAAGGGAAAGGGGGCTACGTCGAGTGACTCTCCTCCTGCGGCAGTGTCCTCGGCAGTCCAAGACCCGATTCTGGGTGAGGGCATGCTTCAAAAAATGAAGTCTCGAGCGTTAATTTGCGACGCTCGGACTTCTCTTCCACCTGGGCACTTGTGCCTAAGGCAACTACTTCTGTGAGCATTACTATGCACCCACAGAAGTCATGCGCCAACACTGTGGTGTGCTATGCGCCCACGTGTTGCCATATTATGCGCCTTTTAAGCTGTGGCATGTTATACGCCCGCGTACTGTCCGAGAGTTATGCACCCACATGTCTTGTTTTGGACGTATATCCCTTTGGGCGCATAGCCCTTTGGGCGCATAGCCCTTTGGGCGCATAGGAGTCTTCAGGACTCGGTTTTTTCTGCAGCTTCCTGAGTCTGACTTGCCTTTTTGTCTCTTACTTTTTGCAGCATCCATACCGAAGGTTGTGACCTTTGTGAATGAGGAGATGCTGTCTTCTTTCATCAAGCAAGAGTCACAGTTCGTTAAAGAGGAGGTGATACCAAAGATTAAGGTAAAAGAAGAGTTGGCGCTTATCGGGGAAAGAATTACTCCCAAGATTGAAGCTGTTGTAAAAGAGGAGCCCAAGTCTGAGGGTAGTAGCACTGAGAGTTCTAACCCACCTGTCCCGGCCGAGGACTTTAATCAAATGGATCCTTCATATGCGAAATGGTTGAGGGAATGGTATATGCCTCGACACGGCTAAGAACCGCGGGTTCCATGAATGTCTGTATTTTGTCTTGATATTTCTGTCTGTCTTTGGCTTTGTGTTTTACCTCTTTTTTGGACTTGAAGAGATGGAGAACTTTTTGTTTTGCTCATCAGATGTAGTCCTGTGAATGTAACTGATTTTGAATAGACATAGTACATTTGCTCCATTCTCTGCTTGTGGTATCTGTGGTGCTTTGTATTAGAGAACCGAATACCGCATTTGTGTAAAGGGTATCCCGCTGGGGATCCCCCTCTCTTTTTTTTGTTTGGACCTATTGCCCTTTTGCGCATCCGGAAATACGAACAAATAGATTAGAATGATACTTTCGTGGACCTATTACCCTTTGACACACCAGCTGTACGGGTAATAGATTTGAATCAAAACCTAACAGAGGTAATAAGGTCATGATAGGTTTTGTGATCTTGGCGTCGTGCCTTTCATCACCGGTTGGGTACAAGCGTCAAGTTGGAAGACTATCGGTATCAGAGGTAATATGGACGTGACACGTGATAATCAAGAGTGGTTTTTGGTGGAATGGATTTTCTTGTCAAGTTTGGCTTCTTGTCAGGTATTCCTTCCTGAAGTAGAGGAAACTTTCCAAGCTTCTTCTCTGGCGACCTCCTCCGAAGACGACGAGATAGCCCAAGAAGTTGTCAAAGCTTCCTGCTCGGTGCTGAAGGTGAAGTTTTCTGGAGTCTTGAATCGAAGCGCTGCCTTCGGCCCTGTGAAGGCTGTCGCCGAATGTCAGGTAGCGGCCCTCGAGAGCATAGCCAGCTATGAGGAGCGGGCCAACACTCTGAGGAAAGTTCTGAACAACCTGGAGGGTCAAGTGGCTAGGTTCCAGGATGCCAAACAGCGGAGCCCGACGTCACTGTTCCGCACAGAGGACGAGGCTTTGATGACAGCTCTTGCGGAAGAGATGGCAACCTTCCAGGTAAGGAAGGATGCCCTGGCTCGGGAGATCGACGAGCTGGCTGACCAGTATGGCCAGTTCAACGCTACAGTGAGGTATGTGCTGCCTCGCAGAACAGGCTGGCTGTGCAGATCACTGAGAAGCACAATCATATTGTGCAGATCAGGAACAAGATCGCCCAGGTGGAAGCCGACTTGAGGGCGGCGACATCGGAACAGGAGGATTATTTGTCCCAGGCTGTCATGACTGCCACCGCTTCTACTCGTTTAGAAGAGCAACTGGTGAAGTTGGAGGGGGAGCATCAGAGTCTAATCCTCTTTGAAGATGAAGCCACTCGTCAAGAAGAGGTATGGCATCGAGCTGCTGTAAAATCTGAAGCCGAGATTGTTGTTCTGAGGGACAGCATAAACCGCCCATGTATCCCGTAGATGTAACTCTTTTTTTCTTTTTTGGTCGTTACGGCTCTTGTACCTTTTTTCTGTCTCTTGATAGACATTGAAGTACAAAATAAAGAATTTTTTTAAAAGTGAATATGGTTTTGTGAAATATCGATGCTAGAGGTAATGTGGACGTAGGAGAGATATTTCTGGTGGGTATTCTGTTAGGAAATTTTGATGTGGACCTATTATCCATTTTATATTCAAGCTAATCGAATATAGATAATAAGTTGAGTGAAGCTGCTAGTAGAGGTAATATGGACATAATAGCAGAGGATGTTCTATATATAACCAGAGGTAATATGGACGTGGAAAGATATGTAACATTAGGTGGAAGTGGATAGTTCAGAGGTAGTATGGACATGAATATCTTTGATGAATGCTTTGCTCAGAGGTTATGTGGATGTGACAAAACATTTGATCATTCCGCTGGGGAAATAATTATCGGAAAACAATTCAGAGGTAATAGGGACGTGATTTGTTTTCGTCAAACCGAGTTTGGACGGAGTCAAAAGCGGAAATAATTCCACTGGAGAAATATTTAGAGGACCTATTATCCAGGGCATATTCAAGACTCTTGAAATACGGATAATAGTTAGATAGTTTTTTTGGGAATCATATAAACATTGCACTGTACATTTACATGACTGAACGTATGTGAACATTATGTAAAAGAGGTTACACATAGTATCTCTTCAGGAACTTGCCATTGATAGGCATCATGAGCAAGTCACCGTCAGGCTTGGTTAGCCAGTACGCACTGTTAGAATACACCGATTCTATGACGAAGGAACCTTCCCATTTAGGCTGGAATTTCCCTTTTATCTTATGTGTCATCACCATCGGTCTTCTTACTGCTAGGACCAGATCGCCGACTTGGAAGATCATTTCCTTCACCTTTTTGTTGAAAGCTCTGGAAAGGCGTGCTTGGTATAGCTCAATACGCTGTTGAGCTAATAGGCATTTTTTGTCTAGCGCTTCGAGCTCTTGGAGTCGCAGACGGTAGCTCTCTTCAGTAGTCAGCTCGCTGGCTAGGGCTACCCGGAGAGAGGGAATCTGGATTTCTAGGGGAAGAACTGCTTCGCTCCCATAAACCAGAGAGAATGGCGTACTGCCTGTTGGAGTCTGGACCGTTGTGCGATAGGCCCATAGACATTCATCGAGCTTCTCGTTCCAATCGCGCTTGCTTGAAGAAACAAATTTCTTAAAAAAATTTATAATAGTTTTGTTGAAGGCTTTTGCTAGCCCGTTAGCCGCTGGATTGTAGGCAATAGAGGTTATGTTCTGGATTCGATTCTTATCACAGAAGCGATAGAACGCATGGCTTGCAAACTATGGACCATTATTATGGATGATCCTGCGAGGTAGGCCGAAGCGGTAAATGACGTAAAGTTTGATAAAACTGATCACGTTTGATGTCTTCACTTCAGTGAGCAGTATAGCTCCCGTCCATTTGGAGAAGTAATCGATTATAGCTAGGATGAACCGATGTCCTTTGGAGGATGGCAGGCTGATTGGTCCTATCACGTCCATGCCCCAGGCTTCAAATGGCCAAGATGTTGCCGTCGGGTGTAGAAACTCCGAAGGTTGGTGAATGAAATCAGCATAGAACTGGAAAGCTCTACACTTCTTTGCATATTCAACAGCATCCGCTATCATTGTGGGCCAGTAATAACCCATTCGTTTGAGGAGATCTTATAAGTTGGGGCCTGGTTGATGTGAACTACAAACTCCATCATGAGCCTACCGGAGTGCATGCTTTGGCTTTGGTGTCTGATAAGCATCGTAACAGTATCCCGTCATAAGAGCGTCGGTACAGCATCTTGGTAGTTGTGTTGTAGTAAAATCTGTGGGATCGCCTTTGGATGGATACTGCTTCCTTCGAGTCCTTAGGGAGGATTCCATAGACGGCGTAGGCTATGATGGGAAATCTCCAGTCTTTAGCATCGACGTTTGTTTCTTCTATGTAACTGTGATAAATATGCAAGGTATCTTTCACACAGAATAATTCTTGACCAGATACTATGATCGAGTACTGAGTATTGGTAGGAATGGTCAAGAAAACAGCAAGACCGGCTAGAGCATCTGCTTCTATATTCTGTAGTCGAGGCACATACTCGATGAAGAATCCAGCGAAAGTAGACTCCAGCTCGATTGTTGCTCGGTGGTAGGGGATGAGATCTTCGTGGCAAACTTCGTAATCCCCTTGGACCTGACTAACTATTAGCTTGGAATCGTCGTAAGCCTCTAGATAGTCAACTCCTAGTTGCTTTGCCAGTTGTAGGCCGATTATTAGGGTATTATATTCGGCTACATTGTTGGTGCATGGTTCCACGAGAGAATATGCACGGTGTATGACCAGATGATCAGGTGACACAAGCACAACGCCTACTCCAGCCACGATGTTCCCTTTGGGCCCTGTTCTTGATGCGCCATCAAAGAACATTCGCCAAATAGGGATCTCTTCAGTTGCAGTGTTAGACTCCACCACTTCGTCGGGGATTTTGTCGTAGAGTTTGGACGACTCCGACACCGGATGAGCTGCTAGAAAATCAGCTAATGCTTAACCTTTTACTGCCTTTTGAGGGACGAAGATCATATCATATGGGGTCAACAGCATTGCCCATGTAGCTAAACGGGAATTGCGAGAACCCGGCTTAGTCATGAGTATTCTGAGAGCGTTGACTTTGGATATGATGTGGATAGTCTGGCCAAACACATAGTGGCGTATCTTTTGGATCGCAAATACTAGTGGGAGGCATTCCTTCTCCACCGGTGTGTATCTGTGCTCGGTACCCACCATTGTGCGGCTGAGGTAGTAAATCTCCTGTTCATGGCCGCCTTCGTTCTTCTGAGCTAAGAGGGCGCCAAGGGAATGATCCATGATGCAGACATATAGTAAGAAGGGCTTCCCCATCATTGGGGCTACCAGTACTAGAGGGCTTATAAGATATGCTTTGATGTCGTCGAATGTCCGTTGACATTGTTCAGTCCAGACGAAAGATACGCCTTTCTTCATGAGCTGAGTGAATGGTTGACACCTTCCAGAGAGGTTCGAAATGAATCGTCTGATGTAAGCTAGCCTTCCTTGTAGTCCGTGTAGCTCTTTAAGGTTTCTTGGAGGATGCATGTCGAGAATAGCCTTCACTTTCTTCGGATCCAGATGTATACTCTTTGAAGTGATGACGAAACCAAGGAACTTGCCGCTGAAGACTCCCAGAAAGGACTTGGTTGGATTCATCTTGAGTTGGTGTGCACGTATTAGTTCAAACACCGTTCTCAAGTCTTGGAGGTGGTTGCCCTTGAGATGACTTTTGAGTACAATATCGTCTACGTAGCACTCCCCAGTTTTGCGCAAATGATCGCAAAAAATTGTGTTCATGGCTCGCTGGTATGTCGCCCCTGCATTTTTCAATCCGAATGGCATCACCGTATAGCAATATACCCCCAACGGTGTTCGAAAAGATGTGTGCTTTTCGTCGTCGGGGAACATCTTGATCTGGTTGTAGCCTGAGAACCCATCCATAAAGGATATTCGTTCAAAGCCGCAAGTGTTGTCGATCATTACATCGGTGATCGGGAGAGGGAACTCGTCTTTCGAACATGCAGAGTTCAAATCACGGTAGTCGATACAGACTCGAACTTTACTGTTCTTTTTTATGACTGGAACGATATTGGCAACCCAGTCGGGATGTTGTTCCTCGCGAATGAATCCACTGGCGATGAGCTTTTTGACTTCATTCTCGATGGCTTCCATGACGTCTGGTCGAAATTGCCGTTGTTGCTATTTTACTGGCTTAGCTTTAGATAAAATGTTCAAGCGGTGCACGACGACTTTAGGGTCCAAGCCTGGCATGTCTTTATAGCTCCATGCGAAGACGTCGATGTATTCTCTTATAAGCTGTATAAGAGACTGGCGTTCATCGTTAGATAGGCTTTTGCTGATGAAGATTGGTTTGAAGGATGCTTCATCTCCTAGATTGACTTGGATGACTTCGTCTTCGGTAGGTGGTTTACGTTGTTCAAAGCACAGCTCCCACCTGGTGTCCATCTTTTGAGCCTATTGTTCGAGTTCGATTGATTGGACATCGTCTGTAACTTGGTCGACGGAAACCATATGGACGGACAAAGTTGCTTTGAACATGTCGCCGATGCTAGAGTCTGATCCAGAGGAAAGAATCAGAAGAATGAGAACAACGATCTGCTTCATCATCTGATCTTTCGGTAGTTGTTGGAGGAGAGACATAGCCCAAACCAACACCGTTTTGTTGCTAGTAGTTCTCAGGTTTGCCGGGAGGCGCAAAGTATCGAATTGGCAACCGTCGTCCTCGGTCGTAATTTACCCCTTCGTCGTTTTTGATGTCATATCCTATATTCTGGATGATATTCTTGGCCTGCCAACTATACCAGAAAAGTTGTATTTTCCCAGAGTCATAGTCAGCTTCCGTGTTGTACTTGGAAGGAGTAGTGTCTGGAACGAACTTTCTCTCGCCAATTATACGACCGAAGATGATTAGCTCTTCATCTTTCTTTCTGGCTGGAATGGTGAAGTAGTAGATATCTTCTGGGTAGACTTTTTCCCGTAGGTGAGGCGTCGTGACCGGCATGCAGAGGTATGGTCCTATGTCGTTCTCTAGGGCGTATATCGTATCTATGTAATAGTTTACAGATTGATAGACATCGGAGTAATTCAATGATAAACCTTTAATAAGGAAATACGCTAGTTCTTCTTCAGGGATAATATCATCCGCTGAAGGTAGATTATTCTGAGTATTGATATACTTAATGAGAGGGTCATCATCTGGAAGAGGAGCCACATTCTTGGCCGAGTTCACCACATAGGATAATTCTTCAGGATTGGAAGGATGGACATCAGTAGGTTCCCCCTTGGGTGTTTTGTTGAGAGTAATGGTCAATGGTTTGACTTTGTCGGGTTTCTTCTTCTTCACCCAGATTGTGAGAGACTTCGGGCTACTTTTTGGAGTAGTACGTCCTTTGACTCGGACAATCAGGGGACCACCGTTAGGGGATGGAGGTGCTTCAGCTTCATTGTCAGCTTCATTGCCATCATCCTTGGGGGGTTGAGATTGGTAAAGTACCGAATCTCCATAGTAAGCTTCGATGCCCTTGAAAGGATCGACGTCAGCAAACTCTGTCTTTACGACACTGTCGTTGTTAACGTACTTGAAGCACTGGTGAAGTGTGGAAGGGACGATCATATTCTCATATATCCATGGACGTTCCAGCAAGACGTTGTAGGATATATTGGCATCGATCACATAGCAGGAGACCTCCGTTCGAAGATCACCGATCTGGCATTTGAGATGGATCTTGCCCAGCGGATGGCTTCGACCGGTGTTGAAAGCCATGATAGTTGTGTTGGTTGCGGATAGCTTGTGCAGAGGAATTTCCAGGATTTAAAGCAAGCTTCTAGGATTGATGCTGAGGGAGGATCCTGGATAGATGTGCATACGGTCCATCTTGATCGCCTCGATATACCCTGTATAGTACAGGGGTCTATCATGACGATTATTTTTGAGTAGCATGTCCTCATGTGAGAAGGTGATGTTGGGCACCACTTCCATAGTACTGTGACAATGGGGGCAGGAGACAGCATCTTCAGCGGGAGCTTTGACCTCAGCGAGGTAAGAGTCGGCATGTAGCAATGCCTCACTTAAGGCCTTCCGCGTTTCTTTGGAGAGTCGTAATAGATCGAACAGAGAAAACCTGGCGGGTGTATTGGCTAGCTGAGCCAGTATGTCAAAGTTGTAAGGTCGATCCATGCCTTCAGGAGTTGGCGCCTTTAGAGACTTGTCAAACCGCGTCTCCTTCTGCTTGGATGTCGTTTGAGGCTTGGACGGGCCGGCTTCTGAGCTTATAGGGGCAGCAGGAGCTTTAGAAGGTGGTGCTTCTTCTTGTGCGGGATCGTACGTTCGATGATAAGTCTTCCCCGATCGTGTCTCGCCAGATAGAACCTCGTAGATGGGGGAGGATACCATGTGACATGGCTTGAATTTATTGCTCCTTCTTGCTTTGGGAGGTGTTACTCCCTGCGTCACTTCTTGGACAAGGTCCGGATGGACCCACATGATCTTACCACGTCCAGTTGTGAGTGGGACCAAGGTTGAGTTGCGAGTTGGTGGTAGGTTGACGACTTCCATCATTGCCTTGGGGATCGGGACCACGCCGTCTGGGACTTCTGTAGGAGGAAAGTCGCCAAACTGAAGAGAGATCATGTTAGAAGATACGACCTTGTCTTCAGCTTCGAGGTTGATCACTTGGCTGTCGATATGCTGTTGTATCTTCTTCTTCAGGACGATGTAGTCCTTGGTCGAGTGATGCACGTACTGATGGTAAAGACAGTACTTGGGATCATTGAGTTGGCTCGCCTCTACAGGACGTCGTGGTGGGGGCAATGTCAGCTTCTTACCCTTCGTCAATGTGTGGAAGATGGTGATGACATCGTCTTCATCGAAGGAGAAGGTCTCTTTAGGTTTGTCGGAGGCGCCTTAAGAATTGGAAGCTCCTTTGGATGTGTCGACCTTCAGGACTTCTTTCCCTTTACCCCCACGAACAGGGATAGTCTGAGGATGCTTGCCTTTGTCCTCAGAATTATATATATATATATATATATATATATATATATATATATATATATATATATATATATATATATATATATAACAAATCCTCCTAAAATCTAAATGAACCTCGATATTATATTTATCTAGTATATAATTTATTTATGGTCACAAGTACATATATGTAATCAAATGACCAATAATAATAACTAATCTTATTTATATACAATAATATAGGAACCATTAATTTATACCATTTAAAGTAAGGTACGCGGTATACTCTCGAAATATGTCATCAGGGACGTCTTTGCACACACTACATGCCTACATGGGCTGGAGCTTGGTTTCGGGTCAAATTCGGACTAGCTGGGTACAACTGGGTCTCTACAAGTCAATAAATCTAAACAATAAATAATTAAATCGTCTTTAGAGGTTAGGTCGCAACTTGGCCTGGTTTTCCTAGTTAGAACACTCCTATGGCCTGACATTCCCCTACCATAGCTAAAAATCACCATTTAAATCACCATTTAAATCAAATAAATAATAAAAATATTTTCAAGAATTTTCGGGAAGGGGAGCTACAATCTGTCATTGCCTTCATTGAACGCTTCAGACGACTAGCACTGATGATGTCCTTCGGCATACCAGACTCAGAACTTATGGATACTTGTCGACATAACTTCCTTTCTACAGTAAAGTTTTGTCTAGGTATACATAAGTATGATACATGGCCCGCAATATATATATATATATATATATATATATATATATATATATATATATATATATTTTATATATATATATATATATATATGTGTGTGTGTGTGTGTGTGTGTGAAATATCTCGATATATTATATATATATATATATATATATATATATATATATATATATATATATATATATATATATATATATATATATATGTATATTAGAAAAGGTAAAATGAAATAGAACAAACAAAAAGGAAAGGAAATCCCAACCAGCCAAGCTAGCCCAGGCCCAGCCTAGCTTGGCCTAACCCAGCCCAGCCCGAGTAACCCCAAGCCCCACCCGAGTAGTCCCAGCCAGGCCCATTTAAGTAATCCCAACCCGAACTAACCCCTTTCGGTTCTGTGTAGCCAACAGAACACTATATAGCCGAGCGCAATAATGTAGAGATCGAGAGAAGAAAACACGCAAACCCTAACCTGATGGCGCGCCACCCTCCCTAACACCCTGGGCGGCCACCCGCCGTCGGCGCCACCGCCGCGCGCGGCCAGAGCCGCCGGAGGCAGCGCGCACGGCCAGAGCCGCCGGAGGCAGCGCGCGCGCGTTCAGGCGTGGACGGGAACGACAGCGCACAACAGCAGACGTGCCACTTCATCGCGGGAACTCTTCGCGCACGGTGGATCGTTTCTCGAGCCAATTACACTGGTACGTACCAAAACTATACAACTCCGATCCCCTTCAAATAATTCGATTGGTTTTGCATCATGTACATCGTAAAGCCAGCCCGAAGATTAGCAAAAAATCTGTTCTAAACAGAGCCAAGAACAGTTCAAACACCCAACTTGGCGTCGAGTTTTCCACCAACCTCTTCTTCGAATCAACAAACTTTCTGAACAGAAGTTAACTACAACATATAGGGCATAGAAACCTCATTAATAGTTTTATTTATTGTGGATTAGACAGTAGTAGAAATCGGATTGAAAATCATAAAAAATATGTTTCGAAAACTAAAAAATTTGTCCGATACGACGTACGTCCCGCCAATCCGGGCGATGTGGTCGCGAACCGAAAGTATCGAAAGGGGCGTAACGGCTTCGTGGTCGTGTGGGGTTTGACGGAATTCAAATTGGTCGCGTGTGCACGACGAATTTGATGCGTATCCGTCAAAATTCACCGTATCGACCTCTGTGCAAATTTTCCAATTATGTTGTGCACGTCTGTCAGATCGAGACGAAACTTGTGCCAACAGGACTGTATCATTTTTTTTGGACCTGTATGCCAAGTTTGGTCCAATTCTGAGACAGTTGATTGGATCGCTGTTTTGCGGGCCCTACGATCCGATTCAACGGGCAATTTTGTGCACGACCTACCGAAATCCAACTTTGGACATACGGTTAGGTTCGTATCGGAAAACCGGACCTGTTGACATATAGTTTGATGACTTTATAAACTGTTGACTCTGACACAATTTTTGGTACAAAGCGGGTCCAACGGCGGACATTATTTTGGCCCAAAATTACCGTTTTGCCCCTATGTCCAGAATTGGACTTAAGGACAGGCGATCCTAGCTAATTTGACTATTCTAAGAATGTTGGCAATGTTTGTTTCAGCTTTCGGAGACAGTTGTGAGATTTGGACTTATTTGGCTTACCGGTTGACGGTTTATTGTTGGCTCTTCGTACTACCACCAGGTAAAATATCTTGCCTCCCTCTACAATTTATTTTCATGCTTATAGTTCTTCTGTTTTTAGTATGTTATCTTTAGTTAGCTTAGTTGCTATAGATTTATATGATACCATGTTTACTAGTTTATTGTCTTGCATGTATATCAGTATTTCCTGACTTGATAGTGTAGTTACACCAGGCTCGATTCACTTTATGGTTCATGCTAGAGTAGTCCTTACCTGTGTCATGACTGAGTTGTAACGTATCGTCACCTGTATCTTGCCTGAGTCGTGTCTACAAGTATTTGTGATTGAACTGCTATTCCTATTTCGTTCCCACAACCTGCGAGTCAATACAAGGGGCTAGGGTTCGTTTGCACCTGCGAGTCCACACACGGAGCGAGGGTGACTTGTCTTGAAACTGACCTACGAGTCCACATCGGGGCAAGGGTTGGTATTCCATTGATCTCTTGTTTACTTGTTCTTTCAGCAGTTTATTTATGCATAGTTGATCCCGTATCCGTGTTCATAGTTACCTGTCAGTAGCAACATGTCAGTCTCATGTCTAGTTCCCATTTATATCCTGTTTATATTATTGCATGATTAAACTGTTAGATAGGCATATTTTTATGTATCTTGCTATATCCCTTGAGGACCTGATGATCTCTTCAGGTAGCTGATTGCACGGAGTTAGTTAGCTGAGCATGTGGTAGTTGACTTCATCTACATGATTCAGGTATTTTATTAGTGTTATTGATTTACTATCTTTCTCATGCTTTATATTCCATGCTAAGATATATTCTGCTTATTTTATAAACTCATATCATTCTTGGAGTCTAATCGGACAATATGCTAATGGGCTGCAGACCATGACCCATAATTGTTCATTCTTGTCTTATATATTCTTGTGGATTGAGATACACTGTAGATTACCATATTATCCATGATACCATGATCTTAACAGCTTATACGTACTTGAGTCGTGCTGGAGTCCGCTCGATACGTAGCCGGCTTGTTCACGAGCTCGCGCCCGAAAAACGGGTGCGGGTCGTGACAAGTTTTTTATGGTGGCCCATGCAGGTCAGAGCATATCGTACCGGTTACGTAACTGTACTGGTATGAGCCTGCGCAACTGACTAAACCCTTAGAAATCTCAATCCACACTGCCTTGAAAATTCTCCTAGAAATTTCTCTACGTCCTTGAAACTCCGTATTTGCTCTCGATTATACTCCCTTGCTTCCGTACTATTGATTCTCGTCCCTTTTATTTCGAGGTGACGAACGATCGTGTTGTCTAGGATTTATCAGAAGTTCTTAAGATATAGGATGATATTGCTTGATTATTGAGTTTTGGTTGTGTATAGATAGGAGGGATTATGGATACCATATGTCCTAGATATTTTTAGTAGAATTCTTAGCCACTAGTTAGAAGGTTGTAAGATTTTAGTGACCGTATTTTGAGGAGTAGTGTAACCAAAGGTGGGTAGAAGTCCTCGAAGTTTCGTAGTTACAAAATGGCTAGGAGAAGGAGATAAACTATTTTTTGAGGAATTAAGATTTAAGGAGATTAAGGAAATAGTAGACTTCCTTTTAAAATTTCAAATAATAGTCATAAATTAGAATTTCGAGGATGATATTATTTTAAGGTGGGTAGATTTATAGCTCTCCTTCCCAAAAATTCTTGAAATTTTTTTTTTATTTATTTGATTTAAATGGTGATTTTTAGAATTTATGAATAATTATTTTAATTAATTATTACGGTAGATGACTTTAGCCATGGTTGAGTTTTGAAGTACAAGACGACTAGGAATCACGGCACGGATAGTGCAGTAGCGTGCTTTGACTAGTGTTTAGCCATGGTAGGGGAATGCCAAGCCATAGGAGTGTCCTAACTAGGAAAACCAGGCCAAGTTGCGACCTAACCTCTAAAGACATTTTAATTATTTATTGTTTAGATTTATTGACTTGTAGAGACCCGGTTGTACCCAGCCAGTCCGGACTTGACCCAAAACCAAGCTTCAGCCCATGTAGGCATGTAGTGTGTGCAAAGACATCCCTGACGACATATTTCGAGAGTGTAGCGCGTACCTTACTTTAAATGGTATAAATTAATGGTTCTTATATTATTGTATATAAATAAATAATAGCAATATTATTGATATGTCATCTTAGAATAATTATAAGACTTTCTCTGTGGACCAATTATGTGAAAGGTATGACGTGTTAACCTAAGATTACTATATCTTTTATTGGATTAATTTTAGTTGAATATCGGGGCCTTTATTATTATTATATTTAATGTTGTTGTTATTATTTAATAAGATTAGTTATTATTATTGTTCATTTGATTACATATATGTACTTGTGACCATAAATAAATTATATACTAGATAAATATAGTATCGAGGTTCATTTAGATTTTAGAACGATTTGTTATATATATATATATATATATATATATATATATATATATATATATATATATATATATATATATATATATATATATATATATATATATATATAAAATATCTAGATGTATATATTATATATATATGTATATTAGAAAAGGTAAAATGAAATAGAACAAACAAAAAGGAAAGAAAATCCCAACCAGCCAAGCTAGCCCAGGCCCAGCCTGGCTTGGCCTAACCCAGCCCAGCCCGAGTAACCCCAAGCCCCACCCGAGTAGTCCCAGCCAGGCCCATTTAAGTAATCCCAACCCGAAATAACCCCTTTCGGTTCTTTGTAGCAAACAGAACAGTATATAGCCGAGCGCAATAATGTAGAGATCGAAAGAAGAAAACACGCAAACCCTAACCTGACGGCGCGCCACCCTCCCTGACACCCTGGGAGGCCACCCGCCACAGGCACCACCGCCGCGCGCGGCCAGAGCCGCCGGAGGCAGCGCTCGCACGGCCAGAGCCGTCGGAGGCAGCGCACGTGTGCGTTCAGGCGCGGACGGGAACGACATCGCATAGCAGCAGAGGTGCCACTTCATCGCGGGAACACTTCGCGCACGGTGGATCGTTTCTCGAACCGATTCCTCGAGTACATACCCAAACTATACAACTCCGATCCCCTTCAAATAATTCGATTGGTTTTGCATCATGTACATCGTAAAGCGAGCCCGAAGATTAGCAAAAAATACGTTATAAACAGAGCCAAGAACAGTTCAAACACCCAACTTGGCGTCGACTTTCCCACCAACCTATTCTTCGAATCAACAAACTTTTTGAACAGAAGTTAACCACAACATATAGGGCATGGAAACCTCATTAATAGTTTTATTTATTGTGGATTAGACAGTAGTAGAAATCGGATTGAAAATCATAAAAATCATGTTTCAAAAACTAGAAAATTTGTCCGATACGACGTGCGTTCCGCCAATCCGGGCGACGTGGTCACGAACCAAAAGCATTGAAAGGTGCATAACGGCTTCGTGGTCGTGTGGGGTTTGACGCAATTCAAATTGGTCACGTGTGCGCAACGAATTTGATACGTATCTGTCAAAATTTACCATATCGTCCTCTGTGCAAATGTCCCAATTACTTTGCGCACGTCCGTCAGATCGTGACAAAACTTGTGCCAACAGGACTGTATCATTTTTTTGGTCTTGTATGCCAAGTTTGGTCCAATTCTGAGACAGTTGATTGGACCGCCATTTTACGGGCCCCACAGTCCGATTCAACGGGCAATTTTGTGCACGGTCCGCCGAAATTCAACTTTGGACATACGATTGGGTTTGTATCGAAAAACTAGACCTGTTGACATATAGTTTGACGAATTTAGAGACCGTTGACTCTGACATGATTTTTGGTGCAAAGCGGGTCCAACGACGGACATCATTTTGGCCCAAAATTACCGTTTTGCCCATGTGTCCAGAATTGGACTTAAGGACAGGCGATCCTAGCTAATTTGACTATTCTAAGAATATTTGCAATATTTGTTTCAGCTTTTGGAGATAGTTGTCAGATTTTGACTTATTTGGCTTACCGGTTGACGGTTTATTGTTGGCTCTTCATACTACCACCAGGCAGGATACCTTGCCTCCCTCTACAGTTCATTTTCATGCTTATAGTTCTTCTATTTTTAGTATGTTATCTTTAGTTACCTTAGTTGCTATAGATTTATATGATACCATGTTTACTAGTTTATTGTCTTGTTTGTATATCAGTATTTCCTGACTTGATAGCGTAGTTACACCAGGCTCGATACACATTATGGTTCATGCTAGAGTAGTCGTTACATGTGTCATGACTGAGTTGTACCATGTCATCTCCTGTATCTTGACTGAGTCGTGTCTGCAAGTATGTGTGATTGAACTGCTATTCCTATTTCGTTTCCACAACCTGCGAGTCCACACACGGGGCGAGGGTTGTTCGTTTGCACCTGCGAATCTACACACGGGGCAAGAGTGACTTGTCTTGAAACTGACCTGCGAGTCTACATCGAGGCGAGGGTTGGTATTCCACTGATCTCTTGTTTACTTGTTCTTCCAGCAGTTCATTTATGCATAGTTGATCCTGTATCCGTGTTTATAGTTACCTGTCAGTAGCCATATGTCAGTCTCATGTCTAGTTCTTGTTTATACCCTATTTATATTATTGCATGATTAAACTGTTAAATAAACATGTTTTTATGTATCTTGCTATGTCCCCTGAGGACCTGATGATCTCTTCAGGTAGCTGATTGCACGGAGTTAGTTAGCTGAGCATGTGGTAGTTGACTTCATCTGCAAGATTCAGGTATTTTGTTAGTGTTATTGATTTGCTATCTTTCTCGTGCTTTATATTCCATGCCATGATATATTCTACTTATTTTATAGACTCATATCATTCTTGGAGTCTAATCGGACAATATGTTATAAAAACTGACAACAACTAGGCAAGCTTGCTTGCAAGAATTCTCGTAGTTCATTGAGTTAAACCCGATTTTCTATTTGAAATAGTAGACGAAGAGGAATAGGGTAGATAGCAAATGGTTCAAAGAAGCGGTACGATTCCTAATTGATTTTATGAACTGACTCAATTCCTCTCTTCTTCTTTACTAGTCAACACCATCAACCTTGGGCAAAGCCAAAAATATGATGAATAGAAGGAGATCAGAAAGATATACGGATGACTTGACCATAAGGTCGGATATTTCTGTGAGCAGTTAGCTGCGGATCTCCTCCTTTTTTGGGGGAAAGCTGGTGGCCCTTTTGGCGTGTTAATTGTTTCGACGGGGCGGCCTAATTCGTTCGTTAGATCCAGTCGAGGTGGTTTTCATTTACCAGCACGTAGGTGGTCTAAGTTCCTATGACCGAGTCTTTCTTGCCCCTGTGGAAATCTTTTTTGAATGTATTAAAGAGGGCCTCTCTAACAGGTAAAAAGTGGTAGGTGTCCACTAACGGCTATTCCTGGCTCGGCTCCGATAACGCAATTTCGGGAGGAGTCGATAGTTGGGCACTGGATCCCTTCGGACCTGGAGAACGTGTGGCGCTGGGTCGGGGTTTGGTGAACCAACTGGTCGCTCCTCTAGTTGAAGTATCGGGCCCCTTTTTCGTTGCCTAGGTTACACCTTAGGAATACCCTAGACGGGGATTTAATGGGCTGCAGACCATGACCCATAATTGTTCATTCTTGTCTTATATATTCTTGTGGATTGAGATACACTGTAGATTATCATATTAGCCACGATACCATGATCTTGACAGCTTATACGTACTCGAGTCGGGCTGGAGTCCGCTCGATACGTAGCTGGCTTGTTCACGAGCTCGCGCCCGAAAAATAGGTGCAGGTCGTGACACAGATTCAGTCTTCCTTTGCTTGGTCTCGATAAGAGTGGGCATACTAACATGCATGCCACTCTCGTAAAACCTGTTGAGGAACAACCTCTCCAAGTCTTTGAATGAATTGATACACCCGTCAGGCAGACTGCAGAACCATTCGAAGGCCACCCCCTGTAAGGTGCTAATAAACAACTTTGACAAGAATGGATCGTCTCGGGGCAAGTGCATAGTTTGCGTGTTGAAGTACGTCATGTGCTGACGAGGAGAAGTCCAGCCGTCGAATGAGTTCAGCGTCAGCGGCTTGTAGTTAGGAGGGCAGGTAGCTTGGAGAATTAAGTTCTAAGATGATTATGACTATAAAGTTAAGATGAGTTTCATTTCTACCATCAAGAAACTGAAATTTGTTGAAATCAAATTTTCAAGAGAGACTAATAAATACTTTATGAAATTTTCAATTATGATGATAGAAGCTTGAGTATGAAGGTATACTGTTAGTTTACGAGATTATCGAACGTTGAAGACGGACTTTTTGGGTACCTATGGATGCATTGTACGTTGACCAATAAATACAAATTTGTAGTAAGAAGATTTTAACTGTTACTTGGGCCAAATTGGTTGAAGGTTTTAGAATTTTTAAATTTTAAGAGAAAATTATAACTTGGGAAGATATATATAAGTGAGCTAGTATAAGGGAGATTTATGGATTCAAAACTTGAGACTATTGAAATTCTAGGACGAGATAGAGGAATTTAGAGTACAATTATGATCGAAATTGTTTTGTTAAAATTTTAAGGGAATGTGGTAGGAAAGTTAATTTTTGGAAAGAACAATTTATGATAAGAGAGATTACATGAATATTGACGATATTAAGGATTAAGGAGTTTATTACCTACTTATGAGGTTGCTTTTCAGGTTAATGTTAAGATTGATCGAGCTTAGTCATTGATTGATTGGCATAATCGAAATCTAAAACCATCGAAATGTTTTTTAGTCGATCAAATGACATATTGCCCTTGAAATGTCGTTTCATTCTCGTCAAACAATTGATTGCCTTTTTGTTCAATATGAATCAAATTCTTATCGATTAAACTGCTTCTATCCCCATAAGCCTACCTACCCTAATTTTCCCTAAATTTCGAGGTCGAAATTCTTTTAAGTTGGGTAGGATGTAAACCCCCTAAATTTCTACTACGATTTTTTTTAAATAATTTTGTGTTCATTTTGTATTTCGTATCTGCACGTCGCATACGAGTTCTCATTGTTGTATTTGGGTAACGTGTGGTGTTTGCGTTTCGTAAATACTCGACGAGTGCGAATATGTGTCGAGGTACATATGTTAGAAAATTATTTTTATTTTTATAGGAAAGGTACATGTTCAAATAATATGTGATAAATATTTTTAATTTCTAAAAAGGTTATTTTATTCGCCGTTTACAAATAATCATGATTTGGAAAATTTTGGTTTAATATTTTGCGAAATGTAAAATTTGCTTATTAAAATATTTTGTTATTTATAAAAGCTAGTTCATGAATTAATATTTAAAGTATTTATCGTGATTTTCAAAATTAATTATTACCGTATTTATTTAAATATGAAAATAATATTTGAGATTTTGTTAATTTTAATATTTGATTAAATATGGTAAATTAAATTGCAAAAGATTTTATTGACTCTATTTAAAATACTCTAAATTAAGTATAGAATTCATTTATATTGGATTTGATTTGGATTGAATTAGTTTAAATCAAATATAAATATATTATGATGCTATCTAGGGAGAATTTAAATTCTCCCAATCTCTATCCAACTGGGAATTCCCACCTCATATAAAAGGAGAGGTACTCCTCCAGAAATTTTCCAACCACAACCCAAATTGTGCATCGTGTCCGTGATCCTTTTCCATCCATTATATTTTATTGGTACAAATACAGTTTGCTCTCCGTGTCGGACATGTCCCGACACACCGTTCCGACCACCATCAGGCCACCCCTGTCCTCCCCGTTCTTCCCGACAACCCCCCGATCACCATCTGTACCCGCCACCAAATCCCAGACCCCAACACCACCGACACCACCACGTCATCATCTCCGTCAACCCATCACCGACACCACCACCAGTTCAAACGCCCCACCACCATCACCCATAGACAAAGAAAAGGAAGGGGACAGGACCCTTACCTCCTCGAGTCGACGACGATCGCGGCAGCACCGTGGCGAACTCCCGCCGCCACTCCTTCATCTCCGCCGCGCGGCCAGCACCGATCATCGTCGGATCTGGACCGTCGCGTCACTCGCTCCAGTCCCGGCCGCTTCCCACTTCATCCGCCGCGTCTCCGCCGTAGCTCATCGCCGACCGCCCCGGCGCGACGAACCAAGAGCACCGGAGCCACCGCCTGAACCCTCGCGGCCAACGCACCGCCTCCTCCACATCTCATTCGCCCGCTTGCCTGGGAGATCCGCGCCAGGCCACCTCCATCCGCCCACCGCCTCGGCCGAAGCCGCCTATCCACCGCCGCCTCGTGGAAACCGGCAACGACCGTCGACGACCGCAGGTGAAACCCTCCGCCGCTCGTTCCTCGATTCCCCCTTTCTAAATTCTAATTGCTCCACTCTCTCTCTCTCTTACCGTAAATATTGGGGGAAGTAACAGTATAAGTTACTTTGGTTATTATTAATTATTATTATTATTATTACTATTATTATTAGTATTATTATTTTCAGTTTTATTATTATTAGGAATAATATATTGTTTTATATGGTATGGGTATTATTAGGAATATTATTTAAAATACTAGTAGTATTATTGCAAGTATTAATAATTGTATTATTTTAGGAATTCTAGAAAAATATTTTTGTCAATATTATTATTAATAATTACATTATTTGATAAACGAAAAATTTTAGTTCAAAACTATTTTTTCTTCAAACATTTTTCCAAAAATTATTTTAACTAGTAAAAGGGTTTTTTTATATAAATGATTTCAAGTATGTTCAATAATTGTCTAAATTATGTTACTAATAAGATACATGTTATCTTCCTAGAAATCCTATTTTGGTAAACTTATAGTTTTAGCCTAAATCGAGTTTCCCACATTTTCAAAATCTTTGTCAAAAATCCTATTTTACTAGTAAACATGGTTTTCAAGTATTATACGTATTTTCTAAGAAATGGTATATGTATTCTTCACACAAATTCCCCCATTATCGTCATTGATCATGACTAATTCCATGTTTCTATTTTCTCACGATTTGGACCATTATATCGACTATGGCTATTGGACTATTGAGACATGTCAGAGAACACCGCACCACACCCGGCGACACACCAGGCAAGATACCTTGCCATTATACTGTTTATTTTTAGTTTGCATTTTATTACATATTACTGTTCATTTATTTCCAGTTCTGGATTTACTGCCTGCTCAGTGATATTAGATGTACTTTGTTATTTATCCTATGATTGCATATGGACCTAGAGTTAAGGGGCTACCGTTGTAGTGTATTGCATATACCTTAACACAGTTGTACCACGAGGATGTGTGAGATGAGTAGCATTTAGAGGTTCTTGCGTGTGGGCTGATCCCCCATGTGCATGCGTTACGGCTAACTGCTAATAGAGGCATGTTAGGAGACTTAGCAGTTAGTAGAGGTACATGGTCGTGGATGCGACTTAACAGGTATATTGGGTGGGAAGAACATTACCTGACATATGGGCTTCTATGCACTTCCCTTATTACCTGTGCTCTCCGCCGGAGACGCAGGCTCCAGGTGCTCTCTGACGTTTTCCAGAGCGTTATGGACGTAGCCCCTTGCACATGATGCCCTCTGACGATCTTCGGACGTTACGGACGTAGGCCCCTGGTGCCCTATATGGGGACTATGCCGATCCCATTTACAGCCAGGGCTCACGCGTCGAAGGATTGTTTCTCAACTGCATGTTCACTTTAGTACGGTTAGGTTACCTTATATGTGTCTTGTCACTTTCTTTGATTGTGGCATGTTTTATATTCAGTATTTATATGGCATGTTTATTGTATCTTGTTACGTCCCTCTGAGGACCTGGTTATCTCGTCAGGTGTGCGTGTTCTTGTCTTTCGCAGGTGTTCTAAGCCGTGGCCATGATCGTCACTATTTCTTCGAGGAAGATTGCACTTTGATCGTCTTTGCTTCGCTCGCCAAACTCTTTCTTTGATTATGTATTTCTTTTCATAGTTGGTAGTGGATTTGTCTCCGCCTAACGATTGTATACATGACAAATTCAATATTGCTTTTATATCATTATTATTCTTTGTGGATGAGATTTAGTGCCTTGGTTACTGCATTTTACAGCTTATGTATACATACGATGGTCCATATACTTCGTATGTATACAGCTGGCATGATTGCGTTCTAGTCCTACGTATTTTGGGACTGGGGCGTTACATTCTCCCACTCAGGGGGATACGGTTGAGATATCCCCATCTTCTGTAGCTTGTCTTTGTGTGAGATGGTGTCGAGGCGAGCAACCAGGGAATCAATTGCCTCCTATTGATTGAGCAGGTATTGGGAAACAGCCGCTGAGCGGTTGTCAGGTGTTGTCGGTGAAGGACCACCCCCAGTATTTGTAAGATTTGGAGGAGGTGTAACAGAATGATACTCCTTTTGTAGGACAGGAGGGTTGTTGCTGTGAGATGGACTAGCGTGGGCTGAGGTGTTTTGCTGAGGTGGAGGAACAGCTCCAGCAGCTTGGACTGTCATGATACTGGTAAGCATATCAGTGATCTTGGCGAATGCTGTTTCGAGACCCTCTAGTCATTTACTAGTCTGATCACTGGCTTCTTCAGGTCTTTCTTCGTCTGTCATGTACGTAGATAGCATGCGAGGATGAACAGAGGAAGCAGTACAACTGGTGCTGATACTGTCTGTCTCTGAGTGGATAAGTCCTTCATCTTCAGGTAGAGGAGGAAGATAGTCGCCATCGGAATCGGAGGGATCATCGTCCTTTGGAAGGCTACCCCCAGTGTGGGGGTCATCTACTTCAGATTCTGAGGGGATGCTACCCCTGGCTTGGGAATCTTCGTCGTCTATACGGAATTTTGTCTTTGATCGAGTGCCTATATAGACTCCTTCAGATGTGACGGCCTGTTGGCCATCTGTTGGTAGACTTCATCTTCTCCTTCTCGTGGAACTGAGAGAGAAGGTTGGGTTGGTAGTCCACCGTCTTTGATTGGGGCTTCCGTAAGGGGGACCCCATGAAGCCATGTTAGATGAGACACATAGTGGCTTCTCGTCGTCAGAGAAGTGCAGCCGTCGAAACACGGACTTTCTCTGAGGCACTCTTGTTACTTTGGAGCAACAACAGTTGATAACAATATTAGTGCACGGAAGTGCACTATGAATTGTTATGTTCTCCCTCGCTTTACGCTTATGATTTATCATGTCGCGCAAGTCAGCGGAAGGGAGTTTTGTCTTACAACCCATGTTGCATGCATCGCTGAGCTATACATGCGGGTTCGTAAGGAGAGTAGGCGCATCCAGTCTTAGTTCATGTGCAGGGGCAACCCCACACCTAAGTTCTGTGATGTCCTTGAAGACAGTCCCGTGCTATACGCGTTGGGACCTATCTTTTTGCTATGGGCGCATAGGCCCTGGAGACTGGGCTTAGGCGCATGCTTGTTGACAGCATGTTTGAGTCGCCCTGATGTGGGCGCATAGATGGATCCAGAGAGCCCAGGTGCATAGCCTTGGGCGCATGACTCTGAGTGTCCAACCTGTTGAAGACAGAAGTGTTCTGGTTGGGGCTATGCGCCCCAACACTCCCTTGGGCGCATGGCTTTGGGCGCATGCTTGGTGGAGCAGCATTGTTTTCTCCCAGTTCTGCCTCCTTCGTTCGTGTGCCTTGCCGGGTCTGGCCAGAGTGCCGCACACCCCGATTCTTGGCATCGTAGTATTTTTCTCTGCCAAGTCTCGAGTGTTGAACACTCTGTTGTTGGTTGTGGAGGGAAGAAGTCACTGGGCTAGTAGAGCCCGGAACGGTGTGAGCCTTCTCCATTTGGGGACTTCTGTGGCAGAGTCCTGCGCCCAGGTGACAGAGTCCTCCAGTTGCATATCCACTATGACACTAGCAGGATATACGCAGCGAACCTTGGGAAGCCATGTCTTGTGAGACTTGTTTGGCTTCGCTGATTTTGAGGGAGTAGAGCCGTCCCTCGAGAGCATCTCTTCGAACGCCTGCTGATCGAATTTTACGATCAGCATCTTCTGAGTACTCCCCACTTTGTCGGTATCGGATTGCGTCACCTCCTTCTCATCAGAGGAAAAGGTAGTCCCCAGAAGAGTCGCCATTTTTGTGGACACACACAAAAAAAAGAAGATGAAAACGCTGTCTTTTCTTTTTATTGGCGCAAGGCACCACAAAGGAGCAACTGCCGCTCGATCTCTATTGTCCTATTCTCCAGAATTCTTCTTTTTGTACTCGGGGATCCTCAGTGCAGGATCTCTCAGGAATACTCGATTTGTGGTGGCTTGCGCTAATAAAAAGAAAAGACAACATTTTCTTCTTCTTTTTTTGTGTGTGTCCATAGCCGCGATGTTAGCTGTCCAAATAATAACGTACGTAGCTAACTGTCACTGAAAGTCGTAGATAGTGACGTTCAGCGACGTCTTCTCATCGCTAAATGAAACATAATTAGCAACTTTTTTTGTCAACGTCGCTAATCTCGCCTCCAATATGACTTATTTTGGTAGTATAACTTCTTCGCTCCGTCGCTGGAGCCCGACCGCCAGCACCCACGCCCCTTTTGTGCCGTCTTCGATCCCTAGTTGAGCACCCCCATGTCATGCCCCGCTCCCGAATAATTGGGTATGGGCCGATGCTTGCCCGGCCTACACTGTCGTTGACAGCGATAGTGAGCCGTCTAATCATCAATAACAAGAGTAATCTCATCACAGCATCTAATCTCGAAATCTATACTAACCATCACAGCAATCCACTATACAATTATTACAACTTATACATGAATGTCCAGGTACAAAGCCGGTAAAAGATAAATGCTACAATAACAACATATAATCAAATACACTCAATCAATCTCCTATACATGAAACTAGCTATCTCAATGTCAAGTGAGCTCCAATTGCAGCCATGACAATCTAAAGATCCATCTCATCTGTAATCAACGATCCAGTCAGGAAAGGAGCAAAGCACAATGTAACTCAATAAAACTCACCATGGAAATTCAATGGAACAATATAGCAGATAGAACTGAAAGACAGAGAAGCAATATGAATATCAAGTATGCACTAGCTATGTGTACATGTGCAATTGGACGTTATCAACATGTGGGGACTAATATGTAATCAGGTATATAAAATATACTATCAGTCAATCAATAATCAGGCATGTCTAACGACAATGTTATCAGTCACGCAATAACCAGGCATGTCTGACGACAATGCTATCAGTCACGCATGTAATAGACATCAGGCGTACGGAGTATGCTATCAGGTAATATTTGTCCAATATTAGTCAATCACATGTCTCTAGAACGTCCCCCACCCGACACGAGAAATAATGCAAGCAATCGATCAAGAACAATAAAATAATAACAAGAAACAATGTGAGTGCAATGCATGCAATGATGGTAATACTGAGTACATGTACTTGCCTCTTTTCCGGGGCTTTATCCAAGTCTTCTAGATCACCTAAACAAGGAACATAGAATTAGATAAAGTTCTAAAGTAGTCCCTACTTCTAACTAGTCCTATCACCTTGTTTCAACAATTACCACTAATAGCCATTAGATATCCTTTAGCCAAGAAACAAAGTTCAATTTATTGGCTCTGCCTTTACCTCATAAATTATGCGCTGTCACCATTTTAATACCTATCACTAGCATCCTTGTGCACAACTATTATAACAATAACATGATAAATTTTTCCTAAGCCGACCTAACCAACTAGTCATTTCCTAATATAGGCCCAGGGATCAGAAATCCAAATGTTTCCAGTTCAAACCCAACATATAACCTAATTGTCCAATACCAACCTAACGGTCAATCAATTTTAAATCTCTAACCACTCTCAATTTAATCATATCATCAACAAAACCTATTTTTAAGCAACTGATCCAAACGGTCACTAAAAAGTGATCTAGATTCAAATGAGTATGTTGTTCTGCAACAACAGAGAAGTATTGGTCCCTGATACCAGCGTATCAAATGCTACAGCACATCCACACGGCCATACTGGCCCTTCCCTACCTAGTGCTCTCCCAAACAGAACAAAATCCTAACCGTAACGTACCTGCACAGTCTTGGTGAGGATTGTAGTGTCCGATGATGGTGTCCCTGAGTCCACAGTTGATGACAAGCTTCACTTAAACATTTCGTCGAACAGAAGGTGTGCACAAATAGGAATAAAATTTCATAAGTTCAATTTGAATTATATCGACTCCAAAATTGAAGAAAATCCACAAGGGTTAATCCAGACACTCACCAATGTAATTCTCAATCTCAAAAAAAATAAAATCGATCGACAATCGTTCATCCCAATCTGATCATAATGGAATGAAATCAATTCTAACAAAAAAAAAGAACAGAGGAATCGATGAATAGTTTAAGGAAGGATCGATCACTCACCAATCCCATAGTTCTTCTCGTCGTCGTCGTGGAGGAGTGCTAGTCGCCATGGCTGACAGCTCGAGGAAGAAGAAGCGGAGGAAGAAGATGATTCAGTGCGGAGCGATCGAGCAAGCCGAGGACGAATTTCTGCAGGGCTTCGCCGTCAAGGTAAATGATGGAGAAGAAGGGGAATGAGTTTCAATTTATAGGCAGTGGTCGAGCGGACAGACGGTTGCATGGCCACTGACCGGCGGTCGGGTGGGCAGCGACGGTTAGGCGTCGGTGGCGAGGTGGTTATGAAATCGTTAGAGATTAGTTAGGCCGTTGAGAAGTGGTTAGATGGGGACGGCGGTGATAAAAAGGAAGCCTCTGGAAGTCCCCCCCCTCCGCAGCGCGACGCTGCAGCTCGCTTCGTCGATCTTCGGTTTCAAGTGAATACAGAGGAAAGAGAAGAATGGAGGGAAGGTTGAAAATGAATGAAATTGGGAGAGCTGAAGTTTAAATCAAACGGTTAGTTTGATATAGGGTTAGCGAGTTCCGGTTTAAAAGGGTTGGTGGACCCGCTGGGATCCGTGCCCCGCTGAATTGATCGGCTGGGCTGGCCCATAAAATGGCTGATAATAGGAAAAATGGTTGAAAAGGAAATAAAAATGGAATAAAAGAGTTAGGAAAAACAATAATAAATCCCTATTATAATCAATCAATAAATTTAATAGAAATTTAGGAAAATCAATTAGCCAATCTTAGTTACTAGAATATTCTATAATAAAGGACTTTAGAAAAATACTTAGAAAATCATTAATGATAATTAGTGATTAATTAAGATAATCCAAAAGTAAATTAAATCTTAAATAAATCATAGAAGAAAAACTCAATTTATTATCTAGAAAAGTGGAGTTACAAATCTCTTCCCCTTGAAAAATTTTATCCTCGAAATTTCAAATGGCATACAACTTTGAATTTGGCACGAAAAAGTGGTACAAGTGATAATCACGAAAACATGATCAAGGATAGTAGTCTCAATAGTATTCGGCAATCATACATATCTGGAGTCACTTTCCTTTCAGTTCCTACCCCGCCAGTATGCATCTGGCTTTAGTAAACCTTCGGTTCCATGGTCCCGATAATAATATATTACCAAAATACTCTGTCAACTTTATCCGATATCAGAAAACATTTATGAATTTAGGACTTAGTCTCAATAATATTCGAGAACCCATAATTACCTGTAATTACTTTAACTTAGAGTCCATGCCTCGACAGTGTGCAGCTGGCTGCAATGAACTTTCAGTTTCCATAATCCAGGTAAATGCTGCAGTGCACATCTGCCACGTCATAGTAGTCGTCGAATATTTCTCAACTTTATCCAGAAGAATTTCCAAGGAGTTTTATGAAGAATCATAATGATTTTTTTTAATAATAGGAAGTGAACAAGTAGTTTTATTAGGTACTAAAGGACAACAAGAATCAAACAAGCGGCCATTATGAAACAACAGTAAGATACAGGGACTTTAGAAACAAGTCTTAAATATGAAACAACAAGGAAAGTCTAGATGCTAAAAAGAATCAAGAGGGAAGTGGCGACCCACGGCTTGCTCCAACTATGCGAGAATGCCTTCGGTCTCTAGTCCTCGTCCGGAATCGGAATAGCCTCTGCTCCTTCCTCTAACATAAGGTAGACACGTCCCTCTGGCTGTGGAAGTCCCGAAGATCCAGCTGTTGTACGAGCAATGGTGCTGTCATGCCCCAGAGCCAGAATACTAGAGAGCGGGGGACAGACACAGCCAGCTACGTACATTAAGGTAGAATCTATCTCGATATATGGTCACAGCTGTCTAGATACATGAGGGTTTAACTATAATCCATCAGTCTCTTATAGTCATGAACAAGCCTATTGTCTCAATCTCAAGCAAGTAATAGCAGTAACAAGATGTCAGAACACAAAATATACAATAGTAAGGCGTCCCATACATTACATATTTGGATGATCATGAAGCTAGTCATACAAAATGCGAAGACTAGCAAGAGTTTCAGTCATACATGATCAACCCTAGATTTGTCAATCATGTTACCTCCCGTAGACAGACAGTAAGTAAAGTTGCAAAGGAGCTAACACTTGTTCGACGGCTGAACGCCTCAAAAGAATAATTTTACAATAGAGTATGAGAGCCAAAATAAAACCCACTCGTTGCCAGGGTTACGCCTGGTGGTCACCATCTGGCTGGAAGGTTGGAAGATCCTCTGGAGCTGCTCCGCTATCTGGCCATACAAAACCAGCTGGGTCAGATCCCAGGAAGAGCAAGTGCCACAAAGGAGGCTTCAATTAAGAACTAAAACCAGCATTTAGCATAAAACATAGTTATAATAAAAGACTGGAAATATGGAAAATCATGATGATATACGATAAGATAACCATGGGACTATTTAGATAACCAAGTTACAACCCTTAAACTAAACAAGGACCGGGATTGTAACCCTTCGTCTGAACGGAACTTGGTTTCCCACCATCTAATGATAAAGCAAAACACAAGCAATCAGGTCATGTAACGATCTTGTACAGGATCATGACAAGACTAGACTGGGTTAGACTACATCCAATCAAACACGGCCAAGTAATAAGTACGGCTTGATACTTTAACTAACTAGGGTTATCACAGGCCTAGTTACTAACAAGACGCAATGAGATTGTTCCACAGCCACAAACCCTGTAGACCATCTAGGCTATCCGGACGCAAATTAGGGGTTGAATTCATGTGGGTACATCGTACAGGAAACGCATGTACCCTTAAGTAGCTTGAAGGGTGCAACACATGACAGTGTACTGGAAATGTGCCCTACTCGACGGCAGGCTATAGATCCCAGGTGGGGCACCCAGATAACGGGATTGCTTGTAGCTGGGAAATCTCTTCATGACTACTGGATTATTCTAGTTATTAGCCTTAGTCAGTTTCAGTAGGTACCCCTGACCGTGGTACTCAGGGGTACCTGCCCTAGGCATGATGCGAGACAGTACTGGTTCATTTGTATAAACACAACCGTCCACGGTGTCCAGGCCATTCATTCTGGTCGTGTCATGCTAGCCGTCGCAACAGCATTTAATAGTTCCTATCATGCTTACTTGTCATGTCTTGTCATGTCATGCCATATCAGTTACTTGTCATACCATGCCATGTACAATTATCAGTCCAATCGTATCAATCAAGTCAAGGTTATCAAGTCCGTGATAAGTAGGTGCTAGCACAAAAGGCACACGGGTACGCATAGGGGCTCAAAGCCTCTACGCAAGAGGAACTACGCTAGGCTAGGGGCTCCGAGCGTAAAATGGCTTTACGCGAGCAAGACCAAGGGAGGACCCCTCTACGCGAGGAAGTACTCTACGCGAGCAGGACCTGAGGAAGGACCCCTCTACGAGAGCAAGTACTCTACGTGAGCAGGACCTGAGGAAGGACCCCTCTACGCGAGCAAGTACTCTACACGAGCAGGACCTGAGGAAGGACCCCTCTACGCGAGATTCTACGCACGCGAGACTCTACGCGAGATTCTACGCACGCGAGACCCTATGCGAGCGAAAGTCCCCAGCGTAGAGCTAGAATGAGCTCGGCGTAGAACGGATTACGCGGGCACGCAAGGCGTGTGCGTAAAAAGAGAACACTACGCGGGCACGTGAAAACATGTGCATAAAGAAGGAGATGCTACACTGGCACATAAAACGTGGGCGTAAAGGAAGTCACTACGCGAGCATTTATGAACGAGTGCGTAAAGGGCTCGTCTTCTCCCCAAGGCCGAGACTTGCAGCCATGGAGACTCAAGAACTCAAGGAACCCCATCTCGGCTAAGACCTGGTGAAATCCAGCCATTCAAAAGCCAAACTTGCGCAAAACCAAAATTTCTACCACATGGAACACTCCATTTTCAAAAACAACCAAGTTCAGTAGATCAAAACCATGAAGATCAAAAATAATAAAACTTAGATCTATATGAAATAAACCACAAAAATTAAAAATACTAAGTACTAAAGTGTCTTAGAATCTCGTGAGGAAGGCAATGGAACAACAAAATTGAGTTCCTCCATGAAGCAAGTTGCACTTGCCTACTGCGGGTGGTTGGTGGAGAAATGAAGAAGAAGAAGAAGAGTAGTAATGGGAAATGAATGAGGAGAGACAAGGATTGTTGGGTTAATAAATGGGAAATGGTGGTAGGTAGGGGTTTACATGCTAACCCAAACCGAACCCAAGCAAGCCGAACCCAACCGAACCCGATGCATGCCCAAGCCAAAATAGACCACACGAGCCATGAAATGCTAAATGACTCATGCCGATGCAAGAAACCCAAGACTAGCCAGCCAGGACAAGTCGAAATACGTGTCCGAGATACGTACACGTATACCAAAATACGTATAATGAAAACCGAGGGTGACAACTCTACCCACCTTAAAAGAATTTCGTCCTCAAAATTTAATCAAGAGGCTAGAGATGTCGAGCAAGCTACACTAATCACAGGCAAGATATAACTAAGTAATCAATCAAACAATCAATCATGCAAGCAAAGAATCGAAGGCATGAGGCATAAGGAAGACATTATATCTCACGAGTCAAACAGGTCGGGATATCGCGATCGGATGTCATCCTCATGCTCCCACGTTGACTCACCCAAAGAGTGATGACCCCAAGCAACACGGACTAACATGATAGTCTTATTCTTGAGTATCTTCTCTCTTTGGTCCAATATGGATACGGTCCTCTTCTCATACGAAAGGTTGGTACCAATAACCAATTTCGAATGATCAAGGACATGACTCGGATCCGGGATATACCGTCGCAATTGGGATACATGGAAGACATCATGCACCTCATATAACGACGACGGAAGAGCGAGACGATAGGACACATCTCCTACTCGCTCTAGAATGTCAATTGGCCCTATATACCTAGGACTAAGCTTTCTCCGTACGCCAAAACGAATGACGCCATGGGTAGGCGAGGTCCTGAGGAATATATGGTCGCCGACAGAAAATTCAAGGGGACGCCGATGAGAATCGGCCCAATGACGCTGGCGATCTTGTGCAACTCGAAGATGATCTCTGACTTGCCTGGCCACCTCAATAGTCCACATTACCATCTCTGGACCAAGCATTTGCCTCTCGCCTATATCGTCCGAAGCTAAAGGAGATCTGCACTTTCTGCCGTACAAGGCCTCATAGGGTGCCATCTGGATACTGGTCTGGAAACTGTTATTGTATGAGAACTCCACTAGATGCAAGTGATCTTCCCACGAACCACTAAAGTCAAGTGTACATGAACACAAAATATCTTCAAGAGTCTGGATCATGCGCTCCGACTGACCATCTGTCCGTGGATGATAAGCTGAACTGAACTTGAGACGAGTCCCCAAACTTTTCTGAAGACTGCCAAAAGTGCGATATGAATCTGGAATCTCTGTCGGACAAAATACTGACTGGTACTCCATGCAACCTGACTATCTGCCTGAGGTACATCTCTACAAGCTGATCCATCGACTGACCAACCATGAAAGAAAGAAAATGAGCTACGGTGGTGAGTCTGTCGACTACAGCCCAGATAGCATCTCTCCCAGCTGGAGATCTAGGTAATCCAGTCACAAAATCTATGGTAATGTGCTTCCATTTCCATTCTGGGATCGGTAAGGGTTGAAGAAGTCCAGCCGGTCTCCGATGTTCAGCTTTAATTTGTTGGCAAACTAAACATCGAGAGATAAATTGAGCTATCTCCCTCTTTATGCTATTCTACCAAAAATACTGTCGGATATCACGATACATCTTTGTACCGCCCGGATGAATCGAATACTGAGAACTGTGTGCTTCTGCCATGATCTCCTGTCTGATACCACCACTAGGTACACAAAGACGCCTCTCATGTCTAAGTGTATCATCCTCATGGATACATAACTCTGGTCTTCGTCCTGCTATATATTCTGCCCTAAGCCGCTGAAGCTTAGAATCTGCTGACTGAGCTAACTTGGTCCTATCAACTATACTGGACTGAACTTGTATGCTGGCCATCAATGCCACACTGGTAGGAAGGACAACTTCTATACCCATCTTCTGAAGATCTGCTAACAATTCTGGTTGTGCTGTTAGAAAATAAACTCCGGCTCTTCTGCTCAGTGCATCTACAACAACGTTGGCCTTTCCAGGATGATACTGCAGATTGATGTCATAATCCACAAGTAGCTCTAGCCATCTCCTCTGACGTATGTTAAGATCCTTCTGGGTAAACATATACTTCAAGCTCTTGTGGTCGGTGAAAATCTCCACCCTATCTCCATACAAATAATGCCTCCACAACTTAAGTGCAAACACTACTGCTGCCAGCTCCAAGTCGTGGGTCGGGTAATTCCTCTCATGATCACGAAGTTGACGTGACGTATAAGTGATTACCTTCCCATGCTGCATCAAAACACATCATAAACCTCTGCCTAAAGCATCACAATACACTGAGAATCCTCCGGTCCCATCTGGAAGCGTGAGAATGGGTGCCGTTATCAAGCCTCGCTTCAACTTCTCAAAAGAATCCTGACATACTGCGGTCCAAGCAAACTGCACATCCTTGCGGGTCAACTGGGTCATAGGTGCTGAAATCCGTGCAAAGTCTGAAATAAATCGTCAGTAGTAGCCGGCCAAGCCAAGAAAACTATGAACTTCTGCAACTGTGATGGGTATCGGCCACGTCTCAATGGCCAAGATCTTCTGGGAATCTACCTCTACTCCTCCTCTGGTGATGATATGACCCAAGTATGAAATACGATCGAGCCAGAACTCGTATTTACTGAACTTCGCATACAACTGGTGCTCTCTGAGAATCTAAAGAACAACTCTGAGATGCTGCTCATGCTCCGTTTCACTCTTGTTGTAGACCAGGATGTCGTCTATAAACACAATCACGAATTGATCCAAATAAGGCATGCAGATGCGATTCATGAGGTCAATGAATACTCCTGACGCATTGGTTACTCCAATAGGCATAACAAGGAACTCCCAATTCCCATACTTGGATTTAAATGCCGTCTTCGAAATGTCCTACTCTCTGACTCTGATCTGGTGGTATCCTGACCGCAAGTCTATCTTTGAAAATACGGATGCCCCTTTGAGTTGATCAAACAGGTCATCTATCCTCGGGAGAGGGTATCTGTTCTTGATTGTCACTGAGTTTAAGGTACGATAGTCAACACATAATCTAGACGTACCATCCTTCATTTTCACAAGAAGCATCGGGGCTCCCTAAGGAGATCCACTAACACGGATGAATTACTTGGTCCTAAGTTCCTCAATCATCATATAAAAGATCTCCAATTCTGACGGTGCCATCCGGTAGACTCTCTCTGACACTGGTGCTGATCCGAGGATCAAGTCTATGGTGAACTCGATCTCTCTCTCTGGTGGCATACCTGGAAGCTCTTCGGGGAAACATCGGGAAACTCTTCTATAATTCTAGAAAACTGAATTGCCGCTGCTACTGCTATCCGGAATGCTGGAGGAGAAGGCTCTATTCCGTCTCAGAAAAATGAAAACTCCGGCTCACCAGGAATACTAAAAATAATCTTGCCGATATGGCAATATATTCTAGCATACTGGTCTCTCAACCAATCTATCCCTAAGACCACATCATAATCAGCCAAGGGAATTCTATCAACCTAGCGGAAAACTCTCTACCTCTAACTACCATCCGACACGAGGAAAACACTCTATCTACTCCCACAAGTCCGTTACCAGTAAGTATATTGAGCCTTACTTATAATGACTCGGGCTCCAGCCCTATTCGTGTCGCGAATCGTGCAGACATAAATGAATGCGATGCACCAGAATCAAACAATACTGATGCTGGAAAGGCATTGACGAGAATAGTACCTTTCACTACCTCACATGATGCTAACTCCTCCTCCACGGTCAAAGCCATCACTTGACCTTGCCTTCTGGATGCTGGTCCCCTCTGCTGGAAACCTCTCTGGCGGTTCTGGGTCTGAGCTTCGACTTGTGCATACTGCTGGGGATTCTGCTGCTGAAATAATTGGGCCTGAGGCGGCAAGGGCCTCAAAAACGGGTACTGCTGCTGCTGGACTGGTACTGGGGTTGGCCCCCTAACCGAGGGACTAAAAAAGGTTGATGAAGAAAAACTCCCCCTATTCGGGCAGTTCCCAACCCTGTGGTCCGGCGCCCCACAAGCCAAGCATAAATCCTGTGCTCTGCGACATTCTGACACCACGTGCCCTGGCTTCCCATAATGAGTGCAACCTATTGCGGAAGACTGCTTCTGCTGCTGCTGCTGGGGATATGCCGGGGTCGAATGCTGAATTGACGCAACGGAAGTCGGCTGTCTCGGAGCTCCAATGGTCAAAGCCCTAGCTACCGGGCCTGGTGCTGAAGACCGGTTCATCTGGCCGTGAGACCGCTTCCGACTTTCGGTCCGGTCCACAATCCTCTGGGAGGTATACTCATGCCTCCAAGCTGCTCTCAATACTGCATCGAATGTCTGATGCTCAAACTGCTCCACCGCCAGCAAAATCTCCAGTTGGAGTCCCTGCTGGAACCGCTGAGCTTTGTCGAACTCGGTCGCCACCAAGGTGGGAGCAAACCGACTAAGCTTGGAGAACTCGATCGCATATCCATCAACCGTCCTGCCCATCTGCTTCAAGTTAGTGAACCTCGTTTGTAGATCATATCGAGCTACAACATTAAAATACTTGGTCTGAAATCTCTCACAGAATACTGCCCATGCAATAGGTGTCCTTAATCCAACGGCCTGCACCGCCCACCAGCTACAGGCTAGATCCAATAACTGCAGGCGCACCACGGCCACCTTCTCGTCTTCTGGGGTCCTGGCTGCTTCTAGAATAACCTTAGTATCCTGCAGCCAAGCATCTGCGACAATAGCATCTTTGCTACCATCGAAGAAGGAAGGGTTCAAGAGCTTGAAGCTGTTGGCCGCACTGTTACCTTGATGACCACCTCTGTTCAAAGCATCTTGTACTGTCTGGTGCAATGCATCACCTCGACGATCCTGTGATACAAGCAACTCCCTGATGAGCCCAACCAAGACTCCATCATCCTGCCTCACAGGCTGGGCTGGCTGTACTGGGGGTTCTGGATCTCCGGGAAGCATGACTCGGGAAGCTGCTCCTGAATGCTGAGCTTGATCCTCTTGTTGCGGGAGTACTCGTTGAGCTCCTTCCGGCTAATTGGCAGGACTAGGAGCAATGTCGCTGAAGAAGATGACACAGGGATCAATAAGGAAGGACCAGGACAGATCAAAGATACAAGCATGTGATCAGGTCGAGATTTTAGGGATTTAGAGGATGAGAGCAGAGATCAAGGGCGAGTGCTGATTGAGACATCTATTCAGTAAACCCTCATATATCATGATTCAAAAGACCTGCATGGGCCACCACTTAAACCGTGTCACCCCCAGAGCCAAAATACTAGAGAGCGGGGGACAGACACAGCCAGCTATGTACATTAAGGTAGAATCTACCTCGATATACGATCACGGCTGTCTAGATACATGAGGGTTTAACTACAAGCCATCGAACTCTTATGGTTATGAACAAGCCTATTCTCTCAATCTCAAGCAAGTAATAGCAGTAACAAGATGTCAGAGCACCAAATATACAATAGTAAGGCGTCCTACACATTACATATTTGGATGATCATGAAGCTAGTCGTACAAAATACGAAGACTAGCAAGAGTTTCAGTCATACATGATCAACCCTAGGATTAGTCAATCATGTTACCGCCCATAGGCAGACAGTAAATTAAGTTGCAAACGAGCTAACACTTGCTCGACGGCTAAACGCCTCAACAGAATAATTTTACAATAGAGTGGGAGAGCCAAAATAAAACTCACTCGTTACCAGGATTACGCCTGGTGGTCACCATCTGGCTGGAAGGTAGGACGATCCTCTGGAGCTGCTCCGGTATCTGGCTATACAAAACCAGCTGGGTCAGATCCCAGGAAGAGCAAGTGCCACAAAGAAAGCTTCATTTAAGAACTAAAACCAGCATTTAGCACAAAACATAGTTATAATAAAAGACTGAAAATATAGAAAATCGTGATGATATACGATAAGATAACCATGGGACTATTCAGATAAGCAAGTTACAACCCTTAAACCAAACAAGGACCGGGGTTGTAACCCTTCATCTGAATGGAACTTGGTTTTCCACCATCTATCGATAAAGTAAAACACAAGCAATCAGGTCATGTAACGATCTTGTACAGGATCAGGATAAGACTAGATTGGGTTAGACTCCAACCAATCAAACACGGCCAAGTAATAAGTACGACTTGATACTTTAACTAACTAGCGTTATCACAGGCCTAGTTACTAATAAGATGTAATAAGATTGTTCCACAGCCACAAGCCCTGCAGACCATCCAGGCTATCCGAACACAAATTAGGGGTTAAATTCATGTGGGTACATCGTCCAGGAAACGCATGTACCCTTAAGTAGCTTGAAGGGTGCATCACATGACAGTGTGCTGGAAATGTGCCCTACTCGACGGTAGGCTACAGATCCCAGGTGGTGCGCCCAGATAAAGGGATTGCCTATATCTGGGAAATCTCTTCATGACTACTGGATTATTCTAGTTATTAGCCTTAGTCAGTTTCAGAAGGTACCACTGACCGTGGTACTCAGGGGTCCCTGCCCTAGACATGATGCGAGACAGTACTGGTTTATTTGTACAAATACAATCGTCCACAGTATCCAGGCTATTTATTCTGGTCATGTCATGCTAGCCGTCGCAACAGCATTCAATAGTTTCCATTATGTTTACTTGTCATGTCTTGTCATGTCATGCCATGTCAGTTACTTGTCATACCATGCCATGTATAATTATCAGTCCAATTGTGTCAATCAAGTCAAGGTTATCAAGTCCGTGACAAGAGGGTGCAAGCACAAAAGGCACACGGGTACACATAGGGGCTTAAAGCCTCTATGAGAAAGAAACTACGCTAGGCTAGGGGCCCCGAGCGTAAAATGGCTTTATGTGAGCAAGGCCAAGGGAGGACCCCTCTATGCGAGCAAGTACTCTACGCGAGCAGGACCTGAGGAAGGACCCCTCTACGCGAGCAAGTACTCTACGCGAACAGGACCTGAGAAAGGACCCCTCTACGCGAGCAAGTACTCTACGCAAGTAGGACCTGAGGAAGGACCCCTCTACGCAAGATTCTACGCATGCGAGACTCTATGCAAGATTCTACGCACGCGAGACTCTACGCGAGATTCTACGCGCACGCGAGACTCTACGCGAGATTCTACTCACGCGAGACTCTACGTGAGCGGGAGTCCCTAGCGTAGAGCTCGAATGAGCTCGACGTAGAACGGATTACGCGGGTACGTAAGGCGTGTGCGTAAAAAACACTACGCGGGCACGTGAAAACGTGTGCGTAAAGAAGGAGATGCTACGCTGGCACGTAAAACATAGGCGTAAAGAAAGTCACTACGCGAGCACGTATGAACGTGTGCGTAAAGGGCTCGTCTTCTCCCCAAGGCCGAGACTTGCAGCCATGGAGACTCAAGAACTCAAGGAACCCCATCTCGGCCAAGGCTTGGTGAAATCCAGCCATTCAAAAGCCAAACTTGCGTAAATTCAAAATTCCCACCACCTGGAACTCTCCATTTTCGAAAACAACCAAGTTCAGAAGATCAAAACCATGAAAATCAAAATACTAAAACTTAGATCTACGTGAAATGAACCACGGAAATTAAAAATGCTAAGTACTAAAGTGTCTTAGAATCTCGTAGGAAGATAATGGAACAACAAAATTGAGTTCCTCCATGAAGCAAGTTGCACTTGCCTACTACGGGTGGTCGGTGGAGAAATGAAGAAGAAGAAGTAGTAATGGGAAATGAATGAGGAGAGAGAACGGTTGTTGGGTTAATAAATGGAGGATGGTGGTAGGTAGGGGTTTGCATGCTAACCCAAACCGAACCCAACCAAGCCGAACCCAACCGAACCCGATGCATGCCCAAGCCAAAATAGACCACACGAGCCATGAAATGCTAACTAACTCATGCCGATGCAGGAAACCCAAGACTAGCCAGCCAGGATAAGTAAAAATACTGGTCCGAGATACGTACACATATACCAAAATAAGTATAACAAAAATCGAGGGTGACAGCGCACTCCCTAACCTGATGATCAACTGCACAACAGATAAAGCACTGTCCAAGTCTCTTCCTACACACCTGCCAGGTATGGCCTACTTTCTCACAAAATCCATAAGGCTGCTGAACTGGTCGTTGTTGCTACTGAGTCCTCTGAGGAGGCTGGGATGTGAAGGTCTTCATCTGCTGGGTATTGGGACGTTTGGGTTGTCCCGAATGACTATCTCCTCCACTAATATCACGATCTCTCTTGGGTCGGAGACTCAGATTAATCTCTAATCTTTAAGCAACGACGACCATCCCAGTATAAGTAGTCGCTCCATTAGCCGTGACTAAGTAACGAAGCTCATGGCTCAAACCTTGCCTAAATCTCGTGGCTCTCACGACTGGATCTCTGGCTCTACCCTCTGCAAACCGACTAAGTCGCCCGAACTTTGCTGCGTACTCATCAACCAAGCGAGTCCCCTGCTCAAGAGTCTGAAACTGACGCTCCAAAGCCTCTCTAGCTACCGCTGGAAAAAACTTCTCTTTGAAGATTTCCACAAACTGCTCCCAAGTCATTCCAGGTACTGTGAGCTGGGGCTCACTCCTAAACCAGTTATGTGCCAGATCATGCATCTGCATGCCAGTTGCCTCCACCTTAAGGTCCTCCGGAAGCCTAGATAGTCATATTACCCTCTCTATCCTCTAGCCACTCATCGGCATAGAGTATACCCTCGGTCCTAAGAAACTCTCTGGGTACCATCCTTTTAAAGTCTAGGATAGACCCCTCTCTCTGGTGGTGGGTGGAAGTAGTCTGTGTATAAGTAGGAGAAGCATGTGTATGGATGGAAGGCGGAATAAAAGAAATAGGCTCAGGCTGAACAAAAGTGGTGGTAGTAGGGTGTACAGGAGCCTGGTGGGTGGTAGAGGTGGAACATGTGATGGATGTGGAGCGTATGGCGGATGTGGAATATATGACGGTGTCGGTATGGTAGTCGGAGGTAGATCTGAGATATGGACAGGACAGTAGTCTGGAGAAGTGGAGGTGGTGATGGTATGAGTGGGCTAACTAATCTCTCAATACCCTCCCGCAATATAATGGTCTGCTCCCTCTGAGCATCCAACAAACTCTGGGTTTGGGCTCTCTGGGCCTCCAATAGCCCATAGACTAGCTCATGCATCTGGGTGCCCCTCATGGAACTAATGGAATGTCGTGAAGAAGCTCTCGTGACGGGTGGTACGTGGGTACCGGAACGCTCTGGGTCTACCATGGGCAGATGATCCTCTCTCAGAATGGGCTACACTCAGAGTGCGACCTCGCGGATGAGGTTCCTTCCTTTCTTTGGCCATCTCTGGAATTGTAAGAGAACCATCAGTGACTCGTAGGTGTATTGTGTGTGTTAACAAGATATATAAAAGACAGAAAAGTAAGCAATATGATAACGGTCCTATGCTGTGATGAGTTTCCTAATTCTGTAGGCTTCCAATGGCACTTTAACCCTAAGTACCATTAGATAGAGACCTACATGGGCCACCACAAAAACATGTCATGCCCCGCTGCCGAATAATCGGGTACGGGCCGATGCATGCCCGGCCTACACTGTCGTTGACAGCGGTAGTGAGCCATCTAGTCATCAATAACAAGTAATCTCATCATAGCTGTCACCCCCAATTTTGAATTAGGGGTATTTTCGTTATTTTTCAAGTTTAATAATTTTTAGGATTTTATTTGATTTTATATATTTTAGGGATTTATTTGATTTGGTTTGGATTTTATCCAATTCGGACTTAAGTTGGAGACCCGGGTAGCCTGGACACTCGTGGGACCCACATACTAGCTGGGCTTGGCCCAAATACCATCCTAACTAGGCTAGAAACCATAAACCCAACTTCTATAGCTTAATTAGTCATTTGAGGCTTGATTAGTTAATTAGAATTAAACCGAACCGAACCAAACCCGAACCCAACCTAAGTCTAATGGGTTGGAGGCTTAGTGGATCCACACCCAAACCCACTAAGCCCCCACCATGGCCGGCCAAGTAGAGGCACCCCCCTTTGCTTCTCCACAAAGCAACTCTCTCTCTCTCTCTCAAATTTCTTTCTTTCTTTCCAAGCTCTTCCTTCTCCAAGGAAAACCTAATAGAGGTATGCCATAAATTCCCTATTATAATTCTCTTTAGCATTTATGGCTTTCACATAATTGTAGAGGAGGTGATTCTCCACACTTTGCCCATAGATTTCATAGGTTTCCCTAGAAATCTAGTTTAAGATTTATTGGGGTTTTCTAATTAGAGTGATATATATTATTATATATATATATATATATATATATATATTATATATAATATATATATATATATATATAGAAAAAAAATAATATATATATATATATATATTATATATATATATATATATATATATATATATATGTGTTGTATTGTGGGTGTGTAGAGAGAGTGGTGGTGTATGTGTGTATGTGTAGAGAAAAAAAAAAAATATATATTATAATATATTATATATATATATATTTATATATTATATATATATATATATATATATATATATAGATTTATATATAGTTTTGTGTGTGTGTGTGGGTAGAGAGAGTGGTGGTGTATGAGTGAGAGTGTGCTTGTGTAGTGTGTGTGAGAGTGGTAGGGAGAGTGTGTGTGTTTGAGTGTGTGTGCATGTGTTTGTGTATATATTATATATCTATATATATATAGACAATGTGTGTGGGGGGGG
>JANAVB010030219.1:1826919-1932347 GCA_029216955.1 Iris pallida | reverse complement strand
GGGGGGGGGGGGAACTTGCTACTGCTGCTGCTGCAATGTGCTATTGCTGCTGCTGGCGTTTGCTGGTACTGCTGCAGCTGCTCCTAGCTGCTATGGCTGCTGCTCCTACTGCTTTTGCTGCTGCTGCAGCTGTCCCTCTTCTTCTTCTTCTTCATCATCTAGCCTTCCTCTACTTCTCCCACCTCTCTCTCTCTCTCTCTCTCTCTCCATCTTCTCTATATATATATATATATATATAATATATATATATATATATATATATATATATATATTATATATGTATATATGTATATATAACCATCTATCTATACATATATATCTATATACACACACACACATGTCTATATATATATATATATATATATATATATATATATAGATATATATATATTATATATATATATATATAATATATATATATATAATAAAAAAACATATATCTATATATATATATATATATATTATATATATATATATTATTTATATATATATATATATAATAAATATATAATATATATATATATATATATATATATATATATATATATATATATATATATATATATAGAGAGAGAGAGAGAGAGTGGGAGAAGTAGAGGAAGGCTTAGAAGATGAAGAAGAAGAAGAAGAGGGACAGCTGCAGCAGCAGCAAAAGCAGTAGGAGCAGCAGCCATAGCAGCTAGGAGCAGCTGCAGCAGTACCAGCAAACGCAGCAGCAGCAATAGCACATTGCAGCAGCAGTAGCAAGCCCCATTAACCCCTATAAACCCCCCCCATATATATATATATATATATATATATATATATATATATATGTATATATATATATATATATATATATATATATATATTTTTATATATATATATATATATATATATAGATGGATATATATATGGAGAATGAGAGGAAGAAGGATTAGAAGAAGTTAGAAGAAATAGGAAGAAGTTAGAAGAAGAGTTAAGGAGAAGAAGAAATTAGAATAAGAAGAAGTTAGAAAGAGAAAGAGAAGGAAAGAATAGGAAGAAGGAATAGAATAAGAAGAATGAGAATTAGGAGAAGGAAGGAGAGTTAGAAGGAGAAGAATTAGAAGAGTAAGAATTAGAAGAGGAACGAGAAGTAGAAGTATAAGAAATCGATTTAGAGGGGTTTGAGTTAGAGGGTGAAACGGAGCTCCGAGTGTCGGAATGAGATGAAACTTGGAAGAGACTTAGAATACGTGAATTAGACTTTGCGGGTAGGCTCCCGAGTTGAAATCGGGGTTGTAGGACGCCGGTATCGCGCCGTACCATTGCGTATCTTGAGATATTCAAGATATCGACAATCGGCCGTAAGATGGACTAGACGTCCACTTTACCTAGGTATCTTGGTAGGTAACGTATGTATAGGCTAGTATCCTACTACCCTAGGGCGCACGGGTCGAAATACCAAGCGTAGGTAGGCTAACTTGGTATTCACCTAGACTAGAAATTTACCTTTATAAAGGGATAAATTAGGATATTGGCCTACGGCCAAGATATGAGTTTCAAAGTCCAAGATGGACTTGGATATGGGTTGTAAGGGTTGGTAATGATTAGAAATAGTCGTCTAGACCAAGTCTTGACCTTGGTTGACCACGGTTGACTTTTTAAACTAAAAGTCAACTATGGGTCAACACTTTACCCAATTTAGTCCCAAATTCCTTTAAACTTGAACGGTTGACTAAAAGTCAACTATTAGTTACCATTGACCTTGGATTGACCTAGGGTTGACCTAGAGTTGACCAGAGTTGACCCGTTGACCAAAAGTCAACTGTAAATCAACTTTCGACCTAGTTTGATACGGATTGACTTCCAATGTTCTCCCATGACCAAGGTTGACCTAACTAGACTTGTCTTGACCAAGAATGACTTAATAGGGTTTAATTTGATTTGACTTTACTTCCTAAACATAGTATTGATACGTTTTGTTCTCTATAGGTCCTCGAGATGCAGCATTGGATCCCGTTGACATATCATATCATATTACAGGCGAGTACATTCTCTGACACTTTTTCAATTTACGATGATTGTTATAATTCATGTAATTAGTGTAGATATGCTTGTTCTCGACACCGTGGTCACACGGATTGGTATTTATGGATCCCGACATGAGATGTTATTCCTCGTTATCTTGGTATATCTTGTGCAAGCCTCCTTGTAGTTCTTGTGCAGTATATGGACACCGATTCTCGAGGAGACTTGCTCCCTTCTCGTAGAATCCTGTGTCATAACGTGTCTTGCTTGGATCCACTCTACCAGTCGGGGACGGGGAGTACTAGTGTAGATGTGTGGTCAATACCCGCCTTGTATATATTGTGAACCTTGTGAATGCCAATCCTACACCACACGTATGATTGGCTAGATCATAACCATATGCAGATCCAATCCGGCCACATGTTGTAGCTAGTACTCACACACCTAGATATATGACTCTTGATTCTTGTACATGCCATGCTCAGTTTACTTGCCTTGTTCTAGCTCTAGATTTACAGCTTACCTTGCCATGATACTCACATGTACATTCTATGATTTTCTTGTATATACTCTCTATTTACAGTCTTATAGCTTTTATCATATCTTGTGAACGATTGTTAGTTGATTGTACTCGTTCCATCATGACTGGATATGTTGACAAAATATTACAGATGCTGATGAGGGGGATTACAGTACCTGTAGGACCGATTGTAGGAACGAGTTGTAAAGCGTAATACTCTAGAGGGGGGGTGAATAGAGTAGGCAGTAGAAATTAACTATTTAAAAATGTTAGTAACAAGATCACAGATAATATATCACAGATATGTAAATGAAAAGTAGAGAGTAGAGAGCAAACGCAAACACAAAGATGTATACTGGTTTCCCTCTTGTGAGGACTAGTCCAGTCGGAAGAACTCTAGCTTCCAGTTGAATCCACTATGGAAAATCACCACAAGTTTTCATCCGAAGTTCTTGCAACTTCTTCAACGCGAGCTTTGATCCGAAGTACTCGAACAACTTCAATTGTGAAGAGACTTTCTTCAATCAAGCCTCTGATTACAACCGCTCTTGAAACTTCTAGACTGTACCGCACTGGCAAATTGACTAGAGGATTGTAACTGGCTTGGGATTTGAAAATGAATAGCTCAGAATACTTTGGAAGAAGTAGTAGGCTTATAGAGAAGAGATATAAAAGTAAATGAGTGAGTTGAAATAATCAAAATCTTTTTCTATTTATAGTTTTTCCAAAGGCAAAATTCTGACAGAATTCGGGCAGAATTCGGGCAGAACTCTATGAGAAAATCTCGGTGGGATCCGTAACTGCAGGAAGACCAAGTTCAAAAAGCAACGTACACTAAACGAACTCTGGCCGAACTCTGGCCGAATTCTGTCCGAGTTCTGTTGGAGTTCTGTCAGGGTTTCTGTAAATTGGTTTTTGGGGCTTTTTGAAAAGTCAAACAGTTAGGAAGTAGTTTGGGCTTTTGTAAGTGGGCTTGTTTTCAAAATGAAAGGGTATTTTGAAAATGTTTCTTGGGTAGCCTATTTGCCAGTACGATGCAGTTTACATCGTATTCCTAGACTCAATAAATATGGAAAATATATTGATAAAATAGGAAAACCAAGAGCCCTTTGATGACGCCTTTCTTCAAAATATTTGAGCAGACTTGAAGACGCCTTTTTCCTTTACGGCGATCGTCCAAAGATAAACAGATCTGAAAATCTGAATACCTTTCCGGGGCTTCGCCCCCGAACCCCTGACGGGGGGCGCTGCCCCCTCGACCCCTGTCCGCTGACCGGGCAGCGGAACCCCCGATGCGAGGCCTCGGATAGGTCGTTAGGCGGTTCAAAGAAATCTTCTTGTATAACGTCGTCTTTGGCCCATCAATAATTCTCCATTGCATATGTCCTGGTTTGACAAAGCTTGATCATGCTTACAGCATGTCTACAAATACATGTTAGACAAACAAAACCAATATGATACAAGCATAGCAATATGATATAGAACATTTAGGACAATGCTAAGTTTAGGGACAATGTTAATATTAGGACAATGCTAAGTTTAAGTAGCAACATGATAGTGATTACATGACTATTAGTGATGTCATTATGTTAAACTTAATTGATTAGCCATATTCAAAAATATGATATAATCATTGGGCTAACAATCTTCCCCTTTTTGATTATGGCAAATCCTTTAAGTTTAATATATATACAATAGATGCATGTATCACTAATAAACACATAATTCTAAAAATATTGTATGCTAACTTAAACTTATTTCTCTCCCTTTGACATGATCAAAAATAAGCTCCCCCGTAATTAAAGCTAAAATGAACTCAAGCATAAGTAAATGAGGAAAGCAAAAATAATCATGATCAAGGATTAGAAGAACAGTGTAATGACAAGTGTAGAAAATTGCATAACTAAAGAATAAAAACTTGTCAAAACACAACATAGTTGGTTGAACTTTAACAGAGAACACTGAAATCAAGCAATACATAGTTTACCAACTAGAAATCCAAAAATGAAATATGTTTGAATGTCATTTGACCAAAGAAAAATCTAGCAATATAGTAGGAATCAATCATTAGTCATAAATAAATCATGAGGAATAGAAATTCACAGATCTAGTATATATAAAAGAATCAAAAATATAATAAGACTTTAACAATGATCACAAAAAAAATATGATTCATAATTTGCCCATACAAATTAGTGAATCAATTCCATAAAGAGTATAATCATCGAAAAGAAATCAAAATATGTATACTAGAATCTATGCAAAATCTATACCAAAGTTCATGCATTTGAATTCAATTACCTTAGCATGGTATATATCCATCAGATAAACATGAAGGTAATGAAGACAAAATACTTGAGAAGGAGAAATCCAGTCGACTTGAATGCTCCCCCACAAAGTATGATCAGTCTAAATATAGATAATCATGAACTTTGAGATAAAATCTCAATAAGAAATGCCAAATCAGTTTAAACTCAAAAGGATTATTAAATATATATTTGGCAAGATAACTTTTAGAAACTCGAATGAAATGAGATAATTAAAAATAATAATAATCATATATTCTCTCATAAAATCAATACAAATCCAAATATCATGAATAACTCAGCAAGATATTTAAGGTAAAAGAATATATGTCCATGATAAACTAGGTATACCACATATTTAAGGGCATAAAAAAAAATTGAAACAATTAATTTGCTCCCCCTTAAAATATGCGTATATAGTTCAAAAATAATTTATATACATAAAATAAATAATCACAAGATCTAAGGGATATCCAAGATATGCATCTTTTCTTTCCTTTGATCAAATGCATATAAAATTCCAAAAGCAAATGTCATCTTTAGGCAAAAGGAAATATCCAATAAATAAATGCTTAAAGATGAAAAAACAAAATATGTATCTCCAATATATATAAAAAAAAATATTTTAAGACATTAAAAGATTTTAAAAACTGTCTTTAATAATAACATTTGAGTACCGGACAGATTCAATAGATCAAAAAGAAATCAAAAAGACTTTTCAAAAATGTGGAATTTACTACGAAAAACTTTCTTGATAAATATTCGAATACATCCATTTAGTCCTCAGACTGAAAGTTGTCGATTCGAATCACGAAAATAATTTCAATAAAAGAATCCATAAATCATAAATAAATCCATTTGAACAAATAAACATAACTAAATAAATGTCCAAAGAAAAGTGTATTCTAGATATATGGCATGTCAAGGGGCTAATTGATTTAAAACAATTAACTGCTCCACCTTTACATGGCTATATCCAAAAATAATAATATTGACAAATTTTTAAAAATAAAATTCAGAGACATATTTTTGAAAGTAGAAAACTAATTCAAAAATATTAGGTCTTCTTATCAAAGTTCTTTTCTTCCCTTTTAAAGCCTTAGCACGGTGTCCACCTGACAACCGTAAGGTTTAAAGAAAAGAAATGCTTTGAGAAAGAGATTCAATATGCATGACTTCTCCCCGCAAAGAATTACTGCTATAGGCAGTTAGTAACTTGAATAAGAAGAGAATAATATAAAGCTCAAAATCATTAATATTACAAATATTACACAAGCTAAAGAAATCACAATACCATAATATTCAATAAGTAGTCACGAATACGAAAAACAATCATCTTTAGACAAAAGAAGAAATATCTATTAAATGAACATTTAAAAATAAAACAATCAAAAGATATTTCAAATTAGCATGATGAATAATCGTATAAGTTAAAAGATGATATAAATTGATCTATGCTATAGAATCTCACAATCGACAAGATAGATCAACATATGCTATCTTTTGTGAAAATATAAAGAGAGAATATTATCCAACAAATTTAAAATTCAAAATCCATCAGATAATAATTGCAACTAGATCTCAATAAATCTTTAGTTTATAAAGCGTTGATCAATCTTGGGTTAGCTGTAGAGGTACTGTCCCAGCTAACGGAGGTTCACCGGAGAACACTTAAGTACCACTTCGCTTCGACCGTAGTCGTGGTGACAGACAGACCTTTTGTAGGCTTGTACCCAAAATAAATCTCTTCTTTAATAACCGAGGATTTAAGAAGAATTAGTGCAATATAAAAAAATATTCTATGGACTTAAAAATCTTAGAACAATGTAGCATACAGTATAAGATGTATGAATTACATTTATCCATATGTGCTACAAAATCATTGGGTAACAATAAAATATAAAACATTTGTAAATAAAATGAATGACCTAGATACGCTAATGTATTCTTGAATCTAAGGGACTGGGTTCAGTACCTTGGATCCCGAACTAGAAGATAGTTGCAAGTAGACATAATAAATCTTAAGTCTATAAAGTATTGATCACTTCGGATTAGCTGCAGGGGCCGGTTCCCAGCTAGCGGTAGTCCGAAGACTAGTGCACCGTGTCGCTTCAGGCTATTTACACCTGTATGACAGAAGGACCCTTTTTGCTTGTTCCCAAAATGATTTCTACTCTTAAGAACTTAGATTCAAAGGAATATATGCAGTATCATCGAGCAACATCAAAATCTAGAATCCCTAAAAGTAAATACCCAAATAATGGTTTATCAAGATCAAGATATTTAAAATATCATGTATCCAAAATGTCAAACAAAAAGCCAAGAAAAACATACATCATTAAAAGAGGCTTTGAGAAAAAAGCTAATAAAGAGAAGTACATGAATTTGTTCAAGGTAATCAATAGCTGAAGTATGAGATAAGCACAAGTTTGAAAATACTTTTCAAAATAATATAATATAGAACTTGAACTTAACTCATATATCCTCATAAAGATATTTATACAATAATATAAAAAATATATCAGCAATATATGAATGATAATGCATTATTCATGTATCATTAATAAGCATATAAAAAAAATTATCACAAGATCATAAACATGCATAAATAAACTTTGTCAGACAAAGATCTAATTGATTCATAAGAAATTAATCAAAATAAAATATGAGAATCAATAGTGAATATATTATGCAAGCACAAGGTTAAAATAAAATTATATGTATATACTTTTCAAGTAAACAAGAGACTTGTGCTAAACATACATACTTACAAAATACCGATCAAAGTAAATATGACATGTTAAAGACAAATCGGTAAGAAGTGACCATTAAAAAATATTAAAGATGAAGAGTCAAAAATATATTCACCAAAACAAAATTAAGCTCCTATGCATGCTTCAAGGATAAAACTAAAATAAAGAGCATACACAGATAAATGTGCCACACTAATACTATATAGTGTGAACTAAACATTTAAGCTAAACAACTAGTCAAGCTAGGATTATGTCTGACATTGATTCAAACAATAGACAATTTAAAAGATATCAATGAAAGCTAATAGTAAGAAATCAATAAGAACATGCTAGATATTAAAAACTATTTAGGAAGCATGTTACCGAAGTGGTTCTAGTGACCACACTTCTGTTGGTGCAATTGCTTGGAAGATGAACTTTGTAGCTTTGCAATCACCAACATGCTCCATGGTTCTATTTGATATGAAAAGCTTCACCTGCAATATTAGGTGAAGACTTTGGTATCCAATACTTGGATCCACATTTGTTAGCTTTGGGAACCCATTTGCACAAGTTCATATCAACTAGTTTTCTAATCTGACAATGATTAGAAACATGTCCATTCATACCACAATAATGACAGAAATAATTAACATTAGTACTATGTGCAACAGTATGAGAACGTGCAGTAGTGTGATATGATGTGCGTGAATACTTGTAATAGAATGCATGGTTGTGTGAAGCTTTAGCTTTGCTTGCTTCCTTAGTAAAAGATCTGATGTGTGTGACTTTGTGATGTGCTAAGTGTCTTGTGTTAGACTGAGTCGTAGGTTGTACTACCTGCTTTTTCAGTCTAATCTCTAACTTTTTAGAGCTAGCACAGATCTCATCATACTTAGCAGAAAGAGCATCAATTCTATATGAAGCAATAGAATACTTCTTCTTTTCTGATTCTAATTCCTCCTTAAGTTTAGCATTTTTTTGAGTGCTTTTCTCAATGCAATCAAGTGCCTCATGCAATCTAAACTTCAGTGTGGAAATCTCAGTAGAATTATCAGAAGTAGAAGTATCTCTAGCATCATTCAATAAGCAAGTAAGCTTTTCAATCTCACGCTTATAGGATCGAATATCCTTTCTAGCTTGCTTATATTTATCTAATACTTTCTTGTGTTCTTCTAACAGATCACTGAAAGCATCAGATAAATCATCATAAGAAAATTCACTCTCTCCAGAAAAAGAATTATTTTGTACCTCGTTAGATAATGCCATTGTGCATAAATTTACAGCTTGATGAGGTCTCTCTTCTTCTTCAGAATCTTCTTCTTCTTCTTCTTCTTCTTCTTCTTCAGAATCGCTTGCTTCGCTTTCACACCATATGCTCGTGCTAGTGTACTTGTGAGATGATAATCTTTGTTCATAGTGACTCTTCTTTCTAGCAGTAATACAATCTTCTTGGATGTGGCCTGTCTTCTTACAATTGTCACATACAAGCTCTTCTTCGTATAAGGGATTGTGTCGTACCTTAAATCTCAATTCCATCATGTACATATTTGTATCATTAAGAAGACTATCCTTCTCTATGGAGTTGCTAGCTTTGCTTTCATACCTGCACCCATAAGTACCTTCAAGAACTTTCCAAATTTTATGAGATGTTGTGCAAGTAGAAATAAGATTGAATACATTTGTGTCTACTACACAATAAAACATATGCATAGCTTTTGCATCAAGGCTAGCTAACTTCTTCTCTTCCTCCGTGTAACTATAATAAGGCTTGTTGATTATAGAGGATGTGAGAATAGAAGTGATAGTGGGCTTCTTGTAGCCATTGACAACAATTGACCATAAGTCAAAATCTAGAGACTTCAGATAGAAGCTCATCCGTGTTTTCCAGTATGTGTAATTTGTACCATCAAATAGTGGAAGTCTATTTGAGGATTGCTCTTCAGTTGTGAAGTACATACTTGCCATATGTGATACTGTGATCTATGTAACAGCTGTAATAAATAAGAGTATAATAGCAGTGTTACCTCGCTTTACCTGTATAACCCGTTGTGATAATGAGGATCTGCTCCAAGGATGTTAAGCCAAATAATAGAGTCCTTGCTAGGATACCAATTAATTAAAGGAGCAATTGGTATAAGCAATAATATCTCTATAAGGAGCACCTGCTATAATATCTCTAAAAGGAGCACTGGCTCTGATACCAATTGTAGGACCGATTGTAGGAACGAGTTGTAAAGCGTAATACTCTAGAGGGGGGTGAATAGAGTAGGCAGCGGAAATTAACTATTTAAAAATGTTAGTAACAAGATCACAGATATGTAAATGAAAAGTAGAGAGTAGAGAGCAAACGCAAACACAAAGATGTATACTGGTTTTCCTCTTGTGAGGACTAGTCCAGTCGGGAGAACTCTAGCTTCCAGTTGAATCCACTAAGGAAAATCATCACAAGTTTTCATCCGAAGTTCTTGCAACTTCTACAACGCGAGCTTTGATCCGAAGTACTCGACCAACTTCAATTGTGAAGAGTCTTTCTTCAATCAAGCCTCTGATTACAACCACTCTTAAAACTTCTAGACTGTACCGCACTAGCAAATCGACTAGAGAATTGTAACTGGCTTGGAATTTGAAAATGAATAGCTCAGAATACTTTGGAAGAAGTAGTAGGCTTATAGAGAAGAGATATGAAAGTAAATGAGTGAGTTGAAATGATCGAAATCCTTCTCTATTTATAGTTTTTCCAAAGGCAGAATTCTGACAGAATTTGGGCAGAATTCGGGCAGAACTCTATGAGAAAATCTCGGTGGGATCCGTAACTGCAGGAAGACCAAGTTCAAAAAGCAACGTACACTAACCGAACTCTGGGCGAACTCTGGCCGAATTCTGGCCGAACTCTGGCCGAATTCTGGCCGAACTCTGGCCGAATTCTGTCCGAGTTCTTTTGGAGTTCTGTCAGGGTTTTTGCAAATTGGTTTTTGGGGCTTTTTGAAAAGTCAAACAGTTAGGAAGTAGTTTGGGCTTTTGTAAGTGGGCTTGTTTTCAAAATGAAAGGGTATTTTGAAAACGTTTCTTGGGTAGCCTATTTGCCAGTACGATGCAGTTTACATCGTATTCCTAGACTCAATAAATATGGAAAATACATTGATAAAATAGGAAAACCAAGAGCCCTTTGATGACGCCTTTCTTCAAAATATTTGAGCAGACTTGAAGACGCCTTTTTCCTTTACGACGGTCGTCCAAAGATAAACAGATCTGGAAATCTGAATACCTTTCCGGGGCTTCGCCCCCGAACCCCTGACGGGGGGCGCTGCCCCCTCGACCCCTGTCCGCTGACCGGGCAGCGGAACCCCCGATGTGAGGCCCCGGATAGGTCGTTAGGCAGTTCAGAGAAATCTTCTTGTATAACGCCGTCTTTGGCCCATCAATAATTCTCCATTGCATATGTCCTGGTATGACAAAACTTGATCATGCTTACAGCATGTCTACAAATACATGTTAGACAAACGAAACCAATATGATACAAGCATAGCAATATGATATAGAACATTTAGAACAATGCTAAGTTTAGGGACAATGTTAATATTAGGACAATGCTAAGTTTAAGTAGCAACATGATAGTGATTACATGACTATTAGTGATGTCATTATGTTAAACTTAATTGATTAGCCATATTCAAAAATATGATATAATCATTGGGCTAACAGTACCTACTACGGTCCGGATGACGTAGTGGGCCTAGACTCGGAGACTTTGGTCCAGCAGGGCTTAGCTCCGCCTGACGAGACTTTACCTATTGCTTAGTAGAGTAGGTCTTTTGTACTGGACCTTGTCTCCAGCTACTTTTGAGACTGTTATTATTATGGATTGTATTAGAGACTTGGACTTGTATATTATTTGTGTTTGGACTTGACAAGTTATATTTTATCGTCTTGTTGTCTTTATCTTTCAGTCTTTACTTTATCATCTTAGAGTTGTGATTGAGCACTCATATATATTCATTGCTTGTCCTCCGTTCGGAGTTGACCATATTCTCGACAGGTTTTTGATATATATATATAAACTGTTGTTAGAGTAGAAAACCTACAGCGTTCCACGCCATTTTTACGGTGAGGGCTGGGCATTGTCACGTACACGTGCCGTTATAACGGGTATGGGTCATGACAATAGCATATAATCTTGGAATCTATACCAACCATCACAGCAATCCACTATACAATTATTACAACTTATACATAAATGTCCGGGTACAAAGACAGTAAAAGATAAATGCTACAATAACAACATATAATCAAATACACTCAATCAATCTCCTATACATGAAACTAGCTATCTCAAAGTCAAGTGAGCTCCAATGCCAGCCATGACAATCTAAAGATCCATCTCACCTATAATCAACGATCCATTCAGGAAAGGAGAAAAGTACAATGTAACTCAATAAAACTCACCATGGAAAATCAATGGAACAGTATAGCAGATAGAACTGAAAGATAGAGAAGCAATGTGAATATAAAGTATGCACTAGCTATGTGTACATATACAATTGGACATTGTCAACATGTGGGGACTAATATGTAATCAGACATATAAAATATGCTATCAGTCAATCAATAATCAGGCATGTCTGACGATAATGCTATCAGTCACGCAATAATCAGGCATGTTTGATGACAATACTATCAGTCACGCATGTAATGGACATCAGGCATACGGAGTCTGCCATCAGACAATATTTGTCCAATATTAGTCAATCACATGTCTCTAGAACGTCCCCCACCCGACACGAGAAATAATGCAAGCAATCGATCAAGATCAGTGAAATAATGACATGAGACAATGTGAGTGCGATGCATGCAATGATGGTAATACTGAGTACATGTACTTGCCGCTTTTCCGGGGCTTTGTCCAAGTCTTCTAGATCACCTAAATAGGGAACATAGAATTAGATAAAGTTCTAAATTAGTCCCTACTTCTAACTAGTCCTATCACCTTGTTTCAACAATTACCACTAATTGTCCATTAAATATCCTTTAGTTAATAAACAAAGTTCAATTTATTGGCTCTGCCTTTACCTCATAAATTCTGTGATGTCACCATTTTAATACCTATCACTAGCATCCTTGTGCACAACTATTATAACAATGACATATAAATATTTCCTAAGTCGACCTAACCAACTAGTCATTTCCTAATATAGGCCCAGGGATCAGAAATCCAAATGTTTCCAGTTCAAACCCAACATATAACCTAATTGTCCAATACCAACCTAACGGTCAATCAATTTAAATCTCTAACCACTCTTAATTTAATCATATCATCAACAAAACCCATTTTTATGCAACTGATCCAAACGGTCACTAAAAAGTGATCTAGATTCAAATGAGTATGTTGTTCTGCAACAACAGAGAAGTATTGGTCCCTGATACCAGCGTATCAAATGCTACAGCACATCCACACGGCCATACAGGCCCTTTCCTACCTAGTGCTCTCCCAAACAGAATAAAATCCGAACCATAACGTACCTACACAGTCTTGGTGAGGATTATAGTGTCCGATGATGGTGTCCCCGAGTCCACAGTTGATGACAAGCTTCACTTAAACATTTCATCGAACAGAAGGTGTGTACAAATAGGAATGAAATTTCATAAGTTCAATTTGAATTATATTGACTCCAAAATTGGAGAAAATCCACAAGGGTTAATCCAGACACTCACCAATGTAATTCTCAATCTCAAAGAAAATAAAATCGATCGATAATAGTTCGTCCCAATCTGATCATAATGGAATGAAATCAATTCTAACAAAAAAAGAACAGAGGAATCGATGAATAGTTTAAGGAAGGATCGATCACTCACCAATCTCGTAGTTCTCCTCATCGTCGTCATGGAGGAGTGCTAGTCGCCATGGTTGACCGTTCGAGGAAGAAGAAGTGAAGGAAGAAGATGATCCAGTACGGAGCGGTCGAGCAAGCCGATGACAGATTTCTGTAGGGATTCGCCGTCAAGGTGAATGATGGAGAAGAAGGGGACTGGGGGTCAATTTATAGACAGTGGTCAAGCGGGCAGGCGGTTATGCAGTCACTGACCGGCGGTTTGGGCGAGCAGGGACGGATAGGCGTCGGTGGCGAGGTGGTTATAAAACCATTAGAGATTAGTTAGGCCGTTGAGAAGTGGTTAGATGGGGACGGCGGTGACGAAGAGGAAGCCTCTGGAAGTCCCCCCACCCCCCCCCCCCCCCCCCCCCCCCCCCCCCCCCCCCCCCGCGCGGCGCGGCGCTGCAGCTCGCTTCGTCGATCTTCGGTTTCAAGTGAATACAGAGGAAAGAGAAGAATGGAGGGAAGGTTGAAAATGAATGAAATTGGGAGAGCTGAAGTTTAAATCAAACGGTTAGTTTGATATAGGGTTAGCGGGTTCTGGTTTAAACGGGTTGGTGGACCCGCAGGGAACCGTGCCCCCACTGAATTGATGGGCTGGGCTGGCCCATGAAATGGCTGAGAATAGAAAAATTGGTTGAAAAGGAAATAAAATGGAATAAAAGAGTTAGGAAAAACAATAATAAATCCCTATTATAATCAATCAATAAATATAATAGAAATTTAGAAAAATCAATTAGCCAATCTTAGTTACTGGAATATTCTATAATAAAGGACCTTAGAAAAATACTTAGAAAATCATTAATGATAATTAGTGATTAATTAAGATAATCCAAAAGTAAGTTAAATCTTAAATAAATCATAGGAGAAAAACTCAATTTATTATCTAGAAAAGTGGAGTTACACCCCTTCTCTCCTTCCTTTACTCTTCTCTCTCCCTCTCGTCTGTGTGAGCTTAATTTGGGAAATGGATGTTTGAGTGAGCGGTGAGCGCCCCCCTTGAGCCCCTTTATATTTCTCTCACCCTTCTCTCTCACTTCGCTGATTAGAAATCTAGGGTTAAAGAATAGGATTTAGGGATTCACGAGGATGGAAGAAAAGCTGATGAACCCATTCTTTCTCTCCATTTTTCGTTATTAAAGGATTGAATGGGTGTGGTCAGTACTGACCCCCTATTTTTTCCCCTAAAATAAGTGCATTAGGGGTTAAGGTTTCGTTTATTAATGTTGTTAATTATATAGTTAATAATAAGGGTTGGTTTTGGGAATGTGTTTTTTTAGAACATATGAAATAGTGTGTATAAGTATATGTATAGCCGTATGTATTATATATATGTCTAATAATATATATTTTTTGTATATATATGAGTATATGTATAAATATATATTTCTAATTATATAAAATATTATTTGGGCCTTAGAATAACTTTTTATTTGGACCTAGTTTAATTGACTTGGCTAAAGTTTAAATTTAACTTTAGTTATATATATAAATATAGCAAATGATTTCTAAGGAAACGTTAAATAAAATATGTATATATTTTGCTATATGCTATCATTATATATATGTATATGCAATTATTATATTATTTATATAATAGTAATTATTTTAGAGATTATATATAAATATAGAATCATATTTCCATCATCAAGTTCTAGCCTAAAATCCTAGTTAACAAATTTGAGATTTAGGACTAGAATGACTTCCTATATTTTTAAAACAAAGGTCTAAAATTATTTTGATAAATAAAATATATTTTCCAAATGTCATAAATGATTTTCAAAGATAGTTATATGTATATATTTTTTAGTAACGTTTTTTTCCTTAAAATTATTACTCGTGACAATTATAGTCGTTTTCCTATTTTTTTTAATTCTATTATTGTGCCGAACTCTGATTTTGGGCTTCTATAAACCAAACTAGGCTATTTGGACTATTCTGGACTCAATGGAACTACCTATGTCATCGTTTGGGACCATCTTATGGAGCTTAGCATCGTATATATTCCGTATCGATACGTTTGTGTCGTGCACGTTGACTCCAACCATGTTGTGCACGTCGACTCCAACCAAATTGAGACAAGTACATTCTCTGATAGTTTTTATTATCTTGATAGTCTCTATGATACTAGTTTGTAGTGTTATGCTTGATATCTAACACGAGAGTACACAGATTGGTATAGCTTGGATCCACTCATGAGATGTTACTCCTGGTTATCCTGGTATACTGGTACATGTCTCGTTCTTAACTATTGTCCTTGTACTTGTATAGATACCGATTCCTAAGAAGATTTTTTACCTTCTTAGAGAATCTTATGCCGTAACGTGCTATGGTTGGATCCTTTATACTAGTCTGGGGATTGTGAGATATTAGGAGATTATGTGATCATACTCCTACTTACTTGTGCATAGCTCACCCTCGCCACACGTGAGGTGTAGACTTACCTTACTTGTACTTGTGCATTGCTTCCATGTATGGCCGGCCTGGAACTCCAGGTTTACCTGTGATTGTTCTTGTGCATAGCTGGTCATATGGATAGCCTGATCCTAGTCCTAAATCGATCACATAATAAACTAATATCTGAAGACACTGTTAGTAGTAGTACATGTTCTATTCCATATTATCATATGATGTTATACTGTATCCATGATTACTTGCAGTACAATATTACCATGACATGCTCACATGATTTCCCTGTTTTTCTACTGTTCAGTTCTACTTATCCATCATGTATTTTATTGTTTTCTGTTATTTATAGTTTTTGTCAATTTAAATGGAACCGATGTTAGTTTTTGTATTTCGCTTCAATCCTGACTGGATAACCAATATTTTTAAGAGTTGTTATGCCCCCACATACTTGGACCACATGACGATACTAGCTGAGACAAGTTCTCGATATTCCATTTACCGTGAGTTGTTTTCTGTGAGCTCTAGGCCACCTTATTTATATTCATGTTTCATTGTCGGATTTTTCTTAGATACATTCTTAATATATATGATCATTTGTAGATTCTCTTTGATTTAGTGATATTGTTATCTCTTCTTATTCATATCTTCTTTAGATGTATGTGATTTGAGTATAGGTTGTTGTTGTAGATATATACTGGGTACTTGACAGCATTCTATCGTCGATACTGCGGCGTAGGCTAGACGTGGCCCACGTACTTATGCCCGAATATTCGGAGGCGGGTCGTGACAGACACTTACCTAAGTATCTAAAATACCTAGCTAGCACTTACCTTTGACACTAACTATACATACTTACCTAAGTATCTAAGATACCTAGCTAGAACTTAACTCATCAAAGTACCCGGAAATGAAGTATCCTTGTGATCCGTTCTCTCAAAAGGAAATGTGACACAAAAGGCTTGCAGACGTAAATATTTTTTTGAGAGGCCGGCTCACATGGAAACTTGATTTTAGGCTATACACGCTCACATCTCCCTCTCTACCTATGTATCTAACTTACCTAAGTATATAAGATACATAGCTAGCACTTACCTAGGATACAGTTTCAAATACCTATGACATTAACTATACATACTACCTAAGTATATATCTAAGATACCTAGCTAGCACTTAACTCATCAAAGTACCATGAAATGAAGTGTCCTTGTGAGCCGTTCTCTCAGAAGAAAATACGACACAAAAGGCTTGCAGACGTAAATTTCTTTTTGAGAGGCTGGCTCACATGGACACTTGATTTCAGGCTACACACGCTCACATGAGTATTAAATAAGTATTGTCACATGTTCAATGGCAGTCCTTCTCTTCAAAGAAAATTTATTTCTGCAAACCTTTTGAGGCTTTTAGAGTAATACATGATTTCAAAAAAAACTAGAAAAGGCTAAGTATTATAATTTTTATTTTATAGGATTTTTCTTTCTTTGTTATTTTTTTTATTTTTTACTCCTTTCGTTCTATATATTTTCTCCTATTTTTATAAAATCTGTAAAACTCTAAAAGTCTCAAAAAGGCTTACAAATGTAAATTTACTTGTCAGAGAATGACTGACATAGCACTTAACTTCGGGCTAACAAGGACACTTACCTATGTATTTAAGATACCTAGCTAGCACTTACCTTTGACACCAACTATACACACTTGTCTAAGTATCTAAGATACGTAGCTAGTACTTACCTAGGATACAGTTTCAAATACCCATGACAATAAATATATATATACTTTTCTAAGTATCTAAAATCCTAGCTAGCTAGCACTTAACTCGTCGAAGTGCCCTAAAATGAAGTGTCCTTGTGAGTTGTTCTCGCAAAAGAAAATAAGACACAAAAGGCTTGCAGACATAAATTTTCTTTTGTGAGGCCGACTCATATGGACACTTGATTTCAGGCTACACACGTTCATCAAAGTACCCTGAAATCATGTTACATAGCAGCAGATTGCTGCTTGCTAACCCCCCTTCATTGATGTGCACAATGTCATATCACTCTCTACCTATGTATCTAACTTGCCTATCTACCTATTCATCTATCTATTGATCCACATGTTTTCTTTGTATACCAGTTAACCCACACTCATAATATAGCATTGTCGTTGCACATACACACTCCTACATGTACTCACATAAGTGTATATACACACAACCACATTGCTCAAATCCCTCAACACACAAGCACTCAAGCACCCCTCCCCAAGTGTGCCTAAGTGCCAGCACACTTGGCAAAGTACCTACACAAGTTGGTGCAAGGCCTGGGCACAATGCTCTACATCTAGGAGGTAGGAAGCCTCTTCCAGTGCACTTGTGCACAAGTTTAAATCTCTTGCTAGCTGGTGAAGTTAATACATGATTCCAGGCCTATAAACTTATATTAGAATTGTTTGAACTAAATTGAATTGCAATTCAATTCGATTTATTTCAATATCCAGTTAACCCAAGGTCGTCGACCATCAAGGCAGCCCCGACTGCGGGCCAACCTAAGCAAAGACAGCCAAGGCTACCACTACACTTAGGTAGTACCCATGGCCACGGCCTAGGCAATACCATGCCATGGCTACGACCACCTGTCTGAACACGGACTCGACCATGGCCATGGCCATCCCCGTGTCGACAAGCCTACCCCCAAATACACTTGGCCAAGCTCCTCCTCCATCCGCACCATCGTGGCAGATCACCGCCGCCGGCGACGGTCGCGCCCAGTACAATGTGTCGATCGTGCCTGTGTCTGTGTCTACAATTAGAACTAGGGTTAAGGTTTACCTGAATAGGGAAGGATGTGTTGTCAGTGACGACGAGGAGAGCTTCATCAGAGAAGGGGGCGGCGAAGAGAGATTTGTCGGGAGGAAGGGGGCGGCCGCGAGGAGAGCTAATTCATCGAAAGGAGAGAGAAATGTAACCAAATAGGGGAAAATGAAAAAGTTGAAAGGGGCATATTAAAAAATTAGCGACGTCATAATATGACATCGTTAAATGTCGCTAATCTGCGATATAACACAATATACGTCGCTTATTTCAATACTCTAGCGATGAAATATAAGTTACGTAGCTGCAAGTTGCTAACCAGCCACGTATGGCGACGTTCTTTTACCCGCGTCGCTAATACCAAAATTTAGCGACGTTTAAATTTGTCGTCGCTAATTCCTTCGCTAAATTGACTTATTTTGGTAGTATATCATATTTTTTATTATGGCTAATCAATTAAGTTTAACATAATGATGCTACTAACAAATATTAGCATTGTTCTACTATTTATTATATTTATTATACTGCTGTAGTTCATTGTTCACCTAACATGTACTTGCAGACAAGCAATAAACATGATCAAACCAGGACTATGCAATAAAGAATTAATGTGGGCCAAAGACGGTACTATACAAGAAGATTCTTCTGAACCGCACAACGACCTATCTGGGAACTCGTACTTGGGAGTTTCGCTGAACGGTCAGTGGACAGGGATCGAGGAAGAAATGCCCCCCCTCCCCCCGCGTAAGGTTTGGGGGCGAAGCCTCCGAATGGTATACAGATTTCCAGATCTATTTATCTTTGGACCACTGTCGTCAAGAAAAAAAGGCATCTTTAGGTCTGCTCAAATGTAAGAAAAAATGTGTCATCAAAGGATTCTTGGTTTCTTATATTTATTTATGTATTTGATCTTTTATTGAGTATAGGGATAATGTAAGATTGATCGGATCGGTACTGACATAGCTATTCTCAATCCATAAAATACAGCATTCCTATCCACAAAATTCCTATCCAAAGTCCACATACCAAAATAGTCCAAAATCCATTAAATGGCCAAAAATAGTTATGACCCTGGCAGAACTCGGCCAAAACTCGGCCCGAGTTCGGTCCAAGTCTGTTCATTTTGTTTTTGAATTCCCTAAATATCTGCATGCAACGTTCGAATGCGAGATTTCTGCATCCAAATTTTATCCGAATTCGGTTCATAAAAATACTATAAATAGATGAGAACTTTCACATTCTCAAATCATCTAATCTCATTCTCTTCTCTATTCCTAAATATTTTCTACGAGTTACACTTTCAAATATCGTCTATACTACTTTTAGCCAAGCCAGTCAGTTTCTGTTTAATCTAGAGTTTGGTGTTGAGTCAGGGCTAAAATTTAGAAAATGTTTCAGTTTTCAATCGCCTTCTGGAGTCGGTCGTGCATTCGTCGCCAAGTACGGTGTTGTGAAGTCGGACATGCACTTGTCGCCAAGAACGGTGTTGTAAGAGTTGTAAGCGCTCAGCTAAAGCTTGTGACATAGTGGATTAACATCGAGCAAGAGCACTCGAGACTGGACTAGTCCTCTCAGAGAAAAATTAATATATATCGCTGTGTCACTGAATTTGATCTTCTTAACTCTTACTTTACTACAATTCATTTATTGTTATATTAGTTGCTCATACTTGCCATCGTTTATAATTTTAATTGGTGATATTTATTTTGCTGCATACACACACGCTCTATTTATTTCCCGTCTAATGGTGCTCAACGGTCCTACAGTTAATATTGGTCAATACCTTTAGATACATGTGGTAGATTCCTGTGGATAGCTAATCATATACTCACGTATGAATAGTCGGACCTGATACTCCCTATTGCACCTAAGTCGGTCACATATCAGGTAGTATTTCAAAACACCTAGAAATAGTAGGCATTTACTATGTTATCTTGATTTTCTATTTTCCTGTTTACTGCCACGATTCTAGTTGTACTTATTTTACTATGCATGTCATATGTAATTCTCAGTTGTCTTCTTTTATCATTTGTTACATTTACTATATTCCTATTTATAGTCTCTGTCATTTACCTGGAACTGCTTTCATTGGTTGTACTTTGCTTCAATCCTTACTGGATATTAATATTTTAGGAGTTATTCTTGAGGATTGGTGTCCCACTTATTATGGGATCTAAGAGGGTTTAGCTGAGTCTGATCCTGCCTTTCCGGAAGGTAGACGGAGGTTGCTATTGAGGTTCCAGATGACACTGCATAGTATTGTTAGGCGAGATTTGTTATTATCGGATTTGTCTCTCCGATTAATTTACATTTGGCATGTATATATATTTTCTTCTGGTTTAAACTTATATCTTAGAATTGTGACTTAATGTCCTCCTGAAACATTTATTTGTTAATTATCTTTATCTACCTTTAGTGTCTGTGATTGAGTATTTTATTGTTACATTTAACCACTCATTTATATTTTTTGAGTTGTTAGATGTTAGTTTGGACAGCGATATACTGTCGACTCTGCGACGTAGACTGGACGTACCCATGACTCATACCCAAATCTTTCGGGTGCTGGTCGTGACAAGATTCGATTCATGCGCTGCAGTTATTGCAGAATCTTATGGGCCAACATATTCTTATGCAACATAAACAGAAAATAGTATCTTTTAGTGCACTAGACGCATATAGTCGTTATAGTGAGAATGACTATAAATAGCTGGGATATGTACTTCCCAAACAATCGAGAGTTGTGTACTTTTTACCCCAATTGCTACCCAAGTGTGCCTGAGTTAGCAATTTTTTCTAAGATCTTCATCTTCGGATCGTCAATGGAGTAGAGAAGTCAGTTGCAAGACTTGATCTCCACTGTCACAATTTTCGAATTCCAGTGGTTTATTCTTTGTACTTTTTGTTATTTGCAATAAAGTTTTTACACTTTTTTGTATTGTCACAACCATTTTGTCTTGTATCCTTTAATTTAGAAATATAATTAAAATGATAATTACACCATTAAAAATTTCTTGTTGAGATCTTTCAATAGAGCCTAATATTAAATGTATTTTGTTATTAATATTTTTTTCTGTAGAATTTAAGAAATTTTGGTATCTTATACATAATTTCAGAAATTTTTCTTCTGCACAACTTTCTGTATGTAAATAATTATAGTGTACATGATTATATTAAAATAATTATAAAAAATTTTGAAGAAATAAATAATAATTGTTTATTATTTGAGGATACATTCGAGTTACAAAATCTTAAGGTTGGTAATATGGAAATAATTCTTTTTGAGTACTCAAAATTTTCAAATTGAGGATGGGTTGGAGATCCTTACAATTACAATTAACATGAATGTGAAACATGAGCTCAACCTAAGCAACATGATATACTGCTAAATATTACTCTTCTTGTTCTTGCTCACGCAGTAACTAATTAAATTTTACACTTCATACAAACATAAGTTCATTAGTACGTAATAAAAAATTAAAAAAAAAAATTTAAAAAAAAAAACAAAGAGACCGACAATTGATATAGCTGTGCTCATATATCATCCTCATGCATTAGCAAGTTCCTCCTCCTTGTGAGTCTCGATAGTCACATCGGACTGCGGGGACGCGAAGCAGGTGAGTACCCACCCGGCCTCGATTTGATCGTCGTCCAAGAAACTCACGTCGGACTGGTCCACCTTCCCTTCCACGAGCTTCCCTGCGCACGACGAGCAAGCGCCAGCACGGCACGAGTACGGAAGGTCCACTCCCGCCTGCTCGGCAGCGTCAAGGATGTACTCGTCATCGGGGCACTCGACCTCCACGGGGCCGTCAGGGGTGATCAGCTTCACCTTGTAGGAAGCCATGGCAGTAACGCGGCCCCGGCCGAGCTTGATGCCGAAGGAGGCTGCGCAGGAGCGAGATGACGCCAGCGGGAGGCGGACGAAGGGGGTGCTGAGGGTGGCAGCGGTGGAGAGGGAGGCCATTGTTTTCTGAGGAGGAGGAGGAGCTAAGAGCTTGAGTGAGGAGAAAGAATAGCTGGTGACGGTGAGGCTGGGAGAGAGGAGAGTATGGAGCGAGGGAAATAAAAGGAGGGAAATGGGGATGTAATCTGGACACGTGGAGGGATGTGCGTGGCTGTTGGCTTATCTTTTAGGACTTGCATTGATTGGAGAAGGTTGATTGTTTGTTCAGGGATAGACGACCGAGTGGTGATGTGTGGGCTTGGAGCGTGTGGTCGTGGGTTGAGTTTGTATGGTTGTTATTTTGGTGTGAGTTTTATTGTGATGCTATCTATTTGTTGGCAGTTTATGTATATGAAGTTTAGTAGATGGTAGCAGGGGGGAAAGCAAGGATTTCTCAGAGCGCGGTGGAATGAAGAAACGAAGATAAGTAGATTAGTTTCTCAAAAAAGATAAGTAGATTAGAGAGATTAATTGCAATAAGAAAATTAAGTGGTCATTCTCAACATAAACCGTATCATGGTTTGTTTGTTTGTTTGTTTGAACTTTGGATGTAGATAAATAGAAGGAAAATACTTTATGTACCTCCTAAATTTTATCCCTCCATGTCCCTCTGCCATATGGCCCTCTCCTATTCGCTCTTGTCTTCCTCCAATCTCTCCCCTATTTGCTTTGGTCAATAAGGAATTGCCACGTGACGGAAGGATATGGAGAGATGAGATTTTTGACGGTACATATAGCACCACTCTAGATAGAAATACCATTAAATATCTGTTGCGTGCGACATTTATTGTTGTGAGTAAGTATGTGGGAAGCCAATTGCAGTACTTGCGAATTAGATGCGTCGTTAACAGTGATGAGATGTTGCATATACACTACAATCGCAGACTAGCGACAAAAGAGCGACTTTTCAACGACTGAAAATGTGATTATGAATTACAAGACCACATTCTAGGTGTCAGAGTTTTACTTGCAACGTCTTAGCGACGAATCATTTTCATCGTACGATATAATTTGCTGGCAGAGAGTGATTTTTTTCATTTTTTCAAAGGAACCAAAAATTTTGTTTTTCCTCAACCCCCTCCTCTTCCGTCCCGCGTGCTATCTCCTCCTCGACCCTCTCTCCAGCTGCTCAGCCCCCCCCCTCCCATCCCCAGGCAGAAACACCCAAGTGCGTCGCCTCCTTTTTTCGACCCCAGGCAGAGACACCATGTGCTCTGCATCCTCTTCCCGACCCCAGCGGAGACCCCCATGCGTCGCCTTCTCCTCCCGACCGCACCTCTAGGTAAAAAAATTCTAATTTTTTAAAATAATTCCAATTTTCAGATTTCTTAGGATGTATGTGTTCATAATATATATGCTTCTCATTATATTTAGTTGGTAATTTACTATGATTTTGTTAAAAGTTTTAAGAATATGGATAGGTTTAAGTCCGAATTTGTTCTTGTTGGTTTATGTCTTGAGGAACATGGCATGAAATTTGTTTAGGGACAAGAAAGTTAATGGTGGGTGGGTAGGTGTGTTGGGTCGGGGGTGGGGGGTGGCTTTTAGTTAGTTTATTTAGATGGGTTAAGCCCTGACTTATTTAAGAATGTGGATGGGTTTAGTTGGACTATGAATGAGTTATTTACGTACAGAAAAGTTAGGGGGAGGAAAGCAAACAGAATGACACAATGCTATTGACTGTTGCTTCGTATTTAGCTACATAGTTAATTAAATCCCTAGCTCCAAATATGTGTTGCAAAACTAGTTCTAATTTTTCTAGCTACGGCCAGTCCCTTTAATTAGGTCCACATTCTAATATTAACTAGCATGCGACCCAATGGAGATAGATTCTATAGTAGATTCTTTGTATCCATGGAGTGAATGTTGATTAGGGTTTCTGCATCCTCCCCATGTTGTTTGTAGTTAAATCAGCATATTAGCAGGCAATCATAGACAAGATGAGATAACGTTTTTTTTGGTATATATTTAAGGACTACAAGGGAGCTTATTAAGCTAAGAAAATTGACATCATTCATCTTCTCCCCTATTCTTTAGTGAGTTTAAATATACATTAAGTGTTCATAAAGATGAATTATGCCATTCATAGTAATACATACTAGCATTCTTCAACGGTCATAAAAATGTAGCTTACAATCGTAAAAATGAAGGCTACAGTCGTAGAATCCCGGCCTTAACCACACATAGCATTATACACTTAGTTTATATATTATTATTTTACTTAGTTGTCACGTTTATCTTTTTTATCATACTTTTCCCTTGAACCCCCTTCAAACCATGGCATTTTATAGGGAAAAAAACAATTAATCTTTTTTATATTTAGCAAATCTTATTATCTTTCTTTCTAATTTCTATCTCAGTATAGGGCATGTATCAAATCTTTGACTTGCCTAACATTATTAAGATAGTAAGTTAGAAGTAGAGACAAAATCGCAATAACTTTAAAGCGATGAGATGATTTTTTATCTAAAAACCATAATTTGTATCTAATCCATATTGTTTGAGTATATATGGTGCAGAATCATTCACGGCTAAGAAAACAATGCGTCGATACTTAGTTGACCGTACGTGGATGTACAATCGACATGAGAGCAAGATTGGTCTGAATGATAATTTCTAGGCAGGCATTAAGAAATTTCTCAAATACGTCAGTAGCGAACCTGATTTTATAGATTGGAGGATCATCAAGTACCTTTGCATCAAATGGCAAAATAGACCATTCAAAGAGGTGGATATTGTGAGGAAGCATCTCCATATGAAGGGTATCAGACAGAAATATAAGGAGTGGACGGCTCCAAGAGAACCATTATTTCCGCAATATCATTTAATACGAAGGTTGGATAGTCCACTACCGGAGATCACTTCGAATATCGGCAGCCAAACATGGATGGAAGATGTATTTGTTACGACTGGGCCTAGTTCAATTCGAAGGATCTGAATCCTGATGTACAAGAGTTCTATATAATATGTTAAATGGTATCGATACTCAGATGTAAATGGATTATGATACATGTTATGTACTATCGGTGGTGATACAATTATTGAAGCTTAAGTTGATTCTAACTTGTAGCAAGAATGCTACTATCGAATAATTCAGTTCGTTAGAGAATTGATGCACAAGGATAAAAGGACTTGTCTGAAAACTTCTACAAGTCAAAGATGATGTTACAAAAACTCGAATTTGGCTACGAAATGATAGGTTGTTGTCAAAATGACTATACGTTGTACTATAAGAATAACAAGGATAAATATATACGCATTTTTTGCCACGTAGAGGGATAATAGCCAATTCGGGATGAAGAAAAGTTAACTGCCTAAGGAAAGTTGTTTTCCTACAACTACATATATGCCGATCAAAAAGAGGTTGCAAAGGATGTATATGTTCGTAAAGACAGTACAATACATGACATGACATAGTAAGGAATGTGAATTATCCCACCCTTCTAATGGAGAGGCATGTAAGCATTTTGATCGGTGTCATCCACATTATGTTGCAAAGCCTACAAATGTCAGGTTGGCTTTACATTATGATGCATTCACTTTGTTTGCACAGTCCGGATCTTATTACTCTTATTGGTTGGTGATTTTGATCCCTTATAATCTACTACCGTAGAGGATGAGTTGAACCTACTATGGTAGTCCGACATCGAGACATGTGATATATCGAAGGAGCAAAACATTTACATGAGAGCGTTACTCATGTGGACCATCAACGATTTTCACTACAAGAAAATAGGTCTTTCCCGACGTTTATTCCTCCGACATTTTTGTAAACGTCGGCTAAGTTAGCATATAACGACGTATTTAAAAAAATGTTGGTCATAACCGGCATTTGTCTTTAAACGTTGCACAATATACTAACGTTTGTAAACAAACGTTGATAATTACCTACGTTTGCCCTTAAACGTCGAGTAATATACCAACGTTTTTAAACAAAGGTTGACAATTACCTGCGTTTGTCTTTAAACGTCGAGAAATATACCTACATTTTTAAAACAAACTTTGATAATTACTTGCGTTTTTCTTTAAACGTCGATCAATATACCAACGTTTGACAATTACCTATGTTTGTCTTTAAACGTCGAGAAATATACCAACATTTTAAAAACAAACGTTGATAATTACTTGCATTTTTCTTTAAACATCGAGCAATATACAAACGATTTGTGAAGCATGTCGCATATTTGGAAACCATTTTCGACATTTCTTTGACATGTTTTGGGCATTTACACTTATTTGACGTGTGAAGGAATTTTTTTCTTCTAATCGTACATAAACTAGGCAGATTTTGTTTATGAAGATTAAGGTGAACCATTGACTAAATTAAAAAGTCTACTAAATTAAGGTGAACCATTGACTTCCCATTCCGTCCTCTAGTCCCCCCCTCCCCCAATTCCAGGGCTACGGCTAGGGTTAGGGCTTGCTCCGCCCTAAACCCTAACCCCGCCACCAAACCCCTCCGCACAGCCGCCGCCGGATGCCTCCTCCTCACCGTCCTCTCCGGAAAGCTCTACGCCCCTTCCCCCGCCATCGTCGACCCAGTCCAGCAGCTCAACGTCGAGCCCGAATCGATCTCCAACCCCATCGAGCTGTCCTCCGAAACCATCGACTCCCTCCGAACCCTCCTCTACCAGAAGCTCAACGACGGCGAGGACTCTGCCGCCCTCGTCCTCCTCGACCGCCTCCAACTCCTCCAGCCCGTCGAGCCCGAGTGGAAGTTCCTTGCCGCCAGGCTCCACAACGAGATGGGCGACACCGAGTCCTCCCGGAGGATCTACGAGGAGATCCTCGCGGCCGACCCCCTCTCCTTCGAGGCCCTCTTCGAGAACGTCGTCCTCATGGACCGCTGCGGCGAGCACGCCGCCGCCCTCCAGCGCCTCGAGCCGGCGCTGGAGGCCGTCGACTCGGAGAAGTCGGCGAGGGACGTGAAGCTGATCCTGGCGCAGGTGAAGTTCCTCCAGAAAGACGTCGAGGAGGCTCTGGAGATCTGCGAGGAGCTTGTGAGGGAGGACCCGAAGGACTACTGCCCGTGGTTCTGTCAGGGGGTGATCTATAGCTTGACGGAGAGGAACAAGGAGGCAAGGGAGAAGTTTGCCAAGTACAAGGAGCTCGTGCCAAAGAAGTTCGAGGTGGATGCGTACCTACAGAGTCCTCTCTCGCGGACGAAGCTGTTCGGAACGGAGGATTCGTAGATTCCGGGACGAAGGGAGTGTTGTAAGTTGATTCCTCACTGCCGCAAAATTTACTACAATCATTCTCTATAATGTTACAAATGGAAAACATTGTAGCATTATTTTTCTTTCCCTATAATGTTTTTCATTTTCCTCTAATATTTTGCCCTTTCCCATCCTAAAACCCTCTAATTCCTGCACTCCAGTGTTGTTCCTCTCTTTCGATGGAAAACCCTATGCCCTAACCATCCATTCACAAAAAGGAAAAACCTACCCCATGCCCTAACCCTCCATTCACAAAAACCTATATTTTCCCTCGTAGTTGATCAACATAATCTCTAAGAAGAAGAAGAGGAGGCGGATGAGGAGCTCATTCCTCTACAACGGACTCGTTAGCCGACTCAAGCCACGACGTCCTCCCCTTGGCGTCGATCATGGACATGGGGGTACAAATTCTTCCTCCCACACTCTCGATGAGCCCTCATTCACCTCGTCTTGTCTTCTTTCCACTGACGAATCCATGCTAGCACCACAACTATCGTCGATTGAGGAAACCATGGGCAGAGCGGTCCACAGAGAGGATGATCACAAACTGGAGCCAACTATGGTTACCGATCGAATGACAGAGTTTCAACTGGGAAGGCAAAATTTCAAGTTGTGTCCATTCCAGGTACATGACATAGTGCTTGTCTGTTATCTATATAGTGCATAACAACTGCTTATGGAAATTCCTATGAAATATAAAGAGACTATATTTTTGGAGAGTATGTATCCGATATTGTATTTCACATTATTTATCAAATTAAACAATTCACTATGACACAAATACTAGCATTTGACATTGGATTCTACCATAACAATGTCAGCCAACATAGGAACGAGAAGGTTTCTGCCATCAATCTACAACTTGAACAACTCCTTAACCCTGGAGCCATTTCTGTTAGTTTCATCAACCATCATGTGCTTCACTTGTCGCTAAGGTTATCAATTTTCAAAAGATGAGAGTCATCTGTCTACTTTGAGAACATTATTTGTTATTATGTTGCCACATGTAATCACCTCCAGGTTAGAATCTATCCTCCAGTTACCATCAATAATGAATTTGATCTCATAAACTCCGGGATAAAGCCATAATATTGTCGAACAATGTTTTGAGTTCCTGGAATCAGTTGGAGCTATCATTTTACTTGAAGGTTTCAAGTCCATTTTGATTCGGTGAAGCCAACCATTAAAACGGCCAGTAACCTCTACAGTTTCACCATTTCCCCATATTTAATTTGGACCTCCATAAGTCCAGAAAGGCTCTCATCTGTGTCTTGGAGTTCCACATCTTTCTCTGTTATTCCTCTGTGTGCATTTCCAATTTCGGCATTGGCCTTAGCTTGCAGGATTGACAAAGCTTGCTTCTCTTTTTCAACCTTTTGCTTTAGCTCGGATAGTGCCATCTCCTTTTGACGCATTATGGCTTTTTAATTGTCAATTTCAGATTATCTGTTTCGCTAGCCATCTCAGTAACCATATGCTGATCCAGGTTTTTCTCCACATAACCTATCCCCAAAAATTTCCACATCCCCATTAGGATTGCCTTCAGCTACTGTAGAAGCCAATTGGGAAGTTATGTAAGCTGCATAAAACCAAAGCAGCACCAACACTGTTTATGGTTAAAATGCCAGACTCACGCTCGAGATCAGTAAGTGCATTCACATTTTCTACTTCAAAGGCATCTTCAAGCATATCCAGCACCCCAGTATGAATAAAGTTTGCAGCCCTTAATTGCAATTCCTCATTGGAAGGTTTTGAAGGTTCATTGTTTTGGTCGGAACAGTCAGTGGCTCAACAATAACGCCTCCGCGGTCCCCCCCTCGACGTCCCACCTACGAGTGGTTATTTGAGACTCTACAGTCCCTCGCCATGATTTTTTGGGTGATTATTACTTTAACCATTTATTAAATTCGTACAACAGAAAATATGGGCAATATGTTTATGATTCTCCTCTATTATTTTTAAAGAAAGAGGCAGTCCCTTTGGTGCTCCTAAATCACATTGCTTGTGGTCACCGTGATTCTCAAATTAGAGTGTGATTCAACATCGAGTGGGCTCTATGGAAGAATTGATCAGGTGCATGTTTCCATTAGTTTCAAGTTTTCAACTTATATCATGTTGTACCAAACTTTTGGACATCTTTTGTTATACAGTTTGAAGGATTGCATCTATATATAGCTCTTCGAGATTTTATTTTTGTAATAATGAAGTATGCATAGAGATAAGAGTCTGGGAATCAAGTGATCAGTCTAATGTCTAGTACAATGCACTTGTAGTATTTTAAATACTTGTGTTTCTAGTTCCTTTCATGGTATGTCATAGTTAAAATATTTTGGAAACTTATTGCAGACAACTTTGCGGGAGATGACTACTCTTGGAATTAAAAAAATGCGAAAACCTTGCCATACCGAGTGGTAGGAATGATGTAAGCTCCTTCATAAACTTGTATCCAAATTCATTATGTCAATTAGCTATATTCTTTTACTTGCAGTAAATATGTCTGATTCTATTTGGGATTGCTTCTCTATACATTGTGTTCCAACACTTAGTGCACACACGAGAGAAGAGAGGATAATCCCCTACAGCAACAACAACCGAGTGCCATTTTGCTTCGAATGCCATTGTTACAGTACGTCAATGCTGTATACGACGAAGGGTGACTTTTAAGAGCGCTCCAAAAGTTCCTCAGAAGTTGTTGGTTCTTGGGAGCGGATCAACTGAAACGGTCGAATCTCGTTTTAAGCAATGGTGGTTTTGACCACCCCAGCATGTTGTTCCATGTTTCTAGAGCTTTGTTCTATCTTCAACAACTTTGTTACTAGTTTTCAAACAGTTTCGACTCCTAGCTTCTTAAGCACATCATTATGCTAGGACTTCTGCTGCACTTTACTAGCAATTTTAATCGCTTTCAATTTCTCCTTGTGAGATTGACATACATTCAGGAGCTTAGTCTTCATTGACTAGTGCGGAATTTTCCCAAGTCTCCACAACAGGAATCAGTTACATTCTTGACTATATTAGATCATGTGTGAACTTGAGTGTTAGGTTTCAGAGGCATATCTTCGTACTCATTAATTAATGATATAAATTAATTGATAATGTTATCCATATGCTGTGTAAGCCCTGGTATATTCAAATTGTCTTTCTGCTACTGCAGTTTCTTTAGCTGGTTCGAGGAAACAGAACAGAAACACGGTCTAGAAGGATTTTGCGATGAGGTAAATGTAGTAGAGTTCTTCCTGCCACTTGCCTATTTAGTTTCTGCTCTTCAGACACCCAAGCAGATGAGTTATTACCTACGTAGTGCCTGAAATGTGCAGGCATTTAGCTTATTAACTTGTTCATTTTCATTTTGTTAAAATAGTTCAATTTTAGTCATGACTTCCATTTGTTTCTCAATGTATGTGCTTATTTATAAATACAGGTGGGTGACTTAATAAAGGAAGATTTATGGCCAAACCCTTTGAGGTACTTCAACAATGTAAGTTTTCCTCCTCTATTAATCTCTCCTTTTGAGAACAATCTCTTCGTTGCTGCAGTGCCTACAGTCTATATTTACTGAGGCATGTAAAGTAATTTGTAACCTCACTGGTGCAGGAGGCTTACGAGGACTTTGATGGAGATGAAGATGATGATGAGGTATCAAATTTTTTATAACTTTAACAGCACATCTGATACATGCTTGATTTTGTTCTTGTTCTCTTAGCAAAATGTGTTGTTTTAATCCTAAGTTCTCGACTGTACTTTTGTTCTGTGGGTTTTCAAATCTTAGTGAAGTTATCACTAATCAGCTCTTTGATTTGTAACTATAGTTTTATCTAAGCCTCGTCAATCACAGGTTTTAAAATGTCTTTCAAGTGGTAAATTATTGTCATTGCTTGGATGCTAATTTGCAACTCAAAGACCACTATTAGATTTGGAAGACACTTGTTGTACACATTTATTGACGTAAGGCTAGGATATATATATATATATATATATATATATATATATATATATATATATATAAGCCTTGTCAATCACAGGTTTTAAAATGTCTTTCAAGTGGTAAATTATTGTCATTGCTTGGATGCTAATTTGCAACTCAAAGACCACTTTTAGATTTGGAAGACACTTGTAAAAGAATATAGCTAATTGACATAGTAAAATAGTAAAATAGTAAAATAGCCGCAACGCATACAGACAACCCAGATCTAGGTCTTCTGATTTTATGCATCTCGTCTATTCTTTTTCTTCCGATTGTGTATTAGGCTAAGTATACAAAAGGATGAGTCAACTATGACATAAATTACTAAGGTTAGTATGCAGGTTCTTATTTGGGATGTCAAAGCTCAACCTAACTGTCATACTCAAATTGGTTCTGCGAAGTCTTTCCCTGATGTGGATTGTTATTGTTTTTATCTACTTTAAGAATGTTGTGTGCTAGTAAGAAATCTGTTGCACCTTTCATGTCTTTATTTATGGTATAGGAACTAATGTAGGATGTTCTATTTTTTCTGTTGCTTAAGTACGAATTTTTCGTCTACATATGTTTCTATATATACTGATAGCACAATTTAACAACCACCCTGTAGCCTTGTTAGCAATTTGGCAAACGGAAAGAAATCGGGACAACAAAAGTATGAGTATAAATCGACAAAGTACAAGAAAAAATTCATTGCAGATGCTTCTTTTAGATTTTCCCCCCTCTTTAATACAAGTGCTTCTTTGACATTTCCTCCATTTATATATTTTTTTCCATCTTGAAGCTGCAATGAGTTTGTATTTTTGCATCTTACATTGCAGGTTAAGAAAGCTCACAATGTTGATATCCACTGTGTTGATTGTAATCCACATGATGTAAATCTCGTCCTTACCAGGTGTGCATTCTTTGGAATGGGCTTATTTGCTTCTTTTGATCTTAATCTCTTTAGTGGCTTTGTTAGACTCTTATTCCATCTTCACTTCATATGCCAATGATTATTAACACTCGTGTGTTGTTTAACTCGTTATGTCAACTTTTGCAGGTCGGCAAAAATTCTGTAGGTTTCTTTGACTGCCGAAATCATACTTCTAGCAGTGTTGGATCACCTTTACATAAGTTTAATGGTCATAAAGCTCCCGTTCTCTGTGTAAAGGTCATTAGTCTCTTTGTTGCTTCATGATTTATGATTTACACCTTTTGTACTTGAAAGCTTACCGTAATCCGAATTGGTAAAGTACCCCTTTGTAACAAAAACAGACGAGTAACATATCATTTCGTAACTACAGTGCAGAAGAGCTTTATTTCATATGTACCTCTTAATGTTCTGGTGTATGCATTATAGTAGACGTGTGAAGTTCCTGAAAACCTTTGTTCTGGTGTATGCAATATAGTAATATTGCTTTTGAGTTTTACTATCCCTTAATATTCTAGTATACGTTGATTCGAAGATCTATGATATCGACTCTGGAATGGTTTGAAAGGTAAACCGATAATGATATTTTGGTGTATTCAAATTTTTTTTTAAATGGCTATACCTATGCCGACGTTTTTGTTAAAATGTTGGAAAATTGTGAGAAAAAGGTTGGAAAAGTAAATCCCAACGTATTTGCAGAATGCTGGGAAACTAGTCCAATTTTTGACGTTTTTGTTAAAACGTTGAAAATTTTCACCCGTTATCACAAAATTTCTGACGTTTATTAAACGTTGCTACAAACGTTGGCTTTACTTATACCGACGTTTATCTTAAATGTCGTAAATTCCCAACTAGGGCAACGACCACGTTTGTAAAAAATGTTGAACAAACGTCGAAAATACATATGCCAACGTTTTTTTATCTTTTTCTCGACGTTTATAAAACGTTGGGAGAAATAAATTTTCTTGTAGTGTTTACAGCATACGAGATGTTATCAGGGTGGTGTGCTCATGGCACTAAGTCTTGTCAAATATGTATAGACAAGAGTAAGACATTCGACCTTCACTATGGAGGAAAAAGTATACTTTTTTATTGTTAACGTTAGGTCCTTCTTGCGTCGCATCTGTAGAGAAGGAACAAAGATTCCTTTAGAGCTGGTAAACAGGAACTATCTTCTTCCCTGTTGAGATTGACATGCGACAAAGTTTGGAAAGAGGTAGAGGATTTTCTAACTATGATGGAAGAACTGAGATAAGAAATTCATTTTGAAGGATTCGAACATAGCCATAATTAGATAAAGCAAAATACCTTCTGGGACATGCCTTATTGGAAGGACAATTTCATAAGACATAATTTTGATATCATGCATATTGAAAAGAATATATTCAACAACATCTTCAACACTGTGACGGATATCAAGGGGAAAACAAATTCAAAGCAAGAAAGGACTTGGAAAATATTTCCAAGCATCCAGAGTTAAACCTAAGATGAAGGGACAATGGTACATGGGTCAAGCCTCCGCTCACATTGAGTAGGAAGATAAATTGATAATATGCAATTTGATATCAAATTGAGATTTTCTAAGGACTACATGTCAAATCTGGCGATATTTGTCGATCACAACGAATGCAAACTGACAGGGATGAATAGTCATGATTGCTACGTGTTTATAGAAAGGTTACTACCAATTTCTATGAAAGAGATATTGTCTTCTCAACTACGAAATCCTCTTGCCGAGTTATCTATACTCTTTAGAAATTTATGTTCAAGTAAGTTGATAGTGCAACATATGATTGAACTTAAGGATAAGATTATATTGACAATGTACAAGTTAGATATGGTGTTTCCACCTAACTTTTTTTTAATAATTTTTATTCTAGTAATTCTAATCGAGATTCGTTATTACTAGGTATCTAAATCATCTGAAGAAGAAGATTGGCAATAAGGCACATGTTGAAGCTTCGATGAGGTTTTAAACTTTTGCTCCATCTATTTCGATACTCATATCAGAACAGATTAAAATAGATCACCAAGGAATGATAAGGGTAGGATTGATTCACTGAATAGTAGAATTCGCAAAATCTTCAATATGGGGAGCAAGCCAACAAGTACTAGTAAAGTACGACGGTTTAAAGATAACGAGCTTGAAGCTGCCCATCAATATGTATTGTTACTACTAAAATAAGGTAAATTAGCGACGTTATTTGCGACTATAGAAGCAAACGCCGATAAATTATATAAATTTAGCGACTCCATAAAAAAAATCACCAAACATTGTTGTTTGAGACGCATAGCGATGAATATCATTATTGTTAGTATTATTAAAATAGGTGCCACTAGGAGTTGCTAAACGTCGTTAATTTTTGAAGACTAGCGACGTTTAGCAATATTTTACTTACTGAGTCACCAATTTTTTTTAGTATTGGCGACGTTTAGCGACATCTATATTCAAAGTAGCTAAAACTTTAATAAACCTGATCAGTTACCCCCTATTCTTTCTATCCAAAATCAATTTTTTCCCAAATTCGATGTTCCCCCTCTCCATCGCTGCTCCCTCACCACTGCTGCTCCCCCTCCTCGTCAGCCTCTGGTGCGGCTCCTCTCCCCACTGGGATCCTCTTTGGCCACCGCACCTGCTCCCCTTCCACCTTGCTCCCTCTCCACCGGACTTTCCTCTCCACCGGGATCCTCCCCCTCTCCCGCCACACCCTCCTTGGTTAGGTAAACCCTAATCTTAACCCTAATCTGGACACACATACTCACAGACGGACCTGACACACACATACACACTAGCACGGATAACATTCCCCTCCTTAGTCAGGCAAAACCTAACCTTAACCCAGACACACATAAACACATATGGACAGGGACACAGATATGACACACACGCACACACATGTGGACACTCTACTCTACTCCAAGGCTAGCCTTCCCTCCATCTCTTTTCTAATTGGTTCAATTTTGTATATTACTTATACCTTATTTAGAACTATTTTTTTTTGTGAGTTTGAATTTATAAAATTTGTATATATGTTATAAAGGTATGACACAGACACGTTGTTAAGATACGATACATACACGTTAATATGAGTCGGTATTGACATAGTATTATGAAATGGTTATATGTGTATTATGGGCCCTAAATTTATCGTATTGTTATGACCCATACTTGCTTTTCGCGATGCGAGTGTGTGCGCAAGTCCAGCCTACGCCACAGTGTCAGTGGTAGAACAATGTCTAGCCTGCAATAAATAAGTGCTCATAAAATAATATTTTTACTCACTTATTCACAACAACTAAATCAAGTTATAATATTCAAAGTTTACATTTAATCAAATACAGTGTCTCTCAAAATCTAATACAATAAATTTAAACTAACTAACTAGTCTCTAGGTATTGGCCCCCAAATACACCTGTATCTCCCAAACAATCCAATGCACAGAGTAGCCGCGCACAACTAATCTGAAAAACTGGTTTCCAGTCAGAAATGGAACAAGTACACATATGGCAGGCTATTCAAAACATAATAGAAATTACAAAAACATGAAATAGCATATAGGATGTAAACTAGCAGGTAAGACTGACATCATGACATATCAAGAAACAAACAGGTCAACTATGTAGCAGGACATGTCAACTAGCAGGAAAAATGTAAATATGATAACATGATATGTGATGATAAAAATTAGATAATTAAGTGAAACGACACCTATCTAAGTGTGTTGAAATATCATATTCGACATGTGAACGACAAAGAGGTAAATTCGGCCAACCGTATGTGTCATGTGCGGCTGTTATTCTCTAAGTAAGACCAATGAGATATTTCTGGGTAGTTCACACATCTACAAAGATATTCTCCGCCCGATTAGTACTCATGGATTCAAATAGGTCACAGACACGGTAATCACGTAAATACATTAGTCACAAACATGGTAATCATGAAATATGACATGTAAGGGATCCATAATACTAATCCTGTGTAACAAGCGTGTCAGCAAAACATGAGATGCAAATGTATAACATGTAATGAAAAAACTATCAGGAATTAAAAACAATCAGTATATGTACTTGTTTCATTAGTTGCAGTTGGTGTGAATTGACCATGTTGGAACATAATAATCGCAAATGTCATAACTATGCAAGATGACCTCTAATGATGGAACAGACTGTGCCATTGGGTCCGGGACAGTCCGCTTAGCCTAGGGTCGATATGAAGCAGTCAAAATCACCAAAAATAAGAGCGTATGACTAGTCACGATTAATGACAATCTAATCTAAAAAAGGAAATCTAATTAAAGGAAAATATATTTATTTAGAAAAATATATATAACTAGTTAGAAATTATATATGATAATCGAAAACGATAAAAAGTAATTTAGATAGATACATTTTAAATCATTTTAGGCAAAATCCTTATTAAGAAAATATATGTTCATAAAACTACTTATGATCTACTTAGAAATATAACATACTTGAAATTATATTAAAATACCTTTAGATATTATAAAAATTTAGAAATTCTTTTTAGGCTAAACCCTTGATTTGTCAAAATATAAATTTAAGAAATATTTATAAAATACTATTTATATATTTCTCAAATAACTAATAATAACAATAATATAAATAATAATACAAATAACATATTTGATAATTAATAATATCAGTAATAATAATAATAATAAAAATAATAATAATGATAACAATTAATACCAAAATAATATTAGTAATAATAATAGTATATGGTGGTTGTGATGTTGTTGTTGTTAGGGTGGCAGATGGAAGATGGTCAGGAACAGGGGTGTCAACTACGGTGGTGTTGGTGGCAGGAGGAAGGACAGTAGGAGAGTCATCGGCGTTACGGGGAGGTTTGGGAAATGACAAGACGGGGTGTCAATTTTGTTGGCATGGTGATGTCCCTACTGGAAGATATGGCAGGGGCCGGTTGTCATGGCGGGCATGGAGTCGGGGATAGGCAGATAGGCATCGAGAAGTTGATGAGAATTGGTCGAATTTGCTTTGGAAGAATTTAGAGAAAAACTCTCCTTAAATAGGAGTCAAAACTTCCAGTTAGACAAGGACTAGGGGCCCGAGTAGATAAATCCTCAATTTAATTTAAAATCACATAAACTTTTAAAATAATTTTAATCTAAATCATATCCATTATAATAATTCAATAGTAGTTTAAATAAATATTTGATAATGAAAAGTAATTCAAATCAGATGAATATATATCTATATCAATCAAATGATCAACATCATATTTTTAAGATGATATTTAATACTTATCAAATTAATTTAAATCATACGTAAATCCAAATCTAAATCAAATAGCTTTTTAAACAAAAAATTGATCCAATCACAATCTATTAATGATTGCAATAATAACATTTAAAGTAATATTCGAACTTATCAAATAGTTTAAATAAATTCAAATCTTTTTATAAATGAACTACCAATTAATGATACTAATAGATATTCTGAAAATAAGTAAAGCATATAAATTCAAAACCAAATCAATAATTTGATTATCATAATAATAAAGAATAATAGATAATTTAAAATATATATATCTTTATAAATCCCAAAATTCTGGCAAAAGTCTTTTTATGGAAAAAAATGATTTTCAAATCATTTTAGAAACTACTCTTTTTGGAATGCAGAAAAATAATATAATATCCTTTACAAAGTTTTTAAAGAAAAGAAAAGTACTTCCACTATGATTATTTAAAATAAAATAATTAAATTGTTTGAAAATTTGGGAAAAGGTGTTACACGTATCTAAGGAAGCTTGTACATACATAATCGTATGCGATGTACATGTATATATACGAAATGCTTGTGGCTATTCACGTTAACATGAGTTGGTATTGACACGGTACCGTAAAATGGTTATATGTGTATTTACTAGAAGGGTATGAATATAGGCTTGTGTTACATCTCCACCACATCCTTACGTATATACGAAAATTAAAATGTGTTGGAATCTAATTAATATGTCTATAATAGTTGTGACTATGATCATGCCTGAATACTCCGAAGTCGTTTCTATGTGAGTAATTCTTTGAAAACTAAATTTACTTCTGCAAGACTTTTGAGGCTATTAGAGTTCTATCATAAAAGGCCAATAACTTAGTCTTTTCTAGAATTTTTCAGAAATATACAAATAGCATCAAAAGGCTTATAGAAGTAAATTTTTATTCCAGAGAATGGCTCACAAGGAATACATGACGACACCCATATCCTTCTTTATTTTACTAAACATTTATATATTTAATAAGTCTCTGGCGAAAATTTAATTCTGCAAGAATGAGACAAGTTGGTCTTCGTGCTAAAGAAAATGGTAATATTGGTCGTAAGAGTTAGTATTTTAGGAAGACAAAATTCAATAATATTTGTGTTGATGACTTTTTTTTTCTTTATAATTTTTTACAACATTTGTTATGTATTTATTTAAGGATATGCGGATCCTTTCATACGATGTATCAGAGGATCCACAAATTCTTAAGTAATTGAAATGTCACCGAAGTTATACAAAATTAAGAAGAAAAGTTTCATTTACCACCACAAATACTATTGAGTCATGTTTCTAGAATATCGACTCTTAATGACAATATTATTGATTTTTTGTCTTGACGATCTACATGCCTCATTCTTCAAAGAGCAATTTTGCAAGAATGAGACATATAGGTCTTCGTGCTAGAGAAAATAATAATATTGATCGTGGGAGTTGGTGTTATAGGTAGACAAAATTCAATATTATTTGTGTTGATAAATGTAGTTTTTCTTCATAATTTTGTACAACTTTTGTTTTGTACTTGTAATTTAAGGATATGTGGATCCTTTCATACACTATGTATCAGAGGATCCAGAAATCCTTAAGTTATTGATATACTTCCAAAGTTATACAAATTTAAGTAGAAAAAATGTTTGCTACCACAAATACTATTGAGTCATCTTTTTAGAATATCAACTCCTATGATAATATTACTATTTTTGTTTGTCTCGACGATCAATTGTCTCCTTCTTCGAAGATCAAATTATTTTTGCTAACCTCTTGTTAAATTGGTGTCTTTTACTGGTAATATATAATATAACAATTACAAAAAAAGGATAATTACGAATCACGATACGAATAATCACATGTCAAGAACATGTGTATCCATCATTACGTCCACTTGAACAATATATATATATATACTCGAACAATGTGTATCCATCTTTCTAGAAGTGTTAAAAATTGATATGAATTACTACATGCAACATCGTTTATGGAGGGACAACCGTTATCCTGATCATATGTGCAGTATGCGGGATGAATTCATACAAGAGGGTAGAACAGTTCCTGCAGTTCGTCAAGGCGTTCCCTCAGTACATGGACGACACCAAAATTAAGTATCCAGTGTAAGATGTTGCAACTTGAAATATATCCAGAAGTGGATGTGACATTTCATTTGTACTCAAGTGGTTTTACGCTGGACTACTATTAATGGACCTCACACAGGAGCTTGTGCCTTTAGCATCGGAGCAGGAGCCTTAGTAGAGCCTTATGATGACGGGTGGGTGAATATGGTTTTCGATGCTGTAGGGCCTAGTTTTGATCTAAACAATCATGATGCAGCTGAGGAGGTACTAAAGGTTAATGCTGCAAAGTTCAAGGAGTAGCTAGAGAATGCAAGGACTCCATTGTATCCTGGTTGTCTGGATCATTCACCATTGAAGGTAGTTACAAGACTGTTGAGCATCAAGTCTGATTTTTACATGTCGTAAGAATGTTACAACTGGCTTATATCGAGTTGATTATAGAGATCTTGTCGGAGGGTGCCAAGTTACCCACAGACTTCTACCGATCTAAGAGAATGGTGAGATCACTCTGGATACGATATGAGAATGTCGATGCATGGTACAATGGATGCATGTTGTACTACAAAGATGACAATATTGAAGAAGTGTGTAGATTTTGTGGTGCTTATCGCTACAAGGCAACTGGTACATAAAGGACTCATGGTGCAAAGAAGTCGACGATTCGATGCACTACATATCTGATACCGCAGTAAGGTTGTTTATGGTGAAGGAGACTGCCGAAAACATGAATTAGCACATGCAGGAACAGATCGAAGGAATGTTGGATCATCCATCCGATGGAGAAGCATGAAAGCACATTGATCGAGAGAATTCCAATTTTTTTCAGATCCGTATGTTATCAGATTGGGGCTCTCCTCTGATGGTTTCATTCAATTCAGACTTTCGGACTCCCAGTATTCGTGTTAGCCTGTGTTTGTCAATCCATATAACCTACCGCCTTGGATATGCACGAAGACTCTATATTTTTTCGTAACCGTTATCATCCCGGATCTGAATAATCTGAAGAGGAACATCAATTTGTACTTACATTCGTTGATAGATAAGTTGAATTAGTTGTGGGAAGTAGGCGCCAACACATATGGTTGTTTTAGAAAGTAAAGTTTTCAGATAAGGGTAGCACCAACGACTTTTCGGCCTATGGAATGTTATCAGGATGTAGTACTCATGGTCTTTTCTCATGTTTATATTGCATAGACCGCTTTAAACCACCTAAAAGGAAAGGTGAAAAATAAGACATATGTTAAAGATTATATTTTTGAAGCCTGTGTTTTCAAGGAGAAAAACAAACTTTTGATGTATTTCAAGCCTCACGATGCTACTAATAGAACGAGGGCTCTGAGAAATGACAACATATATTGGGAATTGTCACGACCTGTACCCGTTTTTTGGGATGCGAGTGCGTGCACAAGTCCAGCTTACATCGCGGTATCGACGGTAGAATACTGTCTAGACCTCAATGATCGACGTTACAATAAATTAATTTATTTTCTCATTCATAATACTAAATAAAATTATAATATTCAAATATTACATTTGAACCAAAATACAATGTCTAACAAAAATTGAAAACAACTAACTAAACTTTATAATAAACTCGACTATCTAACAGTCTCTAGGTTCGGCCTTCAAATACAACCGTATCTCTCCCAAGGATCCAATGCATAGAGTAGCAGAAACTAATCTGAAAAATAGGTTTCCAGTCAGGAATGGAACGAGTAAAATTCAAGCATGCAGTTCCAAATATATGATAATAACTATAAAAACAATGAATAGAAATGACATATATGATGAAATATACAAACTTAAGTCATGGCATGGAAAGACAAATAAAACATGAAACGAGGAAACATAACCATCTAAGTGATTTGAAGTACACCATTCAATATGTGATTAGGCTGGGATACTACACCGTACGATCTATAAAGAATTTGCATCCTCACTGTAATGCCTGTTGTTCGTATTACGTATTTAAGAATAAGTGTACGTGTTTTATCTCGTATTGGCCATGGTTCATCTTGGTTTGGGTTGGCTTGGGTTGGTTCGGCTAGGCTTGATTAGCCTTGGTTCATCATGAACCAAGGGTGAACCCCCTACCTACCACAACCAACCCCATTTATTAACCTCTTCCCGTTCTCTCTCTCCTCATTATTTCCTTTTTTCTTCATTACTCTCCACCACCAACCAAGAAAACCCTAGCCTAGGCAAGTGCAATCTTGCTTCATGAAGAAACCCACAATTTTTTTATTGTTCTAACCTCTTCTTTACAACTTTCTAATCCACATTAGAACTTGTCATTTTCTATTTTGAAGCTTGGATTTTTGTTGATCTAGAATTTAGTCATTTTCGGATTTTTATGGTTTTGATCTATTAAATTCCCTTGTTTTCAAGTTTTGATGGTTCCATGTGGTAGAGAATTTCCTTCTACCCAATTTTGACCTTTGGAAAGTTGGATTTGGACTTCTTTTGACCAAGTTATGGACTTTGGAAGCTTAGGGTTCAACCATGGAGTTCCTGCTGTTTGGAGAAGACAGTGAGCAGTGTGCGAGCTTTTTAGCTTGCGTCACTGAGCTGTGCGCGCTCTTTAGCGCAGCGCAGTAGACCCCATACGCTGCCTTTTGGAAGCGTATGACTTGCATACGCTTGCTTGCTTGACAAGGAGTCGTATGGAGTCCATACGCTGCCTTTTTGGAGCGTATGACTTGCATACGCTCACTTGGATAGCCATGAGTCGTATGGAGTCCATACGCTGCCTTTTGGAGGCGTTGACTCGCATACGCTCGCTTGTGTGACAAGGAGTCGTATGAAGTTCATACGCTGCCTTTTTGGAGCGTATGTCTTGCATACGCTCACTTGTGTGACAAGGGGTCATATGGACCTCATACGCTGCCCTTTGTGAGCGTAGGCTTACCTGAGCGTAGGCTTACCTGAGCATACGCTTACCTGAGCGTAGGCTTACCTGAGCGTACGCTTACCTGAGCGTAGCTTGACTTGAGCGTAGCCTGACCTGAGCGTATGACTTTTGCACTGAGCGTATGGCCTTGGCTGACTTGGTCTTATGTCAGCATGTCACTTTGGTTTTATTTTCCTTAAGCTTGGCTCTTCTATAGCCCTGTATATTGATATTTTATTAGATATTTTACGCCCATTTTATATCCTTACGCCTTTTGTCATGAACTTGATAATCATGAATTTATTTAATAGGTTTGTTAATAATAATTGAACACGGCATGGCAGGACAAGCATACCTGACATGATTATCTCGAATTGCTGTTGCGACGGCTAACGTGACATGACCTGACAAGAATGACTAACCTGGACACCGTGGATGATTGCGTTTGCACAATAAACCAGTATTGTCTTGCATCATGTCTAGGATGGGATCCCTGAGTACCACGGTCAGGGATACCTACTGTAATTAACTAAGAGTAATAAACTAGAATAATTCAGTAGACATGAAGAGATTCCCAGCTACAGGCAATCCCATTATCTGGGTGCATTAAGTGAACTTGTAGCCTACCGACGAGTAGGGCACACTTCCAGCACACAGTCATATGGTGCATCCTTCATAAATGGACATTCGACCTGGATAACTTGGATGGTCTGCAGGGCTTGTGGCTGTTGAAATAATCTCATTGCATCTTGCTAGTAACTAGGCCTGTGATAACCCTAGCTAGTTAAAGTATCAAGCCGTACTTTTGATTGGCCGTGATTGATTGGATGAAGTTATTCCAGCTTAGTCTTATCCTGATCCTGTGCAAGATCATGACAAGACACGATTATTGATGCTTGCCTTAACAATAACGATCGGGGGACCAGTTCTGTTCAGGCGAAGGGTTACAACCCCGGTCCTTGTTTGGTTTAAGGGTTGTAACCTGGCTCCCGGAGCAGTTCTGTGTCTTCCCTTCGGTTATTGTCTTATTTGTACCCAGTGCCATGCTTGTCATGTTCTATCTTACTTCAGCAACATGATTATCTATAATGGCCTTAACAATAAAGATCAGGAGTCCAGTTCTGTTCAGGCGAAGGGTTACAACCCCGGTCCTTGTTTGGTTTAAGGGTTGTAACCTGGCTCCCGGAGCAGTTCTGTGTCTTCTCTTCGTTTATTGTCTTATTACCTTATTCCATAGTATTTGAGACGGATTTCCATTCAGGTGAAGGATTGCAACCCTGGTCCTTGTTTGGTTTAAGGGTTGTAGTCTGGCTACTTGAATGGTTTCCTCGTACTCAATTATTGTTGTTATTTCTGATAATTTAACTTTAATGTTCCTTACTATATGCTGGTTTTAGTTTCTAAGTAAAGCCTCCTTTGTGGCACTTGCTCTTTCTGGGGTCTGACCCAGCTGGTTTTGTATGGCCAGATATCGAAGCAGCTCCAGAGGATCCACCGATCTTCCAGCCAGATGGTGACCACTAGACGGAACCCTGGCAACGAGTGGGTTTCTTTTTGTCCTCCCACTTATTTGTAAAACTTATTCTTTTGAGGCGTTTAGCCGGTGAGCACGTGTTAGCTCGATTGCATCTTTATTTATTGTCTGCCTACGGGCTGTAACATGATTGACAGATCCTAGGGTTGATCATGTATGACTGAACTCTTGCTAGTCCTGGCATTTTGTACGACTAGCTTCATGATCATCCAATATGTAATGTATGGGACGCCTTGCTATTATATATTTGGTGCTCTGACATCTTGTAATTACTATTGCTTGCTTGTGATTGAGACAATAGGCTTGTTCATGACCTTAGGAGACTGCTGGCTTGTAGTTAAACCCTCATGTATCTAGACAGTCGTGACCGTATAGTGAGATGGATTCCATTTCATATACGTAGCTGGCTATGTCTGCCCCCGCTCTCCAGTATTCTGGTTCTGGGGCGTGACATGGTTTAAGTGGTGGCCCATGCAGGTCTTGTAAATCAAGATATGTGAGGGTTTACCGGATAGATGTCTTAATCAGTATTCGTCCTTGATCTCTGCTCGTATCTTCTGAATCCCTGGATTCTTGTCCTGATCATATGCTTGTATCGTTGATCTGTCCTGGTCCTTCCTTATTGTTCCCTATTTCGTCTTCTTCAGCGACATTGTTCGTGGTCCTACTGACCAGCAAGGCGGAGCACCTCCCGCGGACCAGCAGCAACCTGGAGATCAAGCCCAGCATTCCGGAGTAGCCTCTAGAGTCGTGCCTTCTGGCAGAGAGCCACCAGTCCAGCCAGTTCAACCAGTAGAACATGATGACGGCACTTTGGTAGGACTCGTCAGGACCTTGATAGCTTCCCAAGACCGGCGTGGAGATGCCTTGCACCAGGCAGTGACGGATGCTTTGACCCGGGGTGGTCATCAGGGTAACAGCGCGGCCAACAGCTTCAAGCGCCTGAACCCTCCATTCTTCGACGGCAGCGAAGATGCGATCGCCGCGGATGCTTGGCTTCAGGATACCGAAGTGATTCTAGAAGCAGCCAGGACTCCAGAAAACGAGAAGATGGTCGTAGTACGCCCGCAGTTGTTAGATCTTGCCCGCAGTTGGTGGGCGGCGCAGGCCGAGGGATTAGTGGCACCCATTGCTTGGGCAGTGTTCAGAGAGAGATTCCAGACGAAGTATTTTGATGCTGTAGCTCGGTATGACTTGCAGACGAGGTTTACCAACCTGAAGCAAGGAGGCAGAACAGTCGATGGTTATGCATCTGAGTTTTATAGACTCAGTAGGTTTGCCCCCACCTTGGTGGCAACCGAGTTTGATAGGGCCCAGCGGTTCCAGCAGGGGCTGCATTTGGAGATTTTACTAGCAGTTGAGCAGTTCGAACACCAGACGTTCGATGCAGTATTGAGGGCGGCTAGAAGGCATGAGTACACCTTCCAGCGGATCGTGGATAGGACCGGAGGTAGGAAGCGGTCCCACAGTCAGATGCACCAATCATCAGCTCCAGCCCCGGCAGCTAGAGGTTTAACTATTGGAACTCCGAGGCGGGCGGCCTCGGTGACGTCGGTTCAGCATTCTACCCCGACGCACCCTCAGCAACAGAAGCAGAAGCAGTCTTCCGCAGTGGGATGTTCACACTGCGGGAAGCCAGGGCATGTGGTGTCAGAGTGTCGCAGAGCACAGGGATTGTGCTTGGTTTGTGGTGCCCCGGACCACAGGTTGGGAACTGCCCGAACAGGGGGAGTTCATCAGCTTTCTCTGGTCCTTCAGTTAGAGGACCAGCGCCAGTCCAGCAGCAGCAGCAGTTACAGTACCCGCTCCCGAGGCCATTGCTGACGCAGGCCCAGGTATTCCAGCAGCAGAGACCGCAGCAGTATGCTCAAGCCCAAGCCCTGATCCAGAGCAGGCAGAAGAATTTTCAGCAGAGGGGACCTGCCCCTAGAGGACATGGTCAAGTGCTGGCCTTGACCATGGGAGAAGAAGGAGTAACACCAGGTGAGGTAGTGGCAGGTACTATTCTCGTCAACACCTTTCCAGCTTCAGCTTTATTTGATTCTGGTGCATCGCATTCATTTATGTCTGCACGATTCGCGACACGGATAGGATTGGAGCCCGAGTCGTTATCAGTAAGGCTCAATATACTCACTGGTAACGAACTTGTGGGAGTCGATAGAGTATTTTCCTCGTGTCGAATCGTAGTTAGCAGTAGAGAGTTTCCCGCTAGATTGATAGAATTCCTGATGGCCGATTATGATGTAGTCTTAGGGATGGATTGGTTGAGGGACCAGTATGCTAGGATAGACTGCCACATTGGCAGGGTTGTTTTTAGCATTCCAGGAGAGCCGGAGTTTTCTTTCTCTCGAGGCGAGGTTGAGCCTTCTCCTCCAGTATTGCGGATGGCAGTAGCAGCAGTTCAATTGCCCAGAATAGTGGATGAGTTCCCAGATGTTTTTCCAGAAGAGCTTCCAGGTATACCGCCAGAGCGGAAGATTGAGTTCACCATAGACTTGATTCCCGGGACAGCCCCGGTGTCAGAGAGAGTCTACAGGATGGCGCCATCAGAGTTGGAGATCTTGTACAAGATGATTGAAGAGCTTAGAACCAAGGGATTCATTCGTGCTAGTGGATCGCCTTGGGGAGCCCCGATGCTTCTTGTGAAAAAGAAGGATGGTACGTCCAGATTATGTGTAGATTATCGTACCTTGAACTCAGTGACAATCAAGAACAGATACCCTCTCCTGAGGATAGATGACTTGTTTGATCAACTTAAAGGGGCAGCTGTATTCTTGAAGATTGACTTGCGCTCAGGATATCATCAGATCAGAGTCAGAGAGCAGGACATCCCGAAGACAGCTTTCAGATCGAGATACGGGCATTGGGAGTTCCTTGTTATGTCATTTGGAGCAACCAATGCACCGGCAGTATTCATGGACCTCATGAATCGCATTTTCATACCTTACTTGGATCAGTTTGTGATCGTATTCCTAGAGGACATTCTGGTCTACAGCAAGAATGAGGCGAAGCATGAGCAGCATCTCAGGGTTGTTCTTCAGATACTCAGGGAGCACCAGTTATATGCCAAGTTCAGTAAATGCGAGTTCTGGCTCGATCGCATTTTGTACTTCGGTCATATCATCACCAGAGGAGGAGTAGAAGTGGATCCCCAGAAGATCGTGGCCATTGAGTCATGGCCGGTGCCCAGCACAGTTGCAGAGGTTCGTAGTTTTCTTGGATTGGCCGGCTACTACCGGCGATTTGTTTCGGACTTCGCTCGGATCTCGGCGCCGCTGACCCAGTTGACCCGCAAGGATGCACAGTTTGCTTGGACATCAGAGTGCCAGGAATCTTTTGAGAAGTTGAAGCGAGGCTTAATGACGGCTCCTATTCTCACGATTTCTGATGGGACCGGAGGATTTTTGGTATACTGTGACGCTTCAGGCAGAGGTTTAGGATGTGTTCTGATGCAGCATGGGAAGGTAATAGCTTATGCATCACGGCAACTTCGTGATCATGAGAGGAATTACCCAACCCATGACTTGGAGCTGGCAGCAGTAGTGTTTGCGCTCAAGTTGTGGAGGCACTATTTGTATGGAGATAGGGTGGAGATCTTCACCGACCACAAGAGCCTGAAATATGTTTTCACCCAGAAAGATCTTAACATGCGTCAGAGGAGATGGCTGGAGCTACTTGTGGATTATGATGTCAACCTGCAGTATCATCCTGGAAAGGCCAATGTTGTAGCGGATGCATTGAGCAGGAGAGCGGAAGCTTATTTTCTAACAGCGCAACCAGAGCTGTTAGCAGATCTTCAGAAAATGGATATTGAAGTTGTTCTCCCTTCCAGTGTGGCCTTGATGGCCAGTATGCAAGTTCAGTCCACTATAGTCGAGAGGATCCGGATGGCGCAGTCGGCAGATTCCAAGCTTCAACGACTCAGAGCAGAGTGTGAGACGGGATGAAGACCAGAGTTAGGCGTTCATGAGGATGGTACGCTTCGACATGGTAAGCGTCTTTGTGTATCCAGCGGAGATATCCGACAGAAGGTCATGGCAGAAGCTCATAGTTCGCAGTATTCCATCCATCCGGGCAGTACGAAGATGTACCGTAATATCTGGCAGCATTTCTGGTGGAATGGCATGAAGTGGGAGATAGCTCGGTTTGTCTCTCGGTGTTTGGTTTGCCAACAAGTTAAAGCTGAACATCAGAGACCGGCAGGACTGCTTCAGTCCTTGCCGATTCCAGAGTGGAAGTGGGAGCATGTGACCATGGATTTCGTGACTGGATTACCTAGATCCCCAGCTGGTAGAGATGCTATTTGGGTTATAGTTGACCGGCTCACGAAAGTGGCTCACTTTCTTCCATTCAGAGTTGGTCAGTCGATGGCTCAGCTAGCGGCAATGTATCTTAGACAGATTGTCAGATTGCACGGTGTGCCAGTTAGCATCACCTCGGACCGAGATTCCAGATTTACATCGCACTTTTGGCGTAGCCTGCAGGCGAGTTTAGGGACTCATCTCCAGTTCAGTTCAGCATATCATCCGCAGACAGATGGTCAGTCAGAGCGCACGATCCAGACTCTTGAAGACATGTTGCGGTCTTGCACACTTGACTTTGGTGGTTCATGGAAAGATCACTTGCACCTGGTGGAATTCTCGTACAACAATAGTTTCCAGGCCAGTATCCAGATGGCCCCGTTCGAGGCGCTGTATGGCAGGAAGTGCAGATCCCCGCTATCCTGGGATGATGTTGGAGAAAGACAGATGCTTGGTCCAGAATTGATTGCTCAGACCATTGAAGTGGTCAGAAGGGTCAGAGATCATCTTCGAGTTGCCCAAGATCGCCAGCGTCATTGGGCCGATTCTCATCGGCGCCCTCTCGAGTTTTCGGTCGGCGATCATGTATTCCTGAGGATTTCGCCCAACCGTGGCGTCATTCGTTTCGGCGTACGGGGAAAGCTTAGTCCTAGGTATATAGGGCCGTTCGATATCCTAGATCGAGTAGGAGATGTATCCTATCGTCTCCCTCTTCCGCCGTCACTAAGCGAGGTGCATGACGTGTTCCATGTATCCCAATTACGACGGTATATCCCGGATCCGAGCCACATCCTGGATCATTCGGAATTGGTTGTTGGTACCAACCTTTCGTATGAGGAGAGGCCCGTATCAATATTGGACCGGAGAGAGAAGATCCTCAAGAACAAGACTATCAAGTTAGTCCGAGTTGCTTGGGGTCATCACTCTTTGGGGGAGTCAACGTGGGAGCGTGAGAAAGATATCCGATCGCGGTATCCCGACTTGTTTGACTCATGAGGTATAATGTCTTCCTTATGCCTCATGTCTTCGATTTCTTGCTTGAATGAGTGATTGCTTGCCTAGTTATAGTTTGCATGTAATTAGTATAGCTTGTTCTAGTCTCTCTAATATCTTAATTAAATTCCGAGGATGGAATTCTTTTAAGGCGGGTAGAGTTGTAATGCCTGTTGTTTGTATTACGTATTTAAGAATAAGTGTACGTATTTTATCTCGTATTGGCCATGGTTCATCTTGGTTTGGGTTGGCTTGGGTTGGTTCGGCTAGGCTTGATTAGCCTTGGTTCATCATGAACCAAGGGTGAACCCCCTACCTACCACAACCAACCCTATTTATTAACCTCTTCCCATTCTCTCTCCTCATTATTTCCTTTTTTCTTTATTACTCTCCACAAAACCCTAGCCTAGGCAAGTGCAATCTTGCTTCATGAAGAAACCCACAATTTTTTTATTGTTCTAACCTCTTCTTTACAACTTTCTAATCCACATTAGAACTTGTCATTTTCTATTTTGAAGCTTGGATTTTTGTTGATCTAGAATTTAGTCATTTTCGGATTTTTATGTTTTGATCTATTAAATTCCCTTGTTTTCAAGTTTTGATGGTTCCATGTGGTAGAGAATTTCCTTCTACCCAATTTTGACCTTTGGAAAGTTGGATTTGGACTTCTTTTGACCAAGTTATGGACTTTGGAAGCTTAGGGTTCAACCATGGAGTTCCTGCTGTTTGGAGAAGACAGTGAGCAGTGTGCGAGCTTTTTAGCTTGCGTCACTGAGCTGTGCGCGCTCTTTAGCGCAGCGCAGTAGACCCCATACGCTGCCTTTTGGAAGCGTATGACTTGCATACGCTTGCTTGCTTGACAAGGAGTCGTATGGAGTCCATACGCTGCCTTTTTGGAGCGTATGACTTGCATACGCTCACTTGGATAGCCATGAGTCGTATGGAGTCCATACGCTGCCTTTTGGAGGCGTTGACTCGCATACGCTCGCTTGTGTGACAAGGAGTCGTATGAAGTTCATACGCTGCCTTTTTGGAGCGTATGTCTTGCATACGCTCACTTGTGTGACAAGGGGTCATATGGACCTCATACGCTGCCCTTTGTGAGCGTAGGCTTACCTGAGCGTAGGCTTACCTGAGCATACGCTTACCTGAGCGTAGGCTTACCTGAGCGTACGCTTACCTGAGCGTACGCTTACCTGAGCGTAGCTTGACTTGAGCGTAGCCTGACCTGAGCGTATGACTTTTGCACTGAGCGTATGGCCTTGGCTGACTTGGTCTTATGTCAGCATGTCACTTTGGTTTTATTTTCCTTAAGCTTGGCTCTTCTATAGCCCTGTATATTGATATTTTATTAGATATTTTACGCCCATTTTATATCCTTACGCCTTTTGTCATGAACTTGATAATCATGAATTTATTTAATAGGTTTGTTAATAATAATTGAACACGGCATGGCAGGACAAGCATACCTGACATGATTATCTCGAATTGCTGTTGCGACGGCTAACGTGACATGACCTGACAAGAATGACTAACCTGGACACCGTGGATGATTGCGTTTGCACAATAAACCAGTATTGTCTTGCATCATGTCTAGGATGGGATCCCTGAGTACCACGGTCAGGGATACCTACTGTAATTAACTAAGAGTAATAAACTAGAATAATTCAGTAGACATGAAGAGATTCCCAGCTACAGGCAATCCCATTATCTGGGTGCATTAAGTGAACTTGTAGCCTACCGACGAGTAGGGCACACTTCCAGCACACAGTCATATGGTGCATCCTTCATAAATGGACATTCGACCTGGATAACTTGGATGGTCTGCAGGGCTTGTGGCTGTTGAAATAATCTCATTGCATCTTGCTAGTAACTAGGCCTGTGATAACCCTAGCTAGTTAAAGTATCAAGCCGTACTTTTGATTGGCCGTGATTGATTGGATGAAGTTATTCCAGCTTAGTCTTATCCTGATCCTGTGCAAGATCGTGACAAGACACGATTATTGATGCTTGCCTTAACAATAACGATCGGGGGACCAGTTCTGTTCAGGCGAAGGGTTACAACCCCGGTCCTTGTTTGGTTTAAGGGTTGTAACCTGGCTCCCGGAGCAGTTCTGTGTCTTCCCTTCGGTTATTGTCTTATTTGTACCCAGTGCCATGCTTGTCATGTTCTATCTTACTTCAGCAACATGATTATCTATAATGGCCTTAACAATAAAGATCAGGAGTCCAGTTCTGTTCAGGCGAAGGGTTACAACCCCGGTCCTTGTTTGGTTTAAGGGTTGTAACCTGGCTCCCGGAGCAGTTCTGTGTCTTCTCTTCGTTTATTGTCTTATTACCTTATTCCATAGTATTTGAGACGGATTTCCATTCAGGTGAAGGATTGCAACCCTGGTCCTTGTTTGGTTTAAGGGTTGTAGTCTGGCTACTTGAATGGTTTCCTCGTACTCAATTATTGTTGTTATTTCTGATAATTTAACTTTAATGTTCCTTACTATATGCTGGTTTTAGTTTCTAAGTAAAGCCTCCTTTGTGGCACTTGCTCTTTCTGGGGTCTGACCCAGCTGGTTTTGTATGGCCAGATATCGAAGCAGCTCCAGAGGATCCACCGATCTTCCAGCCAGATGGTGACCACTAGACGGAACCCTGGCAACGAGTGGGTTTCTTTTTGTCCTCCCACTTATTTGTAAAACTTATTCTTTTGAGGCGTTTAGCCGGTGAGCACGTGTTAGCTCGATTGCATCTTTATTTATTGTCTGCCTACGGGCTGTAACATGATTGACAGATCCTAGGGTTGATCATGTATGACTGAACTCTTGCTAGTCCTGGCATTTTGTACGACTAGCTTCATGATCATCCAATATGTAATGTATGGGACGCCTTGCTATTATATATTTGGTGCTCTGACATCTTGTAATTACTATTGCTTGCTTGTGATTGAGACAATAGGCTTGTTCATGACCTTAGGAGACTGCTGGCTTGTAGTTAAACCCTCATGTATCTAGACAGTCGTGACCGTATAGTGAGATGGATTCCATTTCATATACGTAGCTGGCTATGTCTGCCCCCGCTCTCCAGTATTCTGGTTCTGGGGCGTGACATGGTTTAAGTGGTGGCCCATGCAGGTCTTGTAAATCAAGATATGTGAGGGTTTACCGGATAGATGTCTTAATCAGTATTCGTCCTTGATCTCTGCTCGTATCTTCTGAATCCCTGGATTCTTGTCCTGATCATATGCTTGTATCGTTGATCTGTCCTGGTCCTTCCTTATTGTTCCCTATTTCGTCTTCTTCAGCGGCATTGTTCGTGGTCCTACTGACCAGCAAGGCGGAGCACCTCCCGCGGACCAGCAGCAACCTGGAGATCAAGCCCAGCATTCCGGAGTAGCCTCTAGAGTCGTGCCTTCTGGCAGAGAGCCACCAGTCCAGCCAGTTCAACCAGTAGAACATGATGACGGCACTTTGGTAGGACTCGTCAGGACCTTGATAGCTTCCCAAGACCGGCGTGGAGATGCCTTGCACCAGGCAGTGACGGATGCTTTGACCCGGGGTGGTCATCAGGGTAACAGCGCGGCCAACAGCTTCAAGCGCCTGAACCCTCCATTCTTCGACGGCAGCGAAGATGCGATCGCCGCGGATGCTTGGCTTCAGGATACCGAAGTGATTCTAGAAGCAGCCAGGACTCCAGAAAACGAGAAGATGGTCGTAGTACGCCCGCAGTTGTTAGATCTTGCCCGCAGTTGGTGGGCGGCGCAGGCCGAGGGATTAGTGGCACCCATTGCTTGGGCAGTGTTCAGAGAGAGATTCCAGACGAAGTATTTTGATGCTGTAGCTCGGTATGACTTGCAGACGAGGTTTACCAACCTGAAGCAAGGAGGCAGAACAGTCGATGGTTATGCATCTGAGTTTTCTAGACTCAGTAGGTTTGCCCCCACCTTGGTGGCAACCGAGTTTGATAGGGCCCAGCGGTTCCAGCAGGGGCTGCATTTGGAGATTTTACTAGCAGTTGAGCAGTTCGAACACCAGACGTTCGATGCAGTATTGAGGGCGGCTAGAAGGCATGAGTACACCTTCCAGCGGATCGTGGATAGGACCGGAGGTAGGAAGCGGTCCCACAGTCAGATGCACCAATCATCAGCTCCAGCCCCGGCAGCTAGAGGTTTAACTATTGGAACTCCGAGGCGGGCGGCCTCGGTGACGTCGGTTCAGCATTCTACCCCGACGCACCCTCAGCAACAGAAGCAGAAGCAGTCTTCCGCAGTGGGATGTTCACACTGCGGGAAGCCAGGGCATGTGGTGTCAGAGTGTCGCAGAGCACAGGGATTGTGCTTGGTTTGTGGTGCCCCGGACCACAGGGTTGGGAACTGCCCGAACAGGGGGAGTTCATCAGCTTTCTCTGGTCCTTCAGTTAGAGGACCAGCGCCAGTCCAGCAGCAGCAGCAGTTACAGTACCCGCTCCCGAGGCCATTGCTGACGCAGGCCCAGGTATTCCAGCAGCAGAGACCGCAGCAGTATGCTCAAGCCCAAGCCCTGATCCAGAGCAGGCAGAAGAATTTTCAGCAGAGGGGACCTGCCCCTAGAGGACATGGTCAAGTGCTGGCCTTGACCATGGGAGAAGAAGGAGTAACACCAGGTGAGGTAGTGGCAGGTACTATTTTCGTCAACACCTTTCCAGCTTCAGCTTTATTTGATTCTGGTGCATCGCATTCATTTATGTCTGCACGATTCGCGACACGGATAGGATTGGAGCCCGAGTCATTATCAGTAAGGCTCAATATACTCACTGGTAACGAACTTGTGGGAGTCGATAGAGTATTTTCCTCGTGTCGAATCGTAGTTAGCAGTAGAGAGTTTCCCGCTAGATTGATAGAATTCCTGATGGCCGATTATGATGTAGTCTTAGGGATGGATTGGTTGAGGGACCAGTATGCTAGGATAGACTGCCACATTGGCAGGGTTGTTTTTAGCATTCCAGGAGAGCCGGAGTTTTCTTTCTCTCGAGGCGAGGTTGAGCCTTCTCCTCCAGTATTGCGGATGGCAGTAGCAGCAGTTCAATTGCCCAGAATAGTGGATGAGTTCCCAGATGTTTTTCCAGAAGAGCTTCCAGGTATACCGCCAGAGCGGAAGATTGAGTTCACCATAGACTTGATTCCCGGGACAGCCCCGGTGTCAGAGAGAGTCTACAGGATGGCGCCATCAGAGTTGGAGATCTTGTACAAGATGATTGAAGAGCTTAGAACCAAGGGATTCATTCGTGCTAGTGGATCGCCTTGGGGAGCCCCGATGCTTCTTGTGAAAAAGAAGGATGGTACGTCCAGATTATGTGTAGATTATCGTACCTTGAACTCAGTGACAATCAAGAACAGATACCCTCTCCTGAGGATAGATGACTTGTTTGATCAACTTAAAGGGGCAGCTGTATTCTTGAAGATTGACTTGCGCTCAGGATATCATCAGATCAGAGTCAGAGAGCAGGACATCCCGAAGACAGCTTTCAGATCGAGATACGGGCATTGGGAGTTCCTTGTTATGTCATTTGGAGCAACCAATGCACCGGCAGTATTCATGGACCTCATGAATCGCATTTTCATACCTTACTTGGATCAGTTTGTGATCGTATTCCTAGACGACATTCTGGTCTACAACAAGAATGAGGCGGAGCATGAGCAGCATCTCAGGGTTGTTCTTCAGATACTCAGGGAGCACCAGTTATATGCCAAGTTCAGTAAATGCGAGTTCTGGCTCGATCGCATTTTGTACTTCGGTCATATCATCACCAGAGGAGGAGTAGAAGTGGATCCCCAGAAGATCGTGGCCATTGAGTCATGGCCGGTGCCCAGCACAGTTGCAGAGGTTCGTAGTTTTCTTGGATTGGCCGGCTACTACCGGCGATTTGTTTCGGACTTCGCTCGGATCTCGGCGCCGCTGACCCAGTTGACCCGCAAGGATGCACAGTTTGCTTGGACATCAGAGTGCCAGGAATCTTTTGAGAAGTTGAAGCGAGGCTTAATGACGGCTCCTATTCTCACGCTTTCTGATGGGACCGGAGGATTTTTGGTATACTGTGACGCTTCAGGCAGAGGTTTAGGATGTGTTCTGATGCAGCATGGGAAGGTAATAGCTTATGCATCACGGCAACTTCGTGATCATGAGAGGAATTACCCAACCCATGACTTGGAGCTGGCAGCAGTGGTGTTTGCACTCAAGTTGTGGAGGCACTATTTGTATGGAGATAGGGTGGAGATCTTCACCGACCACAAGAGCCTGAAATATGTTTTCACCCAGAAAGATCTTAACATGCGTCAGAGGAGATGGCTGGAGCTACTTGTGGATTATGATGTCAACCTGCAGTATCATCCTGGAAAGGCCAATGTTGTAGCGGATGCATTGAGCAGGAGAGCGGAAGCTTATTTTCTAACAGCGCAACCAGAGCTGTTAGCAGATCTTCAGAAAATGGATATTGAAGTTGTTCTCCCTTCCAGTGTGGCCTTGATGGCCAGTATGCAAGTTCAGTCCACTATAGTCGAGAGGATCCGGATGGCGCAGTCGGCAGATTCCAAGCTTCAACGACTCAGAGCAGAGTGTGAGACGGGATGAAGACCAGAGTTATGCGTTCATGAGGATGGTACGCTTCGACATGGTAAGCGTCTTTGTGTATCCAACGGAGATATCCGACAGAAGGTCATGGCAGAAGCTCATAGTTCGCAGTATTCCATCCATCCGGGCAGTACGAAGATGTACCGTAATATCTGGCAGCATTTCTGGTGGAATGGCATGAAGTGGGAGATAGCTCGGTTTGTCTCTCGGTGTTTGGTTTGCCAACAAGTTAAAGCTGAACATCAGAGACCGGCAGGACTGCTTCAGTCCTTGCCGATTCCAGAGTGGAAGTGGGAGCATGTGACCATGGATTTCGTGACTGGATTACCTAGATCCCCAGCTGGTAGAGATGCTATTTGGGTTATAGTTGACCGGCTCACGAAAGTGGCTCACTTTCTTCCATTCAGAGTTGGTCAGTCGATGGCTCAGCTAGCGGCAATGTATCTTAGACAGATTGTCAGATTGCACGGTGTGCCAGTTAGCATCACCTCGGACCGAGATTCCAGATTTACATCGCACTTTTGGCGTAGCCTGCAGGCGAGTTTAGGGACTCATCTCCAGTTCAGTTCAGCATATCATCCGCAGACAGATGGTCAGTCAGAGCGCACGATCCAGACTCTTGAAGACATGTTGCGGTCTTGCACACTTGACTTTGGTGGTTCATGGAAAGATCACTTGCACCTGGTGGAATTCTCGTACAACAATAGTTTCCAGGCCAGTATCCAGATGGCCCCGTTCGAGGCGCTGTATGGCAGGAAGTGCAGATCCCCGCTATCCTGGGATGATGTTGGAGAAAGACAGATGCTTGGTCCAGAATTGATTGCTCAGACCATTGAAGTGGTCAGAAGGGTCAGAGATCATCTTCGAGTTGCCCAAGATCGCCAGCGTCATTGGGCCGATTCTCATCGGCGCCCTCTCGAGTTTTCGGTCGGCGATCATGTATTCCTGAGGATTTCGCCCAACCGTGGCGTCATTCGTTTCGGCGTACGGGGAAAGCTTAGTCCTAGGTATATAGGGCCGTTCGATATCCTAGATCGAGTAGGAGATGTATCCTATCGTCTCCCTCTTCCGCCGTCACTAAGCGAGGTGCATGACGTGTTCCATGTATCCCAATTACGACGGTATATCCCGGATCCGAGCCACATCCTGGATCATTCGGAATTGGTTGTTGGTACCAACCTTTCGTATGAGGAGAGGCCCGTATCAATATTGGACCGGAGAGAGAAGATCCTCAAGAACAAGACTATCAAGTTAGTCCGAGTTGCTTGGGGTCATCACTCTTTGGGGGAGTCAACATGGGAGCGTGAGAAAGATATCCGATCGCGGTATCCCGACTTGTTTGACTCATGAGGTATAATGTCTTCCTTATGCCTCATGTCTTCGATTTCTTGCTTGAATGAGTGATTGCTTGCCTAGTTATAGTTTGCATGTAATTAGTATAGCTTGTTCTAGTCTCTCTAATATCTTAATTAAATTCCGAGGACGGAATTCTTTTAAGGCGGGTAGAGTTGTAATGCCTGTTGTTTGTATTACGTATTTAAGAATAAGTGTACGTATTTTATCTCGTATTGGCCATGGTTCATCTTGGTTTGGGTTGGCTTGGGTTGGTTCGGCTAGGCTTGATTAGCCTTGGTTCATCATGAACCAAGGGTGAACCCCCTACCTACCACAACCAACCCTATTTATTAACCTCTTCCCATTCTCTCTCCTCATTATTTCCTTTTTTCTTTATTACTCTCCACAAAACCCTAGCCTAGGCAAGTGCAATCTTGCTTCATGAAGAAACCCACAATTTTTTTATTGTTCTAACCTCTTCTTTACAACTTTCTAATCCACATTAGAACTTGTCATTTTCTATTTTGAAGCTTGGATTTTTGTTGATCTAGAATTTAGTCATTTTCGGATTTTTATGGTTTTGATCTATTAAATTCCCTTGTTTTCAAGTTTTGATGGTTCCATGTGGTAGAGAATTTCCTTCTACCCAATTTTGACCTTTGGAAAGTTGGATTTGGACTTCTTTTGACCAAGTTATGGACTTTGGAAGCTTAGGGTTCAACCATGGAGTTCCTGCTGTTTGGAGAAGACAGTGAGCAGTGTGCGAGCTTTTTAGCTTGCGTCACTAAGCTGTGCGCGCTCTTTAGCGCAGCGCAGTAGACCCCATACGCTGCCTTTTGGAAGCGTATGACTTGCATACGCTTGCTTGCTTGACAAGGAGTCGTATGGAGTCCATACGCTGCCTTTTTGGAGCGTATGACTTGCATACGCTCACTTGGATAGCCATGAGTCGTATGGAGTCCATACGCTGCCTTTTGGAGGCGTATGACTCGCATACGCTCGCTTGTGTGACAAGGAGTCGTATGAAGTTCATACGCTGCCTTTTTGGAGCGTATGTCTTGCATACGCTCACTTGTGTGACAAGGGGTCATATGGACCTCATACGCTGCCCTTTGTGAGCGTAGGCTTACCTGAGCGTAGGCTTACCTGAGCATACGCTTACCTGAGCGTAGGCTTACCTGAGCGTACGCTTACCTGAGCGTAGGCTTACCTGAGCGTAGGCTTACCTGAGCGTAGGCTTACCTGAGCGTAGCTTGACTTGAGCGTAGCCTGACCTGAGCGTATGGCCTTGGCTGACTTGGTCTTATGTCAGCATGTCACTTTGGTTTTATTTTCCTTAAGCTTGGCTCTTCTATAGCCCTGTATATTGATATTTTATTAGATATTTTACGCCCATTTTATATCCTTACGCCTTTTGTCATGAACTTGATAATCATGAATTTATTTAATAGGTTTGTTAATAATAATTGAACACGGCATGGCAGGACAAGCATACCTGACATGATTATCTCAAATTGCTGTTGCGACGGCTAATGTGACATGACCTGACAAGAATGACTAACCTGGACACCGTGGATGATTGCGTTTGCACAATAAACCAGTATTGTCTTGCATCATGTCTAGGATGGGATCCCTGAGTACCACGGTCAGGGATACCTACTGTAATTAACTAAGAGTAATAAACTAGAATAATTCAGTAGACATGAAGAGATTTCCAGCTACAGGCAATCCCATTATCTGGGCGCATTAAGTGGACTTGTAGCCTACCGACGAGTAGGGCACACTTCCAGCACACAGTCATGTGGTGCATCCTTCATAAATGGACATTCGACCTGGATAACTTGGATGGTCTGCAGGGCTTGTGGCTGTTGAAATAATCTCATTGCATCTTGCTAGTAACTAGGCCTGTGATAACCCTAGCTAGTTAAAGTATCAAGCCGTACTTTTGATTGGCCGTGATTGATTGGATGAAGTTATTCCAGCTTAGTCTTATCCTGATCCTGTGCAAGATCGTGACAAGACACGATTATTGATGCTTGCCTTAACAATAACGATCGGGGGACCAGTTCTGTTCAGGCGAAGGGTTACAACCCCGGTCCTTGTTTGGTTTAAGGGTTGTAACCTGGCTCCCGGAGCAGTTCTGTGTCTTCCTTTCGGTTATTGTCTTATTTGTACCCAGTGCCATGCTTGTCATGTTCTATCTTACTTCAGCAACATGATTATCTATAATGGCCTTAACAATAAAGATCAGGAGTCCAATTCTGTTCAGGCGAAGGGTTACAACCCCGGTCCTTGTTTGGTTTAAGGGTTGTAACCTGGCTCCCGGAGCAGTTCTGTGTCTTCTCTTCGTTTATTGTCTTATTACCTTATTCCATAGTATTTGAGACGGATTTCCATTCAGGTGAAGGATTGCAACCCCGGTCCTTATTTGGTTTAAGGGTTGTAGTCTGGCTACTTGAATGGTTTCCTCGTACTCAATTATTGTTGTTATTTCTGATAATTTAACTTTAATGTTCCTTACTATATGCCGGTTTTAGTTTCTAAGTGAAGCCTCCTTTGTGGCACTTGCTCTTTCTGGGGTCTGACCCAGCTGGTTTTGTGTGGCCAGATATCGGAGCAGCTCCAGAGGATCCACCGATCTTCCAGCCAGATGGTGACCACTAGACGGAACCCTGGCAACGAGTGGGTTTCTTTTTGTCCTCCCACTTATTTGTAAAAATTATTCTTTTGAGGCGTTTAGCCGGCGAGCACGTGTTAGCTCGATTGCATCTTTATTTACCGTCTGCCTACTGGCTGTAACATGATTGACAGATCCTAGGGTTGATCATGTATGACTGAACTCTTGCTAGTCCTGGCATTTTGTACGACTAGCTTCATGATCATCCAATATGTAATGTATGGGACGCCTTGCTATTATATATTTGGTGCTCTGACATCTTGTAATTACTATTGCTTGCTTGTGATTGAGACAATAGGCTTGTTCATGACCTTAGGAGACTGCTGGCTTGTAGTTAAACCCTCATGTATCTAGACAGCCGTGACCGTATAGTGAGATGGATTCCATTTTATATACGTAGCTGGCTATGTCTGCCCCCGCTCTCCAGTATTCTGGTTCTGGGGCATGACACTCACGGTCTAAATAGCATAAAAATAAAATAGAGCACGGTCTACGGGGTCTGATCGCATATCTACTTAGTACTTTCCCGCCCGACTACTGCACATGGATCAAGTCATGTCAATAAGTTATGAAACATGATAATACAAGCACGATAAAATATAGTATCATGACTAAATCCATATGTCACTAATCTATGTAACGAATGTGTTAAGAATCAAGTATAACATCACTAATCATGCAATTATAGTAAATATCAATACTAAAAAAAATAAGAAATATACTCACCTGGGTCCCGAGCTGGTGAAACGAACAATTCGATTGAGTCCAGAATAGTCCAATTAGCTAGAGTCGACATGTAGAAATTCGGAATCGCAAGAAAATATGGATTCGATTAGTCACGGTCATGATAATAATCGAAGGAAAAAATGTAGTTCTTATTTAGAAAGAAATTTTTTTTATTTAGAAAATATTATAAGCCATTTACAAATTATTAGAAATATTAGATATATATGAATCCCATTTAAAAATATATAAGTTCATTAATAATATCATTATATACCAAAAGAATCTTTGGTAATTCATATAAGGCCTATACTAATATTTATATAAAGTCCATAATATATAATAAAACCAGCGAAAAACAATATATAGGCCCAAAATATTTAATCTAAATAATTAGTAGTAATATATTTATCTACTAAGCTCATCTAAAACCTGGTCCATAGGCCCAGTAGCTATACCTTTAGTAAAGGCCCCAAGAAACATCATCCCACCAATTTTCTTAAAGCCCATAGCCCATACATTAATGGTCAGGCCGCTTCTTTAATACCCAAATACTCAAATATAGTATGCACACAGTACACACGACATTTTTTTCATTACTCTCCCTTCTGCTCATTTCTAGAACGAGTTATTAATGAAGAGAGAGAATGACAATATAGAAAAAGAAAGAGAAAGCAACTAAAAGGAGATGGAGAGAAGGATTTCGAGGAGCTCACTGGCTTGTGCAGCGGAGCGGATCTGGCACGGCCATGTCACAGTAGAGATGGCGAGTCATCGGAGTTGGAGAGAATCGGGGTACGAGACGGACGAAGGAGGCTCTATCATCCGGTGACTCGAATCTGAGTCGATGGCGACAGCACTCGGGGGATCTCTCGACGAGGGTGCCGAGGAGGTCGGGCGGCTGGACCAACGCGGCTCTGGCACGGAGGTGCACAACGCCGGGGTACGGGTCGGTCTCGGCGTTGTCCACCATGGGGGTCGCTGGGTTTGGCTGTCTAGTGGCGTCTACCACGGGAGATCGAGTCATGGGTGAAGATGGTGGTGGTGGTAGTTCGTGAAGGTCGGTCGACGGTCAGGTAAGTGGTGGTGGTTTGGTTTTGGTCGAGGAATCGGGGTTGGCCACTAGCCGGAGGTGGTGACTGGTGGTGGCTGGGTTGGTTTGATGTTGATGTCGGAAAGGAGGAGGTCAAGGAGGTTAGGGAGAAGATCGATCAACTCCGACAAGATGGTTTAGTTGCCAGGGTATGGTGGCGACAATCGAAGGCGAGCGGTGGAGGGAGAAGCGGGGAAGATGAGGCGTTAGGGAGGTGGTCGTGGTGGTTGCGACTCGACGGAAGTGGCGGACTTGCGGATCTGGTGATTGGAGTGGGGTGTGGCCGGCACGACGGTGGAGGCAGATGGTCAGGATCGCAAAAAAATAAATGTTGCAGACACGGTCAACTTTTTGTGATTAGGGTTTTTTCTTTGTTGCTTTTTGGTTGTTATATAGTGTCGGACATAGGACATTGAAGTTCCATGTATTGGCAATGTGTCCTTTGTCGGACACGGAGGGATGTATATTGCTGATGTGTAATGGATGCAAAGAAAATATAGTGGACACGAATACTCCGGGTCGGACCCGAGGCCGGACACACAGTTGACATGAAGTTGGTGATAACAAGACACAGACACGACGACATGGCTACATTTATTGTGGGTTCGGCTGTGGTGATGGTGATGATTGTGTTAATGATTGTGGCTAGTACACAAAATCAAATGGAGATGGTGATGGAATTAATTTGGGATGGGAGAAAGTAATAAGAGGCTCCCCTTAAAGAGGAGATGAAAGGCCTAAATAGATAAGGATTATGATGCCTAGTGGATAAATCTCCCCTTTAGTTTAAATAAAATAAACTTTTAAATCAATATTAATCTAATCATAATACTATAAATGATTATCAAATAATAATTTAAAGTAATACTCAGTATTATCAAATAATTCAAATTCTAATAAATGAATCTTCACATAAATTTAATTTAAGTAAAATAGAATTTAAATACAAGTTAATCTAATCACAATATTATAAATGATTGCAATAATAATTTAAAATGTTATTCTATATTATCAAATAATTTAAATCGTATGAATTCAAATCCGAACCGAATAAGAGAATATTTAGAGTATAGTTTTATTTAATCAAAACCTTATTTAAAATAATTTGACAAAATCTTTTTATCGATAAAAAATGAATATGATTTTCAAATCACTTAAGAAGCCAATAGTTTGAAGCCCAAAATAATAACCTAAAACTTTTGGAATGTCGATTTCATAAAAATATTTTATTAAAACAAATTAGTACTTTCAAAACATTTTATTTAAAACTAGTTTTTGATAATAGACTTAATCACAAAATATCTTTCGCAAGGTTTTGACGAAAAAATACATTTAAACACAATAACTAAAATAAAATAAATAAAAATAAAAAGTATTTTTGAAAATCTGGGAAGAGGGTTTACAAATCTACCCACCTTAGAAAAAATTTGTCCTCAAAATTTAAGGAATGTCTAGGATAGGTAAGCTCGATAGGTCAGAACGATTATAGTAAAAGAAAATTTTAATAAGAAAGGTATTGATCGATAAGATAAAATTCATCGAGGATAGTAAAATCTTCTTAATAAGAAATATTGATCAAAGCATTGACCAAGGATGGATGGAAATAGATAAATAAATAGATGTGGCTTGAGGTTACAATTTAGGTTGTGTCCCTAAATTCTAGAAAGTTCTCACAGAAGATAAGGGACAGATTTTAGATAAATAGAAAAATAGGACCAACGAGTATAGTCTAGAAAATATTCCATAATGACTTGTGTCCCGCCCCAGTTCCAAAACATGTAGGAACCCAAGACATGGGCATGCCAACTGTACGACTAGAATAAGTATTCCCAATTTAATAAAATTATCCTAATCGTAGTACGATAAATAATATACTAATATATGCTAACTAATCTATGTTTCAACTATGTCTCAATCCACAAAAATGAACAAAATCAAGAAGAAACAATATATGTCATGATCTACAACCCATTAGCATATATGTTTGGAATGGACCCGAAGAATAATAGAGGTCGAATAAAACTATGCTCTGACAGCAAAGACAGAAATAAATAGTATAAAGGACGCAAAAGTGATAATAAGATATACTACCAACGGTACCTGAATCCTGCAGCCAAAATCATACCATCTATCTGTCTATACTATAAGCTCAGCAACAACCTGGAGAGATCATCAGGTCCTCAGAGGGACAAAACAAGATGCAACAACTAGCCACAATATGAACAATAAAAGTAATATACATGAATATAACTGACAAGGTAGACTATCCATCTAAGTGTATTCACTTGAAGATGACTTTGAGATCATATATGTTGGTAAGGAATGATATTAGTGTCAACTAATAGCACGAATATACTAGCATACTCCCACCCAAATCGGAGACTAGTCCGTAGACGATAATAGAATATCCGCTAGTATAGCCTATATAACTTAGCACACTGAGGCTGATGAGGATATGGTAATCCCATATGCCTACTAATAGTCTTTTCTGCCCAGGAGTAGTACAAGGTCATGTCCATGACTCGCACGACACGTATCTCACATGTAAGTTCTCTAACTAACACAACTAGTCATTTATGATCCGTCACACGAACCCATTGTACCGGCCAAGTATATGGTCCGTGCCAACACTCACGTAACTCTCACTCCAATTTTTGTGTCATGAGTCGTGTCCAAGTCATAGAAGTCATTGAAAAATAACTTCAGCACAAAGAAGTCTACTAACACACTAGGTCACACACATACCCACTATATGTCATCGTTGACATCATCGACGACACCAAAGTCACACTTAGACGCTCTCCTAGCACATCTAATCCTAACACACAAAACACATCAATTTATAGCAGAAAATAAAATAAGATCACAGTGGCACGGTACCTTGCCTGAAGGTTGTTCGATGATTCGACGATGTCCTGCAAGCGAACTCGTCAATCCAAATGAAACAGGAAAGGTGGAACTCCCGTAAACATCTTCGAATGTTGAAATAGACATTCCTAGAGTAAACAAAATAGCTAGGTTAGGTTACCCATAAGTCCAATTCTAGACATAGGGGCAAAATAATAATTTTGGATCAAAACGGTATCCGCCGTTGGGCCCGCTTTGTACCGAAAAATGTGCCAAGACAAAGGTTGTCCGAATTTGACAAATTAAAATATGTCAATCTTGGCCAGAACGATACCACGAGTCCAATGGTGATATCATATTTGGAATTCGATGTCCCTGGTTCAAAATTATAATTTTATATGTTGAAAATTACGATTTCGAGAGGCCAAATTTGACGTCGATTTCAACCAACCAAATGATATCCCATGAAACTAAAATTTTTATGGCACGAAGGCAGTTATACCTGCTATGCAATGAAGTTGGTGGTTTACCAACCGAAGCTTCAATAAGAGAGAAACAAATCCACAAAGTTGGCTCCATAAAACAGTCCAAAATAAATGTATATAAATTCGCGAAGTTGGCTCCATAAAACAAATCTGTGTGTGTGTGTATATATATATATAATTTTTTTTTTTTTTTTTTATATATATATAAATATATATATATATATATATATATATATATATATATATATATATATATATATATATATATATATTTTTATGTTTATGTATATGTATAAAAATATAATTCATAATTCACAAGAATTATATAGTAAGCCTTATATAACACTATTTAAAATATATATAAATAAACCTTGTACATAAATATAAATTAAACCATTATAAGCACATATATTTATAATTAAATTAAATAAATAAATATCTAATTATATATATACAAACTTGTATTTAACCTACTTCGCTGTACAAATCCTGTAAAACAAATTCAAAATGGTTCTACTGGGTCATGGCAACCTAACATGGCTCTACCAAGCGGGGTTGTCTAGGTTAGGGTCCGTACATATTTCTAGTCAAATTAAATCCGAAAAGTCAACTTATGAGTCTCATGTGCCATTTGCAAATAAAAAGTACATGGAAACTCGATTTAGTGGCACACCCTTAGCATCGCGGAGTAGACTCAAAATGGGTCAAAACCATATATTGGTTCAAATAGATTTATTGATGTCGAGTCCTAAACTCAAGTTGGAAGTTAGGTCTAGAATTACGCTAAATAGTCAATTGGCCTAAATTGGCCCGAAGTTGCGCAAAGTCAAAAGAATGTTAGGTAATAAGTTTGGATAGGACATGATATACCAAATTGAAGGTCAGCATGTCTACTCCAAATCTCATGAAGGACGTTTCGAAAGGTTGGCATGTCTCGTGCTCCAAAAATCAAAGCTACTGAAAAGTAAGATTACAGTCATATTGATATAAAAATCTAGTTTAAAATTTAAATAGCTTTACTAAATAAATAAAACTAAAATAAAAATAATATCCAAAAATTAGGGGTTTATAACCTACCCACCTTAGAAAATTTTATCCTCGAAATTAAAAATAACACTACCATGTAAAAATCTATGTCATAAAATAATTATGCTGAAAATTGCCAAAATCCGTAATAGATGGGCATAACGTTTTGCATGGAACCTGCTTGCTTCCAAGTAGATTCTCCTAGAGGGTGGTGCTTTCATGCAACCCGAACCAATCTAATCGTATACCCACAAAGCATTTTCTTACTAGTATCCAAGATACCAATTGACTGATCCTTGTATGATAGAATAAGTCCCACTGTGATCTCGGAATGGTCGACCATATGACTGAGATCATCCGCATATTTCTTCAACTGTGAGACATAGAATACATCTCGAACTCCCTCTAAGAATGGGGTGATACAAAACGACATATCACTTTTCCAACACTCTCTATATGACCGATGGGTTACAATCCTATAGGTAAGGCTTCTATCTTGGTTCTTATTGCTTTATCTATAGGAAGTTCATAATTTCCTCTATAACTCGATAAATCCTTAAACTATATACTATATTCCTATAAGTTATCTCACCAATTTCTATAATAGTTCACTAGCGATCTACTCCTTTCTACCTATAATCAATCTATACAATTCTTACAAGTATGTCTGACTGTTGATATCTATTTGGGATCAAGGCTGAGGATGAACTGGAGTGCTACATTCTCCTACGGGTCAATCTTCTAATCTTGGCCTGCTATTGGTCATTTTGTGGCTAGTCTTATCATATATGGATATGGTCTTCCATTCTACTTAGATCTTCTTACTCTAGCTAACACTCTTAGGTTACTAACCCTCTTGGCACTATTGTCAAATAATAATTCCTCTAATATTTCTAATGTAAGTCCCATCCTAGGCCAAAGGTAGCAAGATTTAGTCTATTAATTTCTAGGGTTGATAGTTAAGGTTAGGCTTCAAATCGTACTATACCTAACTTATTCCTTGAGAAAGTATCCACGAAATTTCTACCCATCTTAGCTACTTACCTAGTCTCGTGAAGCATGGGGTCATATCTTCTTCAAATGAAAAGTTCCATAAATAATGGTTCTTCATTGTCTTAGTTTCAACCCTAAATACATGGCTTATCAGGCCATTCTATTCCTAACAAACTCCCTTAAATCTATCACGAAGGAGTCATATTTTCGTAAGGTGATACAACTAACACCAAGTTTAATAGCCTAGCCTCTAAAATTGTATAGTGGGTCGAAAGGGTTGGTCAAGGTCGAGGCTCCAATTTAGGTTGGAATGGTCAGCGTTACCTCGGGAGTGGCTAAGGTTGAGGCCTTAGGCCCGAATATTGTGTCTTAAAAATAGTGCACGAGAAGACGAGTTTGAGCGGGATATGATAGACATAAGCGAAGGTGGACTTGTCTAGGTTATGTATATAGAATTTGTGTAATGCCCTAGTCCCAAAATACATAAGAATAGGTACGTAGACATGCCAGCTATATACATACGAAGTATACTCCAATATATGGAAACCTCGTATGAATACATAAGCTGTAAAATGCAGTAAAACCAATAGTAATCTAATCTCATCCACAAAATGAAAGAATAAAAGATATGTCATAAATCAACTTTGAATAATCATTCTACAAGATGTTGGGCAGAGACAGATCTACTACAAACCAACAACCATTTAAAGGAACAGAAAAATGTACAAGAAACAGATAGATAAAATGGCCATGAATGATCCAAGAGTAATCCTCCTCGACAGAAAGGAAAGACCGTGATCTTGGATAGAGTACCTGTGAAACATCATGAAAAGCACATACCTAGAGATATCACCAGGTCCTCAGAGGGACGTAACAAGATACAAGAAAATACCATACCATATAAACTGTGATATATAATAGAAAAGAAAGGAATGTATGCAATAGGGTGCCTACCAGTTCTACAGTGATAATGCAGTTAAGAATAAATCTTTAACGCATGGGCACTCTGGCTGTTGGAACTTAGGTATGGTCCCACCAGGATACCAAGGACCTCAAAGCATAACATTCATCGAATGTCAGAGGCCAGCAAGATCAGAAATAGGAAAGTGCATACATGGCCCATACGTTAAGGAACTGTTCTCCCCACCCAATGCCTAGTAGGGTCACATCCATGACTCATAGAAACCTCTAGTAATTGCCAAGTCTACTAGCATGCAATTCTATTAGAAGTTACTCCTAACCGTCGCACGTCTCATACGTATCGGTGGCTAGCCGACTACACGAGTACGTATCCTACATGTCACTCAAAACTCATGATGATTATGAGTCAAGGCCGTATGAGGTATACCAATACCTCATCATAACTGGGTGGTCACTAGGCTAAGTCAATGCAAGAGAATAAAACCAAAAGCAGTAAAACGACCGATGGAGTCGCTTGCACCCAAATGTGACTTGGACGCACAATGATATAATACTAACAATAGATAAGTAATGCTGAATATAAATAACTGAAAATAAAAATAAGTAAATCACAGAGTAAGGTGGCAAGGTATCTTGCCTGACAGTACGAAAATAACAAATCTAAGCAATCAATCACGTCAGCAATAAATATCAATATCCACGAACGACTCTGGATACTAAAATAAACATCAAGAACATTTTCGGTATAAAAGATATATCTAGGAAATGCCTGTCCAAAGGTCTAATTCTGGAATAGGGGAAAAATCGTATTTTGGGTCAAAATAATGTCCGCAGTTGGACCCGTTTTGCACCGAAATGCATGCCAATATCTACGGTCTCTAAAGTCTTCAAACTATAGGTCTATAGGTCTGGTTTGATGAGACGAACCCAACTGTATGTCCAAAGTTGGATTTTGGTAGGCCGTGCACAAATTCACCCGTTGGATCGGGTCGCGGGCCCGCCAAATAGGCGTTCCGGTCGACCTTCTCAGAATCGGACCAAACTTGGCACACAGGACCAAAAAAATGATAGGTCCCGTTGGCGCAAGTTTTATCTTGATATGACAAATGTGCACAATGTTATGGGCTAGTTTGTAAAATGGCCGATACGGGGTATCTTGACGGATAGACACTGATTTCGTCGTACACGTACAACAAAATCAAGTTCCGTCAGTTCCCATACATCGAAAACATCCATACACACTTTTTGATGCTTATGGGTTGCGACCACATTGCCCGATTTGTCGGGGCGCACGCCGTATCGGAAAAAGTTTTTTGAATTTACAGTTTTTGAAACAGATTTTTCTTAATTTTCAATGGAAATTAACTTTCTGTATACTGGATGAAAATTAATTCTACGAGAAGGTTTTTACTCTCCTATAGGTTATCTACAACTGTGACAAACTAGTTTTTAGAAATTCGACATGTGTGGTTCATACTATATGTTTGTTGGACTCTAACTCAGTGCTCGAACCGTACCCACAACTCAGGACACATGCAAGTGCATATACTGATTGTTACCGTTTCTGATAGTTTCCTTTACATGTTATACATATGTCTTGCTGCTTGTTGACACGCTCGTCACACGAATATTAATATCATGGATTTATTATACATCTTGATTGCCTTTTACATGTTTACCCCACTTGCGATTGATTCCATGAGTACTAGCTGGGCGGGAAAATATATTAGTAGATGTGTGAACTACCCATTCCATCCCCAAAATGTCTATTCTTGAACAATAGCAACTGCCCACGACACGTGCAGGGTGTCGAATTTACCCCTTAGTCGTTCACACATCGAAACTGATATTTCAATACATATAGATAGTTAATATTCCAATTATTTCATCTTGATCGTCACCATTTGCCAAATTACCATAGTTTACATATTATTTTCTGGTAGCTATTTCTCATCAGTAGAGTTACATGTTCTTTTTCATTATTACATGATGCTAGTTACTTTCTAGTTTCATTCTCATATGTTATTCTTATGTTCTGTGATTCTGTTATGTCTCGGATAGCTGTCATATGTGTACTTGTTTCATTCCTGACTGGAAAACCAACATTTTTAGGTAATGAGTTAGAGGAGTTTTGTAGCACATACTATGAGCAGATAGTGGACCCTGATTTGAGCATACTAGAGGACATGGATGCGGGGCTACCCTCCGCAGGAGACATTTAGCTAGATATTATTCTGTAGAGAAGGAGTTGCCTTCGGAAACTCTTTTAGTTACTGTACTTTATTTTATTTGAGGATTATGAGAGTTAAGTAGTGGACATCCATCTTAGCACATTTTGTTCTTTTGGGATTATTTCATCTATCGTATTTTGATCTCTATCTTGGAGATTATTCAGATCAGTTATTATCTTCTCTCTCACTGTGGTTATTTGTATATATCTTGCTGCTGTGGACTGATCTGTGGATTTTTGGTCATATTATGGATATATATACTGCATGGTTACAATTGATAAAATAGGGAGATGACTAGACAGCGTTCTACCGCCGATACCACGGCGTAGGCTAGACGTACCTACGACCCATGCCCGAATATCGGGTGCGGGTCATGACACGTTTTTATGGCGGCCCATGCAGGTCAGTTTTTACAAAAGTTGCGAACTCGCGGTAGTACTCAAATTACATGTACTACTGTGGGCCTGCGAATAGGAGTAGACTTTAAGGACCATCTACAGATGTTTAAAACCGTTATTAACTTCCATATTTGATTTCAATTACTCCTTTGATATGCATCTTGTTTGAATCTTCATACCGACTAATAATTTTTCTTTTGAGACAGTTAAATGGATTCTCAAGGCAGGAATACCGCTCCCTTGAACACCCCAGCAACCGTCAGCGGGTCTTCTGCAAACGGAACCCCGCCGACCCACAGAGACTAGTTCACCTATCTGGGTGAGATGTCACAGCCGTAGACTTCGAGATTTTGCCGAGATGACATTCCACCACCTCTCCAGTTCCCTCCGCCGACTCCGCCACTAGCACCGATTCCTCCACCAGCACCCGTCCAGCATCCAGCACCAGTTTTGCCTCCAGCACCTGCGCTGGACAACGCTACGCTCCTTGGGATGTTCCAGCATCTTATTACTTCCCAGACGGAGCAGGATAATGCCTTCTGTGACACTTTGAGGGAGGCTATTCAGACTAGGGATGCTCCCCCACTGCGCCCAGGAACATTCCAGAATTTTATGGACCTTAGGCCCAGGGAATTCAAAGGAACGGAAGGGATCCTCTACGCAGATGATTGGTTAGAGAACGTGGATCGCAATCTCCGGATGGCTCAAATTTCTGAAGACATGAGAGTCGAGACAGCTAGCATGCATCTTTACGACATCGTCCGCACATGGTATAGAGACGAGCCTCAATTCATCGCGTCAGATGTGACTTGGGAAGAGTTTAAGGAACTGTTCAAGACAAAGTTCTACCCCGACGCGGCCAGAGAGGAGTTGGAGAGCGAGTTCGAGAGTCTAGAGCAAGGTAACCTCTCCATCGACGAATACACCGTCGAGTTTTCTCACCTCAACCGCTTCGCAGATGCCTTGACCCCTGCAGCCAAAGCCAAAAAGTTCAGAAAAGGGCTATCACATGAAATTCACATAGCCATCGCCACCAGCCAGGCCACCACATATGAAAGAATCTTGAAGGTTGCATAGGACGTAGAGAAGGAGCTGAAGCACAAACAGAAGAGAGATAGAGATGCATACGGAGGGGGCAACATCCAGTCAGGATTGACGAAGCGGTCGAATGCTCAAGGGAAGACTACGACACAACAGAAGTAGCCACCGCCCCGTTCCCAGCAGTAGCAGTACCAGCCTCTAGCTAGAGCCCCTACTTTCCAGCAGAACCAGCAGAGATAGCCACTTGGACCTTACAACTACTGCAAGAAGCTGGGACATACATAGAAGTTATGCAGTAGACGACTTGGAGTATGCTTATTCTGTGGTTCGAGCGCACATCAGATGAGAGAGTGTCCAGCGACGCAGATTCATGCGGCATAGGGGGTAGCTCCTGCCCCGGGAGCAACGACGAGGCCCGCGATACCCCAGCAGCAGAGAGGGCCCCTACCCACATAGCAGTAGCGCTTCGTCTAGCACCAACAGCAGGACAGAGCTTATGCCATGGCGGCCGGGGAGACATTGGTATCTCCGGACGTGATAGCAGGTTCTGTTCTCCTTGAGTCTTTTTCAGCTATTGCTTTATTCGATTCTAGCTCCAGTCATAGCTTCATATCTGCAGCTTTTATTTTTAAACATAATATTGTATCTGAGCCTTTAGACCGCACTTATAAAATATCGACTGACGGAGGCATTATCCTAGTCAAGGATGTTTGCGTCGGACGCCGCATTACTATAGGAGGCCGGGAAATGCACGCTAGTTTGCTCATAATGCCACATCCGAGCTTTGATATAATGTTCGGCATGGATTGGTTGAGTAAACATTATGCCAGCATTGATTGTCACCACAGATATGTTGTGTTTAGTCCGCCTGGAGAGACCGTGTTCGAGTTTGCTAGAGGAGCAGTAGAGCAGCTTAGCGACGCTATTTGTGGAACCATGGTAGTAGAGAAAGAGCTACCTCATCCTATCATCACGGAGTTTCTCGACATTTTTCTCGAGGAGCTGCCGGGACTGCCGCCAGACAGAGACGTTGAGTTTTCCATTGATCTTGTGTCAGGCTCGGAGCCAGAATCACAGCAGTATACAGGATCAATAACAAGGAAGCCGTGGAATTGGAGAAGCAGATAGATGAGCTACTGGAGAAAGGGTTCATTAGATCGAGTTCATCGCCTTGGGGTGCACTGGTGTTGTTCGTACCAAAGAAGGATGGGACAGTACGTATGTGTATCGACTACCGGACCTTGAACAACAAGACGTTCAAGAACAAATATCTGCTACCAAGAATCGACGATCTTTTCGATCAGTTGAGCGGTGCACGAGAATTTTCGAAGATCGACTTGAGGTCGGGGTACCACCAAGTGAAAGTGAAGAAGGAGGATATTTCAAAGACAGCTTTCTAGACCAAGTACGGCCAGTACTAGTTTATGGTGATGCCATTTTGGTTGACCAATGCCCCGGCAGTCTTCATGAATTTGATGAACAAGGTGTTCCATCCATACCTTTATAAGTTCGTAGTGGTTTTCATCGACGACATCCTCATTTATTCGAAATCACCGGAGGAGCACGAAGAGCATCTGAGGATCGTACTGGAGACCCTCGAGAAGGAGAAACTCTACGAGAAGCTTTCGAAGTGCGAGTTTTTCCTAGACAAGGTAGAATTCCTTGGACATGTGGTGACAGGAGACAGTATATCCGTAGACCCGAAGAAGATTGCTGCCGTTGAGTCGTGAGCTACTCTGACTTCTGTCGCAGAGATTCAGAGCTTCTTGGGATTGGCGGGGTACTACAGAAAGTTCGTACAGGACTTTGCTCGAATTACGGAGCCAATGACTAGGCTCACTCGGAAGGACGTAGAGTTCGTGTAGTCAGAGTGACACGACCCGCACCCGGAGTAAGGGCACGAGTGTGAGACAACGTCCCAGCCTACGCCGCAGAAACAGCGTAGAACGCTATCTAGGTCTACTATCTAACAACAGTTATAATATCAAAACTTGTCAAGAACGGTCAACTCCGAATGGAGGACAAGCAATGACAATATAATATACTCAATCAAACTCTAAGAAAGATAGATGATACCGAAAGATAAAGACAACAAGATATGAAATATCATCCAGAAGTTCCAACATAGAAATAATACAAGTCTAGAATCAACAGTCTCTAATACAAAAGCTAAAATAATAACAAACCAAAATGTAATCTGGAGACAAGGTCCAGTACCACACAAAACCAGCTAAGCTACTATAAAGCCCCATCGGCTGGAGCTAACCCTTGCTGAACTAGGGTCTCCAAGTCTAGGCCAACTACATCATGAGGACCGTAGTAGGTAGGACACTCGTCCTCGCCATAATCTGTAAAAATTTTGTCAACATATCCAGTCAGGATAGAACGGGCATAAATCTTAAATAACAGTTCTAGTTAGACGATATTAAAAATGTAGCAGTAATTAGAAAGAATATACAAGGTAAAATAATATGTACATGAATCATGGTAAGACATATCAAGACTGTAACTGAATGTAAGAACAAGAAAACAATATATATCATGTACAAAAATCTGGAACTATATCTATGTGAGTTTAGTATTAGTTTCAACATGTGATTGGCTTGGGTTGCACAGGAGAAAAAATGCCTGGCTAGTTATACGTGAAGTGTATGGCTAACAGTGTCAGGAAACAGGAATCACAGAAGGAAAAATGATCACATATCTGCGCTAAGTACCCCCATCCTCGACCAGTAAAGTCGATCCAGTAATGACATGTCATGGCACATGATTCTCCGAGGAGGTAGCGTGCCTTCGCAGGAATCGTGTCTATACAATGCACAGAAAAAACTTGCACAGGGTATACCAAGGAATACAAGGAATAATGTCTCATGATAGGATCCAGACAAATACCAATCCGTGTGAACAATGTGACAAGAGAACAAGGATATCTACTCTAAATACAAGAAACATAGAGGATATAATAAAACAGAAATACTATCAGAGAATATACTCGCTTAAGATCCGATGGAAATATGTCAACTGTGTAATCTGGCTCAGAGTGAAATCACAGACCTAAAGATGAGATATTATGAGTAAATTAGGGTTTAACAGTGTATGGCATAATTTCTAGTATATGTTATGCAATCTAGGTCAAACTCAGTCATACTAAGTCACACCAAGCCAAACTAAGTCACAATAGGTCAATCTAAGTCAATCTAAGTCAAACAAGGTCAAACTAAGTCAATCTAAGTCAAACAAGGTCGATTTAAGTCAAAGGTTGACTTATAGTTGACTTTTGGTCAAATAGTCAACTCTGGTCAACCCTGGTCAACTCATAGTCCACTCTAGACATAACAACCACCACCAGACATACATATATATATATATACACTAATACCACCACTACCACCACACACACTACCAGCACCACCACTACTACCACACTCTAATACACTCCCCATATAAATATACACATATACACATACACAAACACATATACATATATTCCTAAACGACCCAAAACCTTATCCGAATACCCAATCCTTGCAATTCTACCCTCTAGGGCCTAGACACGTGCCCCACACAAGCAATCTAACTCGCGCACGTGAGCGAGAAAGAGAAACGAGGCCCGAATGGCCAAATGGCCATTCTGCCGACTCCGGGGTGTTCAATTCGTGATACCACGTGATACGGACACCAAACCTATCCGGATTTGACCCAAACTCTACCCACGAGTTCTAAATAATGATTAGAACCTATTCTAAGTACTAAATTGCTGATTTTAGTATCGGTGCAAAAAGTCACCCGTGTGTTGGAACCCAAAAACTCCAAAAAAGCTTATTTTTATGATTTCTCGTAAAACGACCCCACATATCCAAATATGGACAGGTACCTAGCCTCATCTCACCCAAACTAACCTAATTAGGTCTAATTAGGCTAGGGCAACACCCAAACAGGTAAATTTTGGGGTTTTCCTAAAATTGGCATTAAACCTAGGTCAAAAGTCCCAAATTGAGTCCAATGGATTCCAAACCACTTCTAACGGTTTATCCTACACCTCGAGCATCCTATAATATACAAATGATACTAATTAGGAGCAATTACAAGAGTTAGAGTTAGGGTTTACCTCTTGGGAGTTGGAATCCCAAGGAAAAGCCCAAAAAATGGTTCTTTTTTGGGTCAAGAGCCAAATCTATGCTTCCAACCCCTCCATGATAGGTTCTACCTAGATAAAATCCACACATGAGAGGTGAACAAGGGTTAGCACCATGATTAGCGAGAGATCTAGAGAAATGGAAGAGATTTGACTTACTTTGGGCTTAAAATCAAAGGATTTTGGCTTGGTTTGGGAAGGAACTCTCAAAGGAGAAGAAGAAGAGCAAGATGTGAAGAAAATGAAGAGGAGAGGGGGTCTCCTTGCTACCGACCAGATTTAAGGGGTTTGGAGGCATTTAGTAATTGTCCAAAATGCCCTCCATGGCCCCTTTGAGTCAATTTTTTCTTATGTGGAAGTTTGGGGCTAAAAGGGTCAAGTTTAAATAACCAAATGGACCAATTAAGTCATGTGGGATTAGTCTAAATGCACTATACTAATTAGTGGGATTTATGGGCTATGTCTAGCTAAACTCTGGGTCCCAACTAGAGTCTAAGCTATCCGGGTCACTAACATAGGTCGAAATGAGCCAAAACTCAAACCCGATCAAACTAAACCCAAAAATACAATATTAAAATATAAAAATTCCTAAAATATTAAAATATGAAAAATGACCAAAATCATAATACATTAATTTAAATATTATTAAAATAATATAAAATTTACCAATTAATCAAAATCCTAAATAATTCAGAAGTCACAAAATGACCAAAATATCCTTAGACTAAAAAAATGGTAATTAGCTAATCTAGTCACATGGGTTAGGCCTCCATGGTCATGGTTAGTCTCTAGGCTAAGCAGCTCTAAGGTTATACTAGCCAAAGAATAAAATCATAAAATACTAATTTAATGATATTAAAATAATCAAAATCACCAATAAATTAATAACATAATTTAAACCTATTAGTAAATAATCAATTTTATAAAAGTTCAAAATTACTCTCATTTTTGAAAACAGACAGTTACAATCCTACCCCCTTAGAAAAATTTCGTCCTCAAAATTTAAATTGGTTGTTCTCTTCTCTAGGTCAAGCCTCCAACAAAAAAAGTCTACTAAATTTTATCCAAAGTTATAGAACATACAATTCTAGGAAATAGGAACAAACATGCATGGTTTTAGTCTCTACATTATCATGTTATTGCAGTCTTCTTTGGGGTTTTCTATTGATCTAACACGAACATCACACATGCAAGCTAGAGGTAATAAAAAAGCAATCAACAATCAATGGATGGAAAGAAACAGGTAAAAGAAAGGAACAAGACCGAACCTCCTAAACCATCGCCTGCAGGGTGGGTCTCCTCGGCAGTCATCACAAAATCCCTACCTTTGCGGGATATATCCCACTGCTGGTGTCGGGCATGATGCGGTACCGCAGCTGGCCTAGCCCGTGCTCCCTGAGCTGCACCAGTAATACGAGGGCTCACGGGATAATCTCTCATCTGATGTCCCGCTTCACCGTAATAGAGGCACATCCCCAGCCTCTTCCTGCAAACCTCCCATATATGACCGGGCTTCTTACAAAAGTTGTAATGTTGGCCATTCTGCACCTGCCTCTGCTAATGGTACTGTACCTGCTGAACTCGTGCCTTAGCCTAAAACTGTTGCTGGTGCTGCGAAAAAGATTGATGCTGTAGCTGAGGACGTTTAGCAGCCCCTACACTGCTAGTAGCCCCCGAGAACAGATCACGGTCCCTCTTGGGCTTCAAGCCCCACTCCCGTTCTACCTTACGGGCCTCCGCAAAGATCTTAGTGTAAGTCGCATAGAAAGATGGGATAAGGATCTTGATATCCCAGATCAATCCCTCTCTGAAACGGCTCGCTCTGGTCTCTGGGTCGCGAGCCATATACTCCGTATATCGGCTCAGACGGCCAAACTCTGCGGCATACTCCTCAACAGACAAGTCGCCCTGGTACAGGTTCTGAAACTGCTTCGCCAAGTCGATCTTGTTCGTATGACAAAAGAACTTCTCCTTGAAGAGAACCTTGAACTCGGCCCAGGTATGGCCCTCCCCAGCAAGAGCGGGCTCATTCCTGAACCAGGTACATACGATGTCCATCAACTATAGCCCTACTGCCTCGACCTTCACGTCGTCTGCTAGGCGGGAAGCCCTCATCTGCTGTTCGATGTCCTCGAGCCAGTCATCAGCATAAACTACGCCCTCAGTCCCGTCGAAATCATGAGGCCCCAGTTTCTTGAAGTCCTATATGTTGCCCTTGCTGAACTAGGGTCTCCAAGTCTAGGCCAACTATGTCATGAGGATCGTAGTAGGTAGGACACTCGTCATCGCCATAATCTGTAAAATTTTGTCAACATATCCAGTTAGGATGGAATGAGCACAAATCTCAAATAATAGTTCTAGTTAGACGATATTGAAAATGTAGCAGTAATTAGAGAGAATATACAAGGTAAAATAATGTGTACATGAATCATGGTAAGGTATATCAAGACGGTAACTGAATGTAAGAACAAAAAAATAGTATATATCATGTACAAAAATCTAGAACTATATCTATGTGAGTTTAGTATTAGTTTCAATATGTGATCGGCTTGGGTTGGACAGGAGAAAAAAGGCCTGGCTAGTTATACGTGAAGTGTATGGCTAACACTCTCAGGAAACATAAATCACAGGAGAAAATATGATCACATATCTACGCTAAGTACCCCCATCCTCGACTAGTAATGTGGATCCAGTAATGACATGTCATGGCACATAATTCTCTGAGGAGGCAGCGAGCCTTCGCTGGAATCGTGTCTATGCAATGCACAGGAAAAACTTGCACAGGGTATACCAAGGAATACAAGAAATAACATCTCATAACAGGATCCAGACAAATACCAATCCATGTGAACAATATGACAAAAGGACAAGGATATTTACTCTAAATACAAGAAACATAGACATATCATAAAACAGAAATAGTATCAGAGAATGTACTTGCCTGAGATCCGATGGAAATATGTCAACTGTGTAATCTGGCTCAGAGTGAAATCACAGACCAAAAGATGAGATATCATGAGTTAATTAGGGTTTAACAGTGTATGGCATAATTTCTAGTATCTTTTATGCAATCTAGGTCAAACTCAGTCATACTAAGTCACACCAAGCCAAACTAAGTCACATTAGGTCAATCTAAGTCAATATAAGTCAAACAAGGTCAAACTAAGTCAATCTAAGTCAAACAAGGTTAAACTAAGTCAATCAAAGTCATACTAGTCCTAACAAAGTCAAACTAGGTCAAGGCAAGTCAAACAAAATCAAACTAGGTCGATTTAAGTCAAATGTTGACTTACAGTTGACTTTTGGTTAAACAGTCAACTTTGGTCAACCCTGGTCAACTCATAGTCTACTCTAGTCAAACTAGGTCAATGGTTGACTCACAGTTGACTTTTGGTCAACTGGTCACATCTGGTCAAGTTTTGGTCAATTTTAGGCTAAAGTTGACTTTTGGTTGACTTTCAGTCAAAATGGTCAACCATGGTCAAACGAGGTCAACCCTAAGTCACTTACCCTATACATCGACGTCTTCGTATGGAGCTATGAAGACATGCCAGGCTTGGACCCTAAAGTTGCTGTGTACCGCCTGAACATTTCGTCTAAAGCTAAGCCAGTGAAGTAGTAACAACGACGATTCTGACCAGACGTCATGGAAGCTGTCGAGAATGAAGTCAAGAAGCTTATTGCCAGTGGATTCATTTACGAGGAACAACACCCAGACTGGGTTGCCAACATCGTTTTAGTCATAAAAAAGAATAGAAAAGTTCGAGTCTATATCGACTACCGTGATTTAAACTCTGTATGTCCGAAAGACGAGTTTCCTCTACCGATCACCGACGTAATGATCGACAACACTTGCGGCTTCGAACGGATGTCCTTCATGGATGGGTTCTCAGGCTACAACCAGATCAAGATGTTCCCCAACGATGAGAAGCACACATCTTTTCGAACACTATTGGGGGTATACTGCTATACGGTGATGCCCTTCGGATTGAAGAATACAGGGACAACATACCAGCGAGCCATGAACACAATTTTTTGTGATCATTTGCGCAAAACTGTGGAGTGCTACGTAGACGATATTGCAGTCAAAAGTCGTCTCAAGGGAAACCACCTCCAAGACTTGAGAACGGTGTTCGAACTAATGCGTACACACCAACTCAAGATGAATCCAACCAAGTCTTTCCTGGGAGTCTCCAGCGGCAAGTTTCTTGGTTTCGTCATCACTTCAAAGGGTATACATCTGGACCTGGAGAAAGTGAAGGCTATCCTCGACATACATCCTCCAAGAAACCTTAAAGAACTACGCGAACTACAAGAAAGGCTAGCCTACATCAGACGATTCATTTCGAACCTCTCTGGAAGATGTCAACCATTCACTCAGCTCATGAAGAAAGGCGTATCTTTCGTCTGGACTGAACAATGTTAACACACATTCGACGACATCAAGGCATATCTTACAAGCCCTCCAGTACTAGTAGCTCCAATAATGGGGAAGCCCTTCTTACTATATGTCCGTGCCATGGATCATTCCCTTGGCGCCCTCTTAGCCCAGAAGAATAAAGGCGGCCATGAACATGCAATTTACTACCTCAGTCGCACAATGGTGGGTGCCAAGCATAGATACACACCGGTAGAGAAAGAATGTCTTGTACTAGTATTTGCCATCCAAAAAACATGCCACTACGTGTCTGGGCAGACTATCCACATCATATCCAAAGTCAACCCTCTCAGAATACTCATGACTAAACCGGGTTCTCTCAATTCCTGTTTAGCTACATGGGCAATGCTGTTGACCCCATATGATATGATCTTCGTCCCTCAGAAGGCAGTAAAAGGTCAAGCATTAGCTGATTTTCTAGCAGCTCATCCGATGTCGGAGTCGTCCAAACGCTACGACGAAATCCTCGACGAAGTGGTGGAGTCTAACACTGCAACTGAAGAAATCCCTATTTGGCGAATGTTCTTTGACGGCGCATTAAGAACAGGGCCCAAAGGAAACATCATAGCTGGAGTAGGTGTCGTGCTTGTGTCACCTGATCATCTGGTCATACACCGTGCATATTCTCTTGTGGAACCATGCACTAATAATGTGGCCGAATATAATGCCCTAATAATCGGCCTACAACTGGCGAAGCAACTGGGAGTTGACTATCTAGAGGCTTATGGTGATTCCAAGCTAATAGTTAGTCAAGTCCGAGGGGATTACGAAGTTCGCCATGAAGATTTCATCCCCTACCACAGAGCAACAATCGAGCTGGCATCTACTTTCATTGGATTCTTCATCGAGCACGTGCCTCGACTACAGAATATAGAAGCAGATGCTCTAGCCGATCTTGTTGCTTCCTTGATCGTTCCTACCAATACTCAGCAGTCGATCACAGTGTCTGGTTGATAATTATTCTGTGTGAAAGATGCCTTACATATTCATCACAGTTACGCAGCAGAAACAAACGTCGACGCTAAAGACTGGAGATTTCCCTTCATAGACCATGCTGTCTATGGAATCCTCTCCGAGGACCCGAAGGAAGCAGTATCCATCCAAAGGCGATCCCTCAGATTTTCCTACGACACAGCTACCAAGATGCTGTACCGAATGTAGAAGCATGGAAAAGAATAAAGAAAAGTCCATGCGGCCAAGGGTCCCCATGCGGCTCAGAGAACCCATGCGGCTCAGGGATCCCTGCGGCTCAAGAGTCTATGCGGCTCGAATAATCCCATGCGGCCCAGAGAGGAGCCACGTGGCCTTCAACAGCTCCTCCCTTAGTCTTTTGCCGCAATTAATGCCCTGACGGCTGACAGCTCTGACAAATGACAGCTCTGACATAAAGGCGCAATAATGACTGACATGAAGGCACGTTCCTAGGGAAGAGGAGAAAATTTTCTCACAGTTGGCAGGATCCACCAAATTTTGAGGTATGCGGCTGCTGCATTTATGCGACCGACCACTTCATGCGGCCACCCATCTCCATGCGGCTGTATCCTTTATGCGGCCGCCCATCTTCATGCGGCTGCATCTTTTATGCGACTGCCCACCTTCATGCGGCTGTTCATCCCTATGCGGCTGCCCATCTTCATGCGGCCGTCCATCCTCATGCAGCCCACCCATATACGGCTCTGCCAAGATGACCTAATAAAGGACACGTGGCGCTTGTCACGACATGCGACAATCTTATCTTCCTGGAATTATGGTTGCCAACAAATCCTAACAAAATCAGATTTGTTGCAATCACCATACTTGTCCAGATCAAGTCAAATCGAGCAAATTGGACACGTGGTAAGTCATTACAAGTCACAAATATTCATGGCAATCAATATTTATTGCCCACAGAGATTCAATGAAATCTACATTAATTACCTAGATTTGCTACAATCAGAATGAAGGGCCCAGATTAATTGGTCCTTAACCGCCGACATATCAAGAAGGCAATCATTGCAAACCCTAATGATTGCATCCCACTCCTATAAATAGCAAGGTGCCATTCCCTTACGAAGGAGGACCTTTTTTTGGAGAAGAGCACCAGAGCACCTAATGAGACTTAAAGAGAGAGAGAGCAAAGAGAGCATTTCTTCAACTCCAAGCAGATCTTTCCCGGAGCCAAGGCTGCATCCGATCGTCCAAGGAGTAAGGCAGAGCTGCCGTCGCTTTCCCGAGCCTCTACCGTCACCCCCAGAATCTAAAATAAACAATTGTACTTAGATTGCTGTACCTAGATTTTCGTCCCTAGGCTTTCTTTGTACAAGCGAGTTTGTATTGTGAAGTAAAAGTCCAGTCCTCCGATAATTGTTCTGTTCTTTTATATTTCATGGCAAACACGATGGCGACTCTGTTGGGGACGAACTTCTCCACGGCTGAGAAGTTGGTGACGCAATCGGATGCAGCCAAACTTGGCTCCACGCAACAGAAGATGGTCGTCCGCTTCGACCAACAGGCGTTTGAAAAAATGCTCTCCGACGGGAGCGTTGGCCCGGTCCAGAAGCAAACCCGCCCAAAGAGGGCTCGTAGGGAGTGGAGGTCAAAATCATTTGCTCCTCCCCAGGCCCTGGACGGAGTACTCTCTGCTGCTCAAGACGGCGAAGGCAACTCTCATACAGCCCCACTTCAAGCCATAGAGGATTCTGTTGTCCCAAAGACAGGCAGAGGAAAGCACTACGATGCTGGACTTGCAGGGTCAAAGAGTGATTCTATGTGCTCCAAGAAGAAGCCGAACTCTCATGCGGCCAAAACTGCCAGTCGCATGCATGATGCTCATGCGGCCGGGACTGCCAGTCGCATTCATGATGCTCATGCGGCTGAAACTGCCAGCCGCATGAAGAAAGCCTATGCGGCCATAACTGCCTGCCACATGAAGACTGTTGACTCCAGCCGCATACTGCCTGCTCCATGCAACTCAGGCTCAGTCTTCGATCGCCTCTCCTATGGTCCTGATCTCTCATGTGCCCAAGAGAATATATCTGACTCTCTACAACATCACTTTGACTCTTCCTACTATGCGTCTTCGGGCGCCAGGGTGTAGAAGTCAAGAATAGCGCGAGCTTGGCGAGCTCAGTCGGTTGTCCCAACCTCTGACCATCCGAGCGCTCCACATACCGTTATGCGGGCCTCTGGTGGAAAGTTGTATAGAACCACTCAAGTCCCGCCCCCGGCGGCAAACGGACAGAATGGTTCCAAAAAGTCTTCCAAAACCCAGGGAGCAAACAGGGTTGTTCGAGACCCGTCTGACTTGCATTAGGTTATCCTCCACAAACGTAAGGAAAGAGAAGAGGCCCGGTATGCAAAGAGTCCTCACTTAGACGTCACTGCACCCAAATCATCGTCAATTGCTGTTGCAACAATACGACAGTAAAAGAAGACCGGTAGTCCGTCTTCCGAATACTACAACAACCGAGCTCAGAGGACGAGGCGCCTCCTGTTGTCTCCTGCAACTCTACTCAGAAAATCCCCGCTGATGGGAGAGGGAAGAAGATAAACGTCTCTAGCCCGAAGATTTCAACCACTGTGACTAAGAAACTGTCATCTAAACGGTTGTCCACCACCGAAGTTTTCCAAGGAACCCGTTCGAAGACGAAATCTGCTACAGAGGAAGATTCATCATCCACACCACTGAGGGTCGCTGGAACTGGGGGTAGCACTCCTCAAAACATCTACGACAACCCGATGTTCCAAGGAGACGAGCCCGAGGAAACAACTCTTCCATCAGATACAGCAGGTGCCGACGTCCCCGAGGACGTCCACGACTCTCAAGATGAAGCAAGCTCTGAAGTTGGGGGTACTATTCCTTCTGAGTCCGAACCAGAGAAGAACATTCCCACATACCCCGATGACTTCTCGGTACATGGGTATGACTCAGAGGGCACGTCCTCCACCTTTTCTTATATCTCTCCTCATGTAAGGACGGCGTTCATGATGGATAGCAACCAAAGGGGTTCCAATGATCGCCAACGTATCGACACTCTGGAGGCCATACTGTATGCCTTGGTCAAGTCTGTAGACGAGATCAAAGCGGCTCTTCCAACTCTGCAGGAAGGGATGCCTGGCCAAATAAGCGCGGGTCCTGCAGTCAATGCGGACTCAAATTCAGCGGCATCGTACCTGGGCAACAATCCTCCTAAAATGACGACTTCCACCGCTGCAGATGAGGCCATAGAAGCAAGAAAAGAAGTCCAGGAGCTCCGAGCCATGTTTCACGCTCGGGAAACCTCTCAAGACCTCAGAATACGGCAACCATACCCTGCTGCATGGAGGGATGTCCCTTTTCCACCAAGATATAAGCCGTTCAACATCAATCCCTATGATGGCAAGACCTCCGCGAGTCGGTACATCACTTACTTCGTGGTCACCACCGACCATCTGCCCCATGACGATGCCATCCTTACGCGATTATTCATCGGGACGCTGGAAGGGGTCGCCTTCGACTGGTACCACAACCTGCCAGACAACTGCATCCACTCCTTCGCTAGCTTCAAGCGCATGTTTTTGGAAAGATTCTACGAAGTAGGACAGGACGTCACAATGTCCACCCGCATGGATGTCGTCCAAGGGGAGAAGGAGCTGACAAGGAACTATATTGAGCGGTTTTGCCAAATCGTAATGAAGTTGCCGTCTGGTAATCCGGATTCCTCCTTAATTGAAATTTGCCAAAAGAGACTGCTTCCAACAATCAGTCTCTGGATGGGCGAAAGTTAATTTAAGGAATGGAAGACGTTTATCATCAGTGCCACTAGCGCCGAAGAACGATTGAAGAAGGCTCGCCAACTGGGATTGCACATCTCAGAGGGAGAGGACAAAGGCAAGCGCCCTAATCCCAACAGCAACAATGGTGGTAACTCCTACAACAATCGGGACAGCAAGGGCAAGCAGGCTATGGTGGCCGACACAGTCCAGAAACCTGAGTCAAAATCGGCAGACAAACAATGGCCGTAAATGACCTACTCCTTCGAAGACGGCCTCGTCAAGCCCATCTTGGACATGCTCATACAAGGAGACAGAATTCAGCTCCCTCCACCAAGACGGGAACCTAAGCCAGCAGAAATGGAGAGCCCAAAGTACTGCCATTACCACCGCTACGTCCACCATGTTACACACGACTGCTACCAACTGAAACGATACATCCATCATCTCATCGATTCGAATGCTCTGGCCATCGATTTCGAGGAAGTAACCGTGGCGGCCAACATGGTGTCCATACAATTCGGTAGCTTCCCTCCAACAGAGACTCAAGACGGTGTGGAACCCATCCCTCTGGCGACGATGGAGATTGCTAATCTTCCACCTTCTCGGGATCAGGCTGTTGGTCTAGTGACCCTCACCACATCACGGGAGGAGATCATGTGGATCCATCCGGACCTGGTACTTGAGGTGACTCAATCCGTACCACCTTCCATTCACAATAAGAGGAGTGGAAAAGTCAGATCTTGCCGCACAATCTCGGCAGATGTTGAAGAAGTCACAGCTGTCGTTACCCGGTAAGACCAATCCCAACCTGTGGCTGATAACTCGGCCGAAGATCATCAACCGGCTACTGTTGACACTCCAGGACCGTCTCAACCTCCGACGACCGACAAGCCTAGGCCGAAGGATACTCGCTTTGACAAATCCCTCCGAAAAGAGGCACCGCAGGGGCTGGAGAGGCCCTACAACTTCGACATCTTGGCACAATTGGCCAACACACCGGCCAAATTGTCATTATACGAGCTCCTGAGACTCTCAAAGGATGTTCGTACGGCTTTGAGCGATGCACTCCAGAATGTCGACGCCTATCTGGCTCAGGTCAACCTCACAGGAGATAGCCCGCCTGCAAATCTCTAAGACAGCGCTTGCACAGGAGCGATGCCCAACATTGTCTTCACTCCGCAAGATATGCTCATCAAAACCAACCTGCATGATCGTCCGTTATACTACACTAGATACATTGGGGACGTAAAGGTGGACCGGATGCACATTGATCCTGGTTCTTCCATAAGCATCATCCCGAAGGGTCTGTTATAGCATCTCCGTATTCCTATGCATCGCCTAACACCCACAAGTACCGCCATCAGCGGTTTCAATTCGGGCAGGAGCTACCCAATTGGGAAGATTTGCCTGAAGTGCCAAATCGGCGATCTCCAGTCAGAAGTGACCTGTTACGTCATAGATGCGGATACTTCATACAATATCCTCCTGGGATGCCCTTGGATACACGATTATATTATCGTGCCCTCCACGCTGCACCAATGCTTCAAGTATGTCGACAATCACGGCTTCGTAAGGACAGAGTTTGCCGACATCGATCCCTTCAAAGGGGTCGAATCCTACTACTCAGATTCTTGCCTATACGAGAAGTCCAAAAGGCACCTGGATGAAGATGTACAAGCTCGAACTGAGACAGCCCCAGGATCAGAAGAACCTCTGACGATCCACCTTCAAGCTCGTAAACCTGGCAAATTCGCACCCCTTACGGCCGCTCTGCGTAAGGATGCAATTAGCCTCTCGGCACAAGAAGGGCAAATGATAATCCGGCTGCCAAGGTCCGGCCAAGCGCCAAGACCCACAACGGAGCCACTGACAATCAGACTACCGAGAGTCGGCCAGCCACAAGCAGAGAAGCTCAATCCCTCTGACAAGCCAATGACGATACGTCTTCCCAAGAAGAATCGGCACCCTGATGCAAAGTTTGGGACTTCTAGCGAACCGACAACTCCCCGTCCAGCATCGAATACCAAATTGGGGGTCGCTAGTTTGCCAACAACTCCACGCTCGGCTCCACCAGCGGAACCCCTGATGATCAAGCTGCCCAAGTCATCCTCTCAGTCTTCGTTTATACAGGGGTAGCCAAAGAAGAACCAGAACTGGCAAAGTACGTTGGCTGCCTACACTGATGTTCCCTCCGCAGATGATGTAATCCTGCTAGAAAAGATACCTTACTTCATCAATAAAGTGCTATCTTTGAACTACCTCGAGCTTAATAAGCTTTGTACAATATATGCTATGGAACACGGTATAGGCACTCACCTACACACACAGGTGACAAATGTTTATACCGCAAACCAGCTTACTCCAGTGGAAGACGCTTACCGCATAATCGAGGGAGGGGACCATCCAATCATCTTCGCCCGGAAGGACGACCCACAGCCCTTCACCATAGAGAAGGTCGATCTCGAATCAGATGCCGGAAGACTGCCTCTTTATCTGTATAGCCCCCAATCCAAATATCTCATGCAAAAACAAAGGTATGATCTGGAGACTACGCCAGGCTTGAACTACGGCACTGGTCGACGATTACCTTTAAAGTCGCCAGTCCCTGCTGGCAAACCACGGGACTACTACAGTAAGACCCGATGTGGATTAGGGTATGTTACGCCCGCAACGACCCCCGAAAGTTCAGATGAGGAATACGACTGGCATTCACATTCAACCGGGTCACCAACTTCTGATTCGGATACCAGCATCGGAGACGTATTCAGACAAGCCCTATCAGTCAATATGGCATTCTTCGACGCTTATGAAGAAGATGAAGACATTCCTGAAATCCTCGAGTTAGAGCCGTGGGCCCAACAGCTAGATGCACAATAGGAAAAGTGGTTCGAACAGAGAGAACCTCTTATTGAAGATGAGGTTATACAGGTCGACCTCGGCAGCGAATCTTCTCCAAAATCGATCTTCGTCAGTAAAAGTCTGACAGACGAAGAGCGAGAATCGCTACTGGAACTTATCAAAGAATATATTAATGTGTTCGCCCGGAGCTATGAAGACATGCCAGGACTAAACCCCGAAGTCGCCCTTCACAAGCTCAATATTCGGCCAGATGCAAAGCCGGTCAAACAACAACAGCGACGCTTTCGCCCGGGCATCATGGATGCGATTAAAGCCGAGGTCAACAAACTGATAGCCAGCGGCTTCATTCGTGAAGAACAACATCCGGACTGGGTCGCCAACATAGTACCGATCCTCAAGAAGAATGGAAAGATTCGAATCTGCATCGACTTTCGTAATCTGGATGAGGCGTGTCCCAAAGATGAATTCCCTCTTCCTATCACAGACATCATGATCGACAACACATGCGGCTTCGAACGCATGTCATTCATGGATGGCTTCTCAGGGTACAACCAAATCAAGATGTCTTCTGACGACGAAAAGCATACATCATTCCGAACACCGATTGGCACATACTGCTACACAGTCATGCCTTTCGGTTTAAAGAATGCTGGCACCACATATCAAAGAGCCATGGGTATCATCTTTAGAGACCACTTGCGCAAGACTGTGGAGTGCTACGTTGATGACATCGCCGTCAAGTGTCGCTATAAGGGAGACCATCTGCAGGATCTGAGAACGGTATTCGACCTGATGCGAGCGCACAACCTGAAGATGAATCCCACAAAATCTTTCTTGGGCGTCTCCGACGAAAAATTCTTGGGTTTCATCATTACCGCCCAGGGAATTTATGTAGATCCAGAGAAGACGAAGGTAATTATGGAGATGGGTCCCCCGAAAAATCTCCGTAAACTCAGAGGCCTTCAAGGGATGCTAGGTTACATCAGGAGGTTCATTTCTAACCTCTCCGGGCGATGTCGGCCATTCACCCATCTTATGAAGAAAGGCGTCTCGTTCGTATGGGATGAAGAATGCCAGCGTACCTTCGACTGCATCAAAGAATATCTGACGAACCCTCTAGTCCTGGTAGCCCCTATTCCTGGAAGACCATTCTTGCTCTATGTACGAGCGATGGAGCATTCCCTCGGCGCTCTACTGGCATAAAATAACTATGCAGGCCATGAACAAGCTATATATTATCTCAGCCGAATGATGATTGGGCCAGAGCACCGATACACCGTCGTGGAGAAGGAATGCCTCGCCCTGGTGTTCGTCATTCAAAAGGCGCGGTACTATGTTACAGGACAAACCATACATGTGATCTCATGAGTCAACCCTCTCAGGGTCCTCATGACTAAACTAGGGGCACTCAGCTCCTGCCTCACCACATAGGCAAAATTGCTGTCTCCTTATCATATGATCTTCGTCCCGCAAAAGGCTGTTAAAGGTCAAGCACTGACGGACTTTTTAGCAGCCCACCCAGGCTCGGAGTCGTCCAGAATATATGACGGAATCCCAGATGAGGTTGCCGACTCGCATGTAACCTCTCATGATAATATATGGCGAATGTTCTTCGACGGCGCCTCCAGGTCCGGACCTAAGGGTAACATCGTCGTCGGAGTCGGGGTGGTGCTGGTTTCTCCTTCCTGGTTGGTGATCAATCGCGCTTACTGTCTTACGGAACCCTGCTCTAACAATGTGGCCGAGTACAACGCTTTGGTCATTGGCCTCCAACTTGTAAGAGAGCTGGGGGTAGAATATCTCGAAGCATACGGCGATTCGCAGTTAATCGTCAATCAGATCCGGGGTTCATACGAAGTCCGCCATGAAGACATGATCCCCTATTACCAAATAGCGATCAACATTATTTCGTCGTTTAAGGGATTCTTTATCGAACATGTTCCCAGACTCCAAAACATCGAAGCCGATACCCTAGCAGGCCTTGCCGCTTCCCTAGCAGTGCCAAACCATACCCATCACTCGGTTGACGTGATAGGCCACGAACTGGTCTGTCCCAAGAATAACGTTCAAGTCGTGGTGAGTTATTCCGCTCAGACGATCGACGAAGTGCCAGACTGGAGACAGCCATTCATCGACTTTGTCGTCTACGATATCCTGCCGGAGAATCCGAAGGAAGCCACTTCCATCAGAAGGCGTTCTCTCAGATTCTTCTACGATAAAGAAACGAAAATGTTGTATCGCCGATCCTACGATAGATTATTGCTTCGGTGTCTGTCAAACGCAGAAGCCAAAGACGCCATACGTGAAGCACATGACGGTATCTGCGGGGCCCATCAGCCTGGCCCTAAATTGCAAGACCATCTTCGCCGAATGGGCTACTACTGGCCCACGATAGTAGAAGATTCTATAGACTATTCAAGAAAGTGCAAAGCCTGCCAAGTCCACGCGGACTTCATCCACCAGCCATCCGAGTTTCTACATCCGACGGTGGCGTCCTGGCCATTTGAAGCATGGGGAATTGATATCATCGGTTCGATTGCTCCTCCTTCCTCCCGAGGACATCGCTTCATACTCGCAATCACGGATTACTTCTCCAAATGGGCGGAAGCTGTTCTGCTCGCAGAAGTAAAGACTTCAAACGTGATCAGCTTCCTCAAGCATCACGTCATCTATCGCTTTGGACTGCCCCGAAGGATCATCCATGATAATGGTCCGCAGTTTGCAAGCCATGCCTTCTATCGGTTCTGCGACAAGCATCGCATCCAGAATGTTACTTCAACACCATACAATCCGACAACAAATGGATTGGCTGAAGCATTCAACAAAATAATCATCAAGCTTCTCAAAAAGTTCGTGTCATCAAACAAACGCGACTGGAATGAAAAGCTCGGTGAATGCTTATGGGCGTACCGTACCACAGTCCGAACAGCCACTGAAAACACGCCATTTTCCCTGGTGTACGAAAGTGAGGCAGTTCTCCCATTGGAGACTCAAATACCCTCGCTGTGCGTCGCCCTTACTTACCAATTGACGACGGACGATAACTACCGTCTCCGGCTACAAGAGTTAGAGGCCTTAGATGAAAAGCGCCTCTTGGACAGCAACGAATCGAGCTATACCAAGCACGCATCTCTGTAGCCTTCAATAAGAAGGTTAAAATCAGAACATTTCAAGTGGACGATCTCGTTCTGGCAGTTCGATGGCCGATGGTCATGACTCACAAAACCGCCGACAAATTCTAGCCAAAATGGGAAGGTCTATTTATTATTGAGGCTGTATTCTCCAACGGTGCTTACCGCCTCGTAAAACAGAACGGAGACTTGCTCATGTTGCCCGTCAATGGCAAGTTCTTGAAGAAATATTATGTCTAAACGATATTCTTCCAATTCCAGATTATTGAGTTATGTACCCACCGGTACCGCTGAACTCACATTCACAAAATTCCAGATTATTGAGTCATGTACCCGCTGGTACCGCTGAACTCACATTCACAAAATTCCAGATTATTAAGTCATATACCCGCTGGTACCGCTGAACTCACATTCACAAAATTCCAGATTGCTGAGTCATGTACCTTCCGATACCACTGAACTCACATTCTTCCTCTACAAAAAAAAACCCCCAGATTATTGAGTTATGTACCTTCTGGTACCTCTGAACTTACACTTTGATTCCAAAATCCCTGGATTGTCGAGTTATGTACCCGCTGGTACCCCTGAACTTACATCCCGGTCACTCTTTTAGGGAGAAAGTCATGTATAACCATACCTCTGAACTTTCTTCCTGAAAGAGCTCCTTCCTCATGATCCACTACCCGCACTCCCAGTGCACAAAAAAAGGGTAACAGATCCATAAATTTCTAAAACGACTATGTCGATGTTACCTCTGAGTCGTCTCAATTCTGCTAAAAACAAATCACCCCTCTACATAGAACTTCCATGTCCACATTACCTCTGAGTCGTTCTATGTACCCCCCTTCATTGAGCCCACTCCTGCCATGTCCTTATTACCTCTGAGTGAGAAGGCTCCGTCGAAGAAACCCTCATACTTGCCATGTCCTCATTACCTCTGAGTAAGTATGTTGATCCCCTTTCGACTTATTATCCATACCCACAACAGGAGTATGCCAAGGATAATAGGTCCACAAATATCCTCCGTTGAGTTCACTCCTGCCATGTCCTCATTACCTCTGAGTAGAAAGATTCTGCGGTGAAACAAAAACCCTCATGCTTGCCATGTCCTCATTACCTCTGAGTAAGTATGTTGGTTCCCTTTCATCCTATTATCCGTACCCTAAGCCAGGGTACGCCAAGGATAATAGGCCCACAAACGTCCTTTACTAAAGTTTCTTAGTACAGGTCCATCACCTCTCATCATGCCCCGGGAGCCCAGCTGCTCTACGACATTCTCTCTTCCGCTACCAGGAACATCCATGACCACTTTACCATGGAACTGTTCTAGGTATCCCCAATCAAACTTGTTATCCGTACCTAAAACCAAGGTATACCAAGGGTGACAGGTCTACAAACAGTCCCCCAGTGGGGCAAACACCCCAAAACTACAAACACAATACAAATGAAGGGTAAGAGAAAACGTACTCTTTATTTGGAAAGTCAAAAAGCATTACATGTTCTGGGACCATGTCCCTCTCAAAAAGAAAAAAAAAGAGAACATAAACAAAAGAAGAAAAAGGCCGACTATGATTCGGCATTACATAATTCCAGGAGGCGGTTCTTCACCAAGGCGGTCCTCCGTTCAAGCCGCTGCTTAGCTCGGCGCTCCGCTTCCTGGGACAACCGCTCCCCATTATCCAAGTCTATGTGTGTCTGCCAGCCATCCTCCATCTTCTTCAGGGCGAGCTCCAAATTGGCAGAAGCTCGACTGAGTCTGTCAGCCTCCTGGATAACAAGCCCCTTCTCAGTACGGGCCGCTTCAAGATCAGACTCCAGGAAGGCCAGCTTTTTCTGGAGCTCGAGGATCTGCTCCTTGGTGTCGATTACCCCACGGGAGGCAGTCGCTTCCCGAGCCGTGCAATCTTCATTTCTATGGCTCAATTGATCATATAACTGAGACAGATCACGGCGGTCCTTCAGTATAGTCGGCTTGATCGATTTCCGAGCGAGCCTCACCTTCTCCACCGCGGTTATGAGGAAAGTGCGCTCTTGATCTATTGCCGGGGACAAATCAGCTTGCTGCAGCACGTGAAACTGGGCCACAAGACGATCAGCCTCTAGCAGTTTGGGCTCCAGGAGCGCAGCAAGCCCCACCTCACCGGAGAGTGTTTTAAGGATGTCGATTTAGCCACTGGTGCACCGATGGGCCATAGCAAAGGGAGTCCCCCTCTCCATAGCTGCTTCGATTCCTCTCTTCAGGTGGCGGTGGAAGCTGTCAACCATATCCTGTGACACTTCGTCCAAAACTTCTGTAGAGGATGGCGTCAAAGGGAGTGTAGCTGGCAGTGCCGAAGGAGTAGCATCAGAACTTGCCATCCCTGCCACCAGGGAAACAAATTCTGAGCGAAAAGACGTATGAATAGCGGCTAGCTCCTCTTCCGCCGCCCGAAGAGCTTGGATACTCGGCAAGGCGGAGAGATCAACCCCTGAAACCATAGTTGCAGAGGAGGACGCAGAAAGCATTGTCCCCTGCTTCGGCTGTGCTGCCACTTGAGTCCCCGAACTCGATCCAGCTGGAGGCCTCTCAACATAGGTCGAAAGAGAAGGGGGCACACGTGCTTCCATCAGATCCCCTCCGGTAGAGTCTGCCTCGGTAATGTCGTCACCAATAATAATGGGACGGGACCTGTACGTCCAAAGTAACCATCAATCGACGTAACCCGAAGGATGTGATGATAGAGTAGATAGGCCTCCTCACAAGTTAAGATTCGGCTTATCTAACCAGGGGAGGAGCATGGAGGCCGCAGCTCACTCGCAGCCGACGTAGTCTCTTCACCCGCGACCTCCAAGTTGAACTCGACTGGTTTCTCTGCCCCAGCCACTCCAGAAAGGGAGCCAGCCAGTTCAGCGTCACCCCGTTGAAATTTAACTGTCTCAGGGACAGGTGTAGTAGAGCCCCTGTCTCCATGGGTTGGGGCCTCAGCAATGTGGGACTCCTCGGCCACCTCCGAAAGAACCCCAATAAGAATGATAGAGGTGCACATATCATCGACCAAAGTGGTCGGGGCCGGAACAACCTCAGCAGTCGGTTCCCGAGAAACCGACTCCTCTGACGCCTACAAAGAGCAAAAGAAAATGATTAGGCCATAGTTCAGAAAAAGAAGGAAAAGGTAGTTGAAATTGAAATCACCTCAGAAACAGCATCAACATCATCAATAAACAGCCTGCGGCGTCTTACCGCAGCATGCTTCGTGGAGTAGGTTCTGCCATCATCAGTAAACATATGCCTGCTTCGTTTACGCGAAGGACCAGGCACAGCAGGTGGTTGATCATCCACCACTTCATCCGGCATAATAGGTGGCTGATCTCCCACCTCCTCGTCTGAAGGATAGAACGAATCATCGGCGTCCTGCTCATCATCATCTTCGCCCGCCGTCGTAGACTCTGAGTCCGGCACAGGAACCATATTCGCCTTTTTCTTTCTCTTCTTGGACCCCTCGGGCTTCTCTGCCAAGCCAGTACCGACAATAAAGCTGGTACTCATGTCAAAATTAGCGGGAGGCTTGCTCGCCGCAACATGATAGAGGGCTGCCATGTACAAGATCTCCTCTGACGTATTAGCATCAGGGACCGAGAAGCTAGCTCGTGTATGAACCGTATTGTAATAATGCCAAGCCCTGATACCATCAAGAACACTGCCCTCAAAGCCTAGGTAAGCACTGGGACAATCAAGGAACAACTGGCTATACCCGTACTGGCAGGAAAACCTGCTGGGCAAGTAGGGCTCCAGGTATACGTTATTGTGGTAACGATATACCAGGTGCGCTGGACGAATATTACGCAGCCAAAGGAGCATTTTCTCAGATAAGAGGAGGAGAGGTTCAATGCCATCAACATATACACCCCTCACTTCTCAAGCGGTAAATTGAGGAAGAGATACAAAGAAATCGTGCCCGTCTACTCTCGCCAACGCCCTCCGACAGGTTGGCATGGTGTCATATTCCCAAGGCTGACGACGGAATCGGAAAAGGAAGGCGTCATCAGCGGTAACGCCATCTTCTGCTCCGGGCCTCATCAACGACGGATAATGCATCAATAGCCACCCCTTTAGATAATGGTAGGGTAGCTCTATTCGCTCAAAGTCCAGTATCGTCTCGCAGGCAATGACTTTAGACGAAAAGGCACGAAGATCGTGGTGTATGCTACACACCATGGTCAGAAGAAGGGCCAGCCTGACTCTGAAGACCAGTTTCACGGCCGGGAGAATGAAATGGCGGCTGATCCTTTCAACAGAACCTGCCCCTCCTGAGACTACGCAGTTCTGTAGCCACACCATTAAGAATCTGGCCAAGAGCGCTTTCTCAGACATCTGCCGGGGTACCGTGGTGGAAACAGCTGAAGGAGTCAGTGCGACTCCCAAATCTGTCACCGGTGGACCTCGACCTCTTGGCATTCAACATCAGGTTTTTTATCTCCTCCTGGGTTTGATGACCTCGGGAAGAAACCCGGCCAGAGGGACTTAATTTGAAAAGATACGCGACCCAAGACGTGGTATGGGGAGCGTTCCCTTCTGAGCTATTGTTCTTCTTTATAGCCGTTTGGTGACAGATACTGTGGTGGCATAATAGTTCCCGGTACACGGCAACGAAACCCGGGAATCGTCGATCCAGATCCTCGAATTCTTCGTTTGTCGGGGGTGTATACTTCAAAGGCCTCGCCCCCCCATGGCAGCTTAGAAATAGCATACATTTTATGGAGAGCAACTCCCAGCTCCCCTTCGGGCGCGAAGAAATTTCCTGTCCATCGGTTATACATTTCCAAAAGTGCCATGAATAATGGCTTGTTGATGGGTAACCCGTAACAGGTGCCCCGGATGGCATAATAGAGGTCAATCTCCCGAAGGAATGTCTTGTATTTCCTCAGGATCCATAAGGTATGGTTGGCCCACGTAGGGATGGGGTTTATCCAATTCAGCAGCGACAACCTGCCGACAGGATAAGACCCCTTGCGAACGAGCTGATTCAGGAAGGTATCGGCTAGAGTGAACGTGAAGTTGGGACCAGATACGTTTATGAAGGTACCCGGAGTCAGTCCCATCACGCTCCGACTGACCGAGTCCCTGCTCGCATATGCTGACCTAATATTCCTATTATAATGGGTGTTGCCCACGAACATCCCCCATTGGGTTGGAGTTAGGGAGCCTACCATCTGCCTGCTCAATGGTACCATATTGAACCACGAGAGGGGAAAGTGACGTTCTATTTCGGGAATATGGATCTCCACCCCGTCCACAGAAAAGACCTAGCTCTCAGAAATGTCCAGCACTTGGGGGTTCTTTATGGATAGAGCATCCCCGAAGAGAAAGGCTAGTTTCAGATACTCTCCTTCCAGCCTTCCCGAGTTCATCATAGTACAAAGAAAGTGGAAAGGCTGGTTATTGATGACGCTCAACCTCTCCAAAGGTTCATCGGTGGAAAGCTGATCTGACACACGTCGAACGAAGTCGTCGAGCTGTACACCCATGGCATATTGAGCTGAACCCACCAAAAGTTCTCCTGCTGGATTGATTGGCAGATTCACTGAAGAAAGATAAGAGAAACAGGATTAAAAGATGATTAAAAAACCACTTAAAGTCTCTTAAAAAAAGCTCCTATGAGCCTATGTGGCTCGGGTCAATGTAGCCTTATGCGGCCCGATTCAGTTGGGTTTCATGCGGCACTGCTTCGTTAGAGCTTATGCGGTTCGGTTGAGCTCATGCGGTTCTATTTAGCAGAAGAGCTTATGCGGTGAATCCTCATTTCTAATAAAATCGAAATGATCTCTGGATTGATCAGAAGATCCCTTCAATTGGCTAAAATCCGTTACTTGAACGACGATTTAGCGAAGCTTTATACGGTCCAGTTCATCAGGAGCACATGCGGTCCCATTCAATGAGACTTCATGCGGTTCAAATCCAAAAGTGCTCCTGCGGCTCAAGTCCTTCTCATGCGGCTCAAACGCAGGGTATGCCCCATGCGGCTCGGATATGAGAGGGTCATGCGCCCGTACAACATATGCGGTTTCTCATGACTGAACTTGGGCAGTTCAATAAATGAAGGATGAAGGCTTGTGCATAAAATATGCAACAGAGCTATGGCTTTTTAGGGTTCAAAATATTCAGCATTTAATCCAATCCTTACCCTTAAAAGCAGGGTGGACGTCAGGGTGCACTTCAGGCGTAGTGGCCGACGAGGAAGCCGCTTTCTTGCCCTTCGCAGCAGCAGAGACAGCCTTGGAAGACTTGGGGGCCATTATCGTCCGACGGAGGATGAAGAGAAAGGAAGAAGATTAAGGTAGCAAGAGTTGAAGACGAAAGAGAGAGTAAAGAAGTCTCTCCGACTGAACACGTTCATATTTATAGGCAAAAGGAAGGCGCATCGATCCACGTGCAGTATGAAAACTGACCCTTCGGTTCTCGAGACGAACCGACTAAAATAAAGGCCAAACTCTTGGGATCCTGTCCCAAAAAGCGGCCTTAAATCTGACGGCAAATCAACATCATTTAATGCAAAAGATTTTCATGTGGGAGGATGATGTGGCAAGAAGCTCATGCGGCCAGAGAGCTTATGCGGCCAAAGGGTCCATGCGGCTGATGGCCAATATGACTGAGTAGGCCATGCGGCTGGGACATCCATGCGGCCAGGACATCATATACGACATACATAGCCATGCTTCTTATTTAAAGTATTTCAATTTTGCAAATTGAAAACTTTGAAGGGGGTCTTGTAGAAGCATGAAAAAGAATAAAGAAAAGTCATGCGGCCAAGGGTCCCCATGCGCTCAGAGAACCCATGCGGCTCAGGGATCCCTGCGGCTCAAGAGTCTATGCGGCTCGAATAATCCCATGGCCCAGAGGAGCCATGTGGCCTTCAACAGCTCCTCCTTAGTCTTTTGCCGTAATTAATGCCCTGACGGCTGACAGCTCTGACAAATGACAGCTCTGACATAAAGGCGTAACAAAGACATACATGAAGGCACGTTCCTAGGAAATAGGAGAAAATCTTCTCACAGTTGGCAGGATCCACAAAATTCTGAGGCATGCGGGCTGCATTTATGTGACCGACCACTTCATGCGGCCACCCATCTCCATGCGGCTGTATCCTTTATGCGGTCGCCCATCTTCATGCAGCTGTATCCATTATGCGGCCGCCATCAGCATGCGGCTGCCCACCTTCATGCGGCTGTTTATCCCTATGTGGCTGCCATCTTCATGCGGCCGTCCATCCTCATGCGGCCCACCCATATGCGCCTTGCCAAGATGACCTAATGAGGACACGTGGCACTTGTCACGACACGCAATCTTATCTTCCTGGAATTATGGATGCCAACAAATTCTAAAAATCAGATTTTGCAATCACCATAATTGCCCAGATCAAGTCAAATCGAGCAAATTGGACACGTGATAAGTCATTACAAGTCGTGAATATTCATGGCAATCAACATTTATTGCCACAGAGATTCAATGCAATATATATTAATTACCTAGATTGCTACAATCAGAATGAAGCGCCCAGATTAATTGGTCCTTAACCGCCGACATATCAAGAGGCAACATTGCAAACCCTAATGATTGTATCCCACTCCTATAAATAGTAAGGTGCCATTCCCTTGCAAAGGAGGACCTTTTTTTGGAGAAGAGCACCAGAGCACCTAAAGAGACTTAAAGAGAGAGAGCAAAGAGAACATTTCTTCAACACCAAGCAGATCTTCCCCGGAGCCAAGGCTGCATCCGATCGTCCAAGGAGTAAGGCAGAGCTGCCGTCGCTTTCCCGAGCCTCTACCGTCACCCCCAGAATCTAAAATAAACAATTGTACTTAGATTTGTACCTAGGTTTTTGTCCCTAGGCTTTCTTTGTACAAGAGTTTGTATTGTGAAGTAAAAGTCCAGTCCTCCGATAATTGTTCTGTTCTTTTATATTTCATGGCAAACACCGACGCTCTTATGACGGGCTACTGTTACGATGCTTATCAGACACAGAAGCAAACATACACTCCGAGAGGCTCACGATAAAGTTTGCGGTGCACATCAACCAGGCCCTAAATTATAAGATCGCCTCAAGCGAATGGGCTATTACTGGCCCACATGATAGCGGATGTTGTTGAATATGCAAAGAAGTTTAGAGCTTGCCAGTTCTATGCTGATTTCATTCACCAACCTTCAGAGTTTCTATACCCGACGGTAGCATCTTGGCCATTTGAAGCCTGGGGAATGGACGTCATAGGACCAATCAGCCCGCCATCCTCCAAAGGACATCGGTTTATCCTAGCTATAATCGATTACTTCTCTAAATGGGCGAAAGCTATACGTCACCGAAGTAAGACATCAAACGTGATCAGTTTTCAAACATCACATCATCTATCGCTTCGGTCTACCTCGAAGGATCATCCATGATAATGGTCCATAGTTTGCAAGCCATGCGTTCTATCGATTCTGCGATAAGAATCGAATCTAGAACGTAGCCTCCAATGCCTATAATCCAGCGGCTAATGGGCTAGCAGAAGCCTTCAACAAAACCATTATAAAACTTCTCAAGAAGTTCGTATCTTCAAACAAGCGCGATTGGAACGAAAAGCTCGGTAAATGTCTATGGGCCTATCGCACAACGGTCCGAACTCCAACAGGCAGTACGCCATTCTCTCTGGTTTATGGAGCAAAGCAGTTCTTCCCTAGAAATTCAGATTCCTTCTCTTCGGGTAGCCCTAGCCAGCCAGCTGACTACTGAAGAGGGCTACCGTCTGCGACTCCAAGAGCTTGAAGCACTAGACGAAAAATGCTTGTTAGCTCAGCAGCGCATTGAGATATACCAAGCACGCCTTTCCAGAGCCTTTAACAAAAAGTAAAGGAAAGGATCTTCCAAGTTGGCGATCTGGTCCTAGCAGTGAAAGACCGATGGTCATGACGCACAAAACAAAAGGGAAATTCCAGCCTAAATGGAAGGTCCTTTCGTCATAGAATCGATGTATTCTAACGGTGCACCGACTGACCAAGCATGATGGTGACTTGCTCATGATGCCTATCAACGACATGTTCCTGAAGAAATACTATGTGTAACCTCTTTTACACAACGTTCACACATGTTCAGTCATTAAATGTACAGTACGATGTTTATGTGATTCAAAAAAAACTATCTAACTATTATCCATATTTTAAGAATCTTGAATACACCCTGGGTAATAGGTCCTCTAAATATTTCTCCAGTGGAATCATTCTCGTTTTTGACTCTGTCCAAACTCGGTTTGACGAAAATGTCACGTCCCTATTACCTCTGAATTGTTTTCTGATAATTATTTCCCCAGTGGAATCATTCCATTTTTGACTCTGTCCAAACTCGATTGACGAAAACAAGTCACGTCCCTATTACCTCTGAACTTTTTGATAATTATTTCCAAATGAATCATTTCCATTTTTGACTCTCCAAACTCGGTTTGACGAAAACAAATCACGTCCCTATTACCTATGAGTTGTTTTTCGATAATTATTTTCCCAGCGGAATGATCAAATGTTTTGCCACGTCCACATAACCTCTGAGCAAAGCATTCATCAAGGATAATCACGTCCCTATTATCTCTGAATTATCCACCCTCCCTAATGCTATATATCTTTCAACGTCCATATTACCTCTGGTCAGATATAGAATATCCTCTGCTATTACGTCCATATTACCTCTACTAGCAACTTCGTTCAACTTATTATCTATATTCGAATCATTCGAATATAAAACAGATAATAGGTCCACATCAAAAATTCCTCCATGGAATACCCACCAAAAATGTCCTTGCTACGTCCACATTACCTCTAGCATCGATATTTTACAAAACCACATTCATTTCTGAAAAGATTCTTTATTTTGTACATAAATGTCTATCAAAAGACAGAAAAAAGGTACAAGAGCTGTGGACGGCCAAAAAAAAGGGAAAAAAATCTACGGGATACCCTTTACACAAATGGTGTATTAAGCTCTCTAAGACAAGACCCACAGATATCACAAGCAAAGAGTTGAGCGAATGTATTCTGTTTATTCAAAATCAGTTACATTCACAGGACTACATCTCATGAGCAAAACAAAAAGTTCTTCATCTCTTCGCCCAGGCAAGAAGTAGAGGATTACATCTGATGCCCAAAAGAAGTGAAACATAAAGCTAAAAAAGACAAAATACTGAGGCAGAATACGAACATTTATGGAAACCCACAAATCCTAGTTGTGGCGAGGCATATACCATTCCCTCAACCATTTCGCATATGAGGGATCCATTTGATCAGGGCCCTCGGTTGGAGCAGGAAGTCAGAACTCCCAGTCCTACTACTCTCAGGCTCGTCTCCTCCTTTACAGTAGCTTCAATTTTGGGAGTGATTCCCTCTCCGATGGACGCCGGCCCTTCTTCTTCCTCAATTTTTGGCACCACCTCCTCCTTGACAAACGATGACTTTTGTTTTATGAAAAGAGGCAACATCTTCTCCTTTACCACAGTCTCAACCGTCGGCGTGGATGCTGCAAGTGCCAAGGGCAGAAAGAAAGTCAGACTCAGGAAACTGCAGAAAAAACTAAGTCCTGAAGTGTCCTATGCGTCCAAAGGGATATGCGCCCAAAACAAGACACGGGCGCATAAACAAACGAACAGTACGTGGGCATAACATGCAACTGCTTAGAGGCCGCATAACATGGCAACACGTGGGCGCATAGCACACTACTTATTGGCGCATGACTCTGTGGATGCATAATGATGCTCACAAAAGTATGTTAAAAAGTTCGAGCATCACAAATTAACGCTCGAGACTTTGTTTTTGAAGCATGCCCTTACACAGAATCGGGTTCTGGACTGCCGAGGACGCTGCCGTAGGAGGAGAGTCACTCGGCGCAGCCCCCTTGCCTTTCGCGGATCTCTTGGCGACCTTGGGAGACATGGTTCTCAAAGAAAAAACGAAGAGTTTTTCTGAAAAATTCAAAGAGAAAGGAATAATGAATTTTCTCTCTCCCAGGGTCTATTTATAGGCACGGCCGCTTCCTATGCGCCCACAAACCGTATGCGCCCATTATATGTATGCGCCTACTGCAGCCTATGCGCCCACGTGAAGGATCGGCCCTGCATACTATGCGACTGTCTTCTGCTGACGTGGACAACGTATAAAGGATGGACCGCTTCAAATTCTGTTTGATGAATCTGTAGTTCGGATTCGAAGAAAATCTCAACAGTCGTATCTCCCTGACAGGCTGGCCAAATACTATGCGCCCAAGGAGAGGGCGTGCTATGCGCTCGTTGCCTCGCGAGAAGATGATCCATGCTTCTTTCAAAGTATTTTGAACTTGTTCGAAGTGTCGAAAACTTTGAAGGGGGTCCTGTAGAAGCATGAATTTTTTTAGCAAACACAGCTCCATGCGCCCAAGTCAAGAGTAGCTCCATGCGCCCAAGTCAGTATGACTCCATGCCCCCACTAAATGAAGCTCCATGCGCCCACTGAATGAAGCCCCATGCACCCAGTTCAAGTGTAACTCCATGCGCCCAAGACTAGCTCCCCCGAAAGGAGGGCGCATAGCCTGAGACATGGCTATGCGCCTAAGCCTGACTCTGTCAAAGCCACGATCAAAACGTGCACCGAAGCACATGGCCACTCAGTCTCTACGAGCAGTCGTGCACCGAACATACGACCACGTCAATACTACGACCAACCCACTATCTCGCAGCCCGTATACGCCTATATCCTATGCGCCCAAAGTAGGATTACGCACCCATATAAGAACCAGCGTCTCTTATATGGGCGCATAACACCATTCCAGCTCAAGAACGACTATAAAAAGGGGCCTCATCCCTCTTCAAACACACAGAACGGAGAGCATTTTCAAGAGCCAAATTGCTGCACTTCTTGCCAGTGAGCTGAGAGTTAGCAATTTTCTTAGGTTTTCTCTACTTTTGTAATCGGAGTGTCAACGGAGTAAAAGAACAACTGCCGCTCGATCTCCATCGTCCTATTCCCCAGAATTTTTTTTACTCGGGGATCCTCAACGTAGGATCTCTCAGGCGTATTCGATTTGTGGTACCTTGCGCCAATAAAAAGAAAAGACAACAGTTTCTTCTTCTTTTTTTGTGTGTGTCCACACCCAGCTTCAACTGATAGGCCATTAACTGTTCCAACGTTAGGTTAAATAATGGCAAGAAGAACAATTTTATGAACCCTAACTACACTACAAGAATAAGGGCTTTTCTTGACGGTGATTTCCTATCAAAAAATGGGTATCTTGACGGTTGTAGATCCGTCAACTAGGCCGGAGTCAAGAAAAGTCCCCCCTTTTCTTGACGGTCCCTGAAATGGCTTTTCTTGACGATTTTTTGTCGTTATTTTAAGTAATTTTCTTGACTATTTTTAGCTGTCAAGATAGCTCTTTTTAGGAACCGTCAACATAGGCAAAAACTTTTCTTGACTCGACCTAGTTGACGGTCTTTAGCCGTCAATAAAAGCATTTGTTTTGACGGACAAAACTGTCATGAAAAGCACTAATTCATGGCTATATTGTGCAGCATGATATGAATTAAAGTTGATATTTGACAACCGTCAAGAGAAGCTATCCAGAGTACCGTCAAGATAAGCATGCCAAAATTCTGTCAAGAATTATATAATATTAATCAACCACACATTATATCAATCCAGGAGCTACACACATCAAATTACTATAAAACCCAAATTTCATATTAACAAACTATATTGTTCATACAACAAAAACTTCTAATACACATCCCACCACATGTATTCTTCACTTGTCCAACCACGACATAATCTACCAACACTACAAAATGAAACAAAAAAAAATAGCAAACCATATCGAAGCACATCCCACCATATCCGCCACATTCCCTTATTCACAACATACATCCATCTTCATTTTTCAGCAAGTTCCTGAGAGAACAAGAACACAAATTATAAATATACTCTCCTACATGTTCTTATATAGATATTCAACTCACTGTTAAAGAATTATCAATACAGTTTGACTTTGTTGCTACACACACAAGAACTCGAGACAATTTGAATCACTTGACAAGAAATACTCAAAGCATCATGAAATTGACATCCCAAATAGAAGCAACATATAAATTCTTGGTCGAACACCATGGTGACAAGGTTTAGATGTTTACAAATATCGTTGCATCAATACCTAGATATGTGTTATCTATTATATTAAACATGTATGTATATATGCATGAGTGTGTGTGTGTATATATATATTCTGTGGACTGGATATGTGAGATACATATATATTGCATATATATATATATATATATATATATATATATATATATATACTATCCTGGGTTATAGGAGATGGTGTGGCATAAGTTATATAGAGTAGATACATAGGTATTCATGTATATATTATGAGTATTGCATAGAGGGGTTGTGTTTGGAGTGAGAGTTCATTTAGGATATGAGTGAGTGTGTGTGGTTCTGTGGTGTTAGTTAATAGTGATACATATATACATGTTATAACTAGGAATATTTATAGGGGATTTGGAAATATATCAGATATTTGAGGTCGGACAAGAACAATGTCCTATAGTGGAGTGTAAGAATGTTGGGTATTAAAGGGTATCAGGAATTGGTTAAGTTCAGAGATTTAGGAGTGTTAGAATGAAAGGGAATTTCATTATGAGGGTGAGTGATGAGGAGGATGTTTAGGGCCACTGTGGCAGACCATTGGGATTGGACTTGGCCATTTGCCATGGCTGCATTTGCCACTTTGCAGTAGCAAGCAAAGCATGCTTAGTACTAGCAGCAGCTCAGTAGCAGCATCAGCAATATGCACTTAGGGGCTATGGCATAGCTTGGGTAGTGTAAAGCTAAGGTAATGCATTTACTTACCTGCATTATTGCTTGGCCTTAAGCCAATGGCTAGAACAGACCCTTTAACTCAATTGGTTAGCAGCAGAGCAATGTATCAGTAAGTATAGGGGTTACGTTCAGTAGAATTTTGTTAAGTTTGGTCGGATACATCTTTGTAAATGTAATTCAGAAGGAGAT